>CM077223.1:33633725-34193725 GCA_039654775.1 Spinibarbus caldwelli | reverse complement strand
TTTCATAACATTACTGCATAAGATAAGACGACTTCTCAGAAAATATATTTTATTTTTTATCCAATGGCAATTTTTAAAATTATTTAAGCAGAAATCTAAACAAATGTAGTGAGGTTTATTTTTACAATTAGAACAATTGAAAAAGGGTTAAAAAACTATTCTCTAATTTTACACACTTTCGCTTCTAAAATAAATTGATCTTGTTTTAAGGAAGTTTCGATATTTTTACTGGAATACAACACTGATTAATAATAAAATGAAATGAAGACAAGATTGCATCCATAAAATTTTCTTTATTTTTATTTTTTTTTTATCCCACAAAGAAATGTCTACAAAAGCCATAAAATATAGAATTTAACAAAAATCACTTAAGTCCTTCGCTTAGTATATACAACATGGAGGAGACACTTTAAGGTCTCGATTAATCAGTACTTTTACATGTCCATTTCACAATGCTCGCACATCAAGCTCAACCCACCCCTCAGACTCAAACAAGCGTGTGTTATCAGTCCATCACACAAAGTGCTATTCACCATTCACTTCTATACTGTCTTACAGTCCAACTCACATATACAGTACATACAACTCACATACACACACACACACTCAAACTGTTGGCAAGTTAACAGAAGCCCCCACCCTCCCATGCTACATGTGCTTTACTTGTATTGTGGACATGCACTAAAGTTCTGTCAATCAGAGCCCGTTCTCCATGAACAACAAACAGTTGGTTGTTTGAATATTCACACTTGCATCTGAATTTCACTTTTTGATTGCTTCTCAAGTAAACAACTTATACAGTAAAGCATCTACCCCGTATGCCATTCAGCTTCACTTCACACTAGCTATGGCACTTGAAAACAAAAATGTTTACATATTTAGTACATAAAAAGATGCTGCACGCTAAGTACAGTCTTAAGGGTTTTGGTAACAGATGCTACCTTTGTTTGTTTTGCTGTTGTTGTTTTTTTTTTTTATCCAGGGAGACAGACACATTCTGATTAATAAATTAACAAAATATTTAAGAAAAGGAAAAAACTGAAATGTGTAGTATGCATCAGTAGTGTTCAGTAGAATAGCCGTCTGTGGTCACATGTGGGTAAACCACTCAAAATCACACACAGACATGTTTCCTTCATTTCAAGTGTAGGACTAGAGTATGCCTAGTTGATATATTCATACTCGATTAGCGGAATAACAGTATAGGAGACTTGAATTGGCAAATTTGTAAGGGTTGAAACATACTTTAAGTACGCATGCGCAGACGCAAGTCGACGCACTCCCAACGTGAGCTCTCGCGTTCATTGGTCTAGCGGCGATAACAAACCTCGCAAGGGCGATAAGTTACATTCAGATGTCTCTGACATTAAACCAGATGTTTTTATTCAGGTAAGGTGTTATAAACAGACTTTAACTAACTGTTGCTCCCACGTAACAGAATTTGACCTGAAAGAAATAGCAGACCGTAATATAATATATTTTCACTAATTCCTGCCATAACTCTCCGAATGCAAAGCGCAGTCGCGCGCAACAACCAGTGAGCTTGCGTCTGCGTTCACGCACTTGCGTAAAGTATGTTTTGACCTTGAATGCCCTTGTATTATTTTATTCCTACACAGTAAGAAATACTTTGTGCTTATGTCTGTGTGCGCGAACAGAATGAACAGGGTGTGTGTTGTGTTCCGTCAACACCAACCCAGAAACATTCAGAATAAAACGAGCCCGAGCCCGACTCCACCCCTCCCCTCCCCATTACCCTCCCTCCATCAGCAACACATAAGAAAACACAAAAGCCCAAAGGTTTCATTATTATCAACCGGCATGCAAGAATAACTGAACAATAGGCTAATAATAATATAATTATAATAAAATAAAAATAATCTTAGAATGCAAAGATGACTGTAGTAAATGCTTCCAGTTATTGCTACAGTACCTAACAGTGTTGAACCTCTCATATAGATACAAATTCCTCTCGCCCTCAATTCACAGTCTAATACAAAAAAAGCCTTCATCATAAGTTTAAAATGATTTCTGACTGAATCCATTTTCTGTAATGAGCATAGAAATAGACAGAGAGCAGCTTATTCATGCTCTGTATAAATAATCTAACTTACATAAAATCCATTTCATTTCAGGAGATGCTTAATAATTACAACGTTTTAATTTGGAGCACAGGCAGCATTGCTAGTACCCTGCTGCACATTGATATTTACAGAGAGAGAGAGAGAGAGAGAGAGCTGTTTGCTGGGACGTGCAACAAGCGATGCAGTGCGGCGAGGCCTATTCCACAGTCAAGCTTGTTTCACCTCTCAACGATGGGTATACGCTTTACACACACACACACACACACACACACACACACCCCCCAAAGCCTTGTCTGGGTTGGTTTTGTATGTGAAGAAACCGCTGTGATTGTATTTTATTCCCTAAAAATGTCCATATTTTATTTATTTATTTTTTTAAACAGTACTCTCTTTCTATTGAAAACATTAAAAGAGAAGTCCCTGAGATGGGTGCCAAGAAAAATTTGCACCCAGAAATGATTGTCTTGAACAGGAAACTGACACTGAAGGAATTGGAAACATTCCCTAAAGTTGGGCTGAGAGCGTTTGGTTCAGTAGGACTTGAACAGGTAGTATGATTGCTTCTCAGCAGACTACATTTGTGCATGTATTTAATACCAATACCATCTGTAGTTATTAATCCTTCATTGTTAAGTGCTTTTACAATATAAATGCATCAAGATGTACTAAAAATTCACTGATCGTTGTAACCGCATGTCAACTCCTAGCTTGTGTGTTTGTGTTCTTTCCTTCATAAGAAACTGACATATGGCTTTACATCCTGTGAGTACAGGTCAAGAGAAGGGGGAAAAGCGCTCTCAGTATCTCCACCTAGTGGTATGAGGTGGTACTTTACAAGATTTACCTTGGACCAAAAGGGTCCAAACCTAAACTGTCCTGGTAGAACTACTAGTCTTCCTACAGTAGCTGCATTTTGTGGTTCTATACTGCAATATGAGTAGTCAAAGATGATTGTCATTTCCCACTTGCATTAAGATTTTACAAACAGTGGATTACAGCAAGTTAAGGATGCTCAGCAATATTGAGTTACAGGAAACTTCTCTGTGGTTGTTAAAGAATGACTGTCTAAGAATGTCGTATTTAAATCTGCTTTGCTAAAATTGTTTCTTAACCAGGTAAATTCCAAGACAATCACCTACTCAGAATATTCCTTTTTTATTCCTAAATGTAGCACTTTGTGTTGAAAAAGTTAATAAATAAATAAAATAATAAATACATAAATAAGAACATGGCAAAAAAACAAATAAATAAATAAAAAAAATAAAATTCCAGTTTATCTTAATTTATATAGGAATTCCGATTTGACTGTAATCTTTCAGGATTAGTTCCAAATCATGATTAAAAATTCCAATGGAATGTCTGAAAGAATTTTTTTTAAATAAGTCAATGTTCCAATTGATCGCTTAAATTCCATGACTGTTTTCTTTGAAAAATATCATTTTTAGAATTGACTTATTTTTATCTTGAATTATGCATTTCCAAAAACACAGACGACATTAACAAATTGATGTTAAAAATAAGGATGAGTACTTTACATTTAACATAAGGTTAAGAATACCACAGAACCAGGCTGGCCTGGGCATGTAATGACATATTAGACATTATTGCTAAAGTCAGAGAATCGTCTATGAATGTGGCAGAAAAGAGTTGAGTTCACTGACTTCTTATCAGTGGCAGTAAATGATCATGTACTAGTGATTTATGCCTTCACAGACAGACGGCTGCAGCTCCACTAAACTAGTGCTATATTAGTTTTGGCAGTGTGGCAGTAAAAACAGCATTTTGAGGCATTTAGAGCAAACAGGATAATAGATTCGAAGCAGTTCTGAGGGCTTTCCATAAAGTCACATTTGACCGGATTGTTTTTAGCAGTTACAGAAACTGTTATTGCAGCTATGACTGACAAGATGGTAATCGGCCATACAATTTTTGTAAAATATATATCTCTATACTTTTGTATGGAAAAGTATTCATTATCAATTATTTTCCACTTCAAAAATCCTTAGCTGTAGGATTAATGTTGTGGTGCCGTTTATACATATCTACATAGCCCAGACAAGGCTTTTAAACGTGGCCAAACAAAGTTAGTCCCCCGTTAACCTTATGCCAGTTTCAACGTCACATATTCTGTACAGGTAAAACTACAAAACAAATACGAAAAATTACATAGACAAGGTACGGGCCTTTCAGACCACTGTAGTTTTTAAATTATGACTAAAATATTAACAGAACAAGATTTAATACTGGAATACCGCTTTGTACTAGAGAAAGACTACATTATCATTTTGAATGCACTCCCCACCTTCTCATTTCAATAGAACAATATTTTGTAAAAAAAAAAAAAAAAAAAAAAAAAGAGCGAGAAAAGTCAAACAAATTAACTTACCCAATTTAAAGACAGCTTAAATTGTCCTAAAGTCTGTACATTTCTGGTCAAACAGAAGGCGCCTTTTGCTGCTGGCGCATATATACATTCTTATGACTGTACCGGTGAAATTGAGTTGGATTTTTTAAGTGCAGGACATTCCTAGAGTTTTTTTTTTAAAATTTTTTTTGTGGCTGCAAAATCTGTGGATGCTGCGACACAGTGCTCATCCTCTGCAACACCTCCGGTTGTTGAATGAAAGACTTTGCGAAGTGTGCGTGTGAACGTGTGCGGTCATTTGGGTATGACGCCAGCGGCATCGGGATTGAAAAGCTCCTTATAGAGGGGGGGAAACAGCATGTTAACCGTCTCTGGGTGGAGCTGCTGGAAGGCCTGAAGCTCCTCTGTGTGGAGAGTGCACAGAGCAGACAGCGTGGGGATCCGGCTAATCAGCTGCAGAACGGGGTACAGGAATAAGGGTCACATGATAAAACAGCAATCTATTTGAGTTACATCAGTCATGTGATCAGTCCCTGTTTGAACTGTGTCATGGTCACTTGAGACGTCCTACCTTGGCCAGCGCGTCCTCGTCCAGATGGTTCTTTTGCATGATGTGCTGCAGGGCAAAGTATATTTTCTCTTGTAGCTTCTGCACTTTCCTGGGCTCCATTAACCACGGCCGGTCTAGAAATGCAAGAGAATCATCTTTTAATATCAGCTGGTGTGAAAACACTGCAGTAATGCTGAGGATTCTGCTATTATGTGTAGGACTCAGACTGTAGTTTCATTAAATAAACATACTAAATGTTGATTTGGCCACATTAATGCTCAATGAACACATTTTATGTTCTAACTAAGATACTGTTGAGGCCTGACCTGTAGAAATGAGCACTGCAGCAGAAAACAGGGCGATCTCTTCTTCCGTTAACTGCAGTGAACACAGACTCTTGGCAAAGTCAAATACTGCACTGACCAGGTCGTCACAGCCTGCAGGAGGTCAATATAGTATATCATTGTACATGCTTAAATTATCACTAATTATTTACAATTAATGCAGTTTTATTAAAGGGTTAGTTCATCCAAAAATGAAAATTGTCGTTCCAAACCTGTAAAACCTTTGTTCATCTTCAGAACACAAATTAAGATATTTTTGATGAAATCCGAGAGCATTCTGACCCTCCACAAACAACAACGCAACTACCATGTTCAAGGCCCAGAAAGGTAGTAAGGACATCATTAAAATAGTGCATGTGACATTAGTGGTTCAACCTTAATTTTATGAAGTGACAAGAGTATTTTTTTTGCACAAAGAAAACAAAAATAATGACTTTATTCAACAATTTCTTCCGTGTCAGTCTTTGTCGTGCATTCGTGATGTCACATGGACTATTTCGACGATGTCCATACTACCTTTCTGGGCCTTGAACATTTCAGTTGCATTGCTGTCTATGCAGGGTTAGAAAATTCTCAGATTTCATCAAAAATATCTTTTGTGTTACCAAGAAGAACGAAGGTCTAACTGGTTTGGAACGACATGAGGGTGAGTAATTAATTACAGAATTTACATTTTTGGGTGAACTAACATTTTAAGATGATGTTCAACTAGTCTTATTTCATGTACAGTCTAAAAATATGGAAATATGGATGAACCCAGCGCTTGGGTTGTTTAGACCCAGCGGTTGGGTTAAACATTTAACCCAACTATTGGTTGAAAACAACCCAGCATGTGTTCTGTCCAATATTTACCCAGCACTGGGTTATTAACCCAGCATTTTTTAGAGTGTACATTTTGTAAATGATGCAGAAAATATAATATGAGAGAATAGGGAGTAGTTGTACCTAGAGTTTTAAATATCTGCATGCCTCCATATTTCCCCTCAAACAGAACCGTGTTGTTGAGAGGGTTGAATGCCCGGCACATTCTGACCAGCACTACTTCCAGACACCCTGAGTATGTGAGAAAAGTGTTAAGCAGGCCAGTCGTAATCAGCGTACAGTAGCAATATGGTATGTATGTGTACAGTTGGTCATTCTGTTTCATAGTGTGGACCCACAAAAGAGTTTAGCACAGGGTGATTCTTACCTGATTTCAGTAGTAATATCTGGTCATTCTGGCAAAGCTCCATGAAGCCAGTGATGCGCTTTGCAAACTCTACCACATACTGAATGGCATGAGTTATCTGTATAGCACACTGCTGCCACAACACGTCCCGTGTCTGAAACACACACACATAAGCCTCATGCATAAGCTTGTCATCTGTGACGTGTTCAGGATAAATTCTTGCATGCTTCTGGCCTGGGAAACATTTTTTTCTCTGTTAATAATTGCAGTAAATGCACTTGTTTTGATGCATTGAAAATATTTGAATTATTGTCTAATCACATCCAAAAATATTTAAAGAAATCACAAATATCACTAGGGATCAAAAGTTTGAAGTCAGAACGTATCGTTTTTTTAAAGAAGTCTTCTATGCTCACCAAGGCTGCGTTTATTTGATAAAAAACACAATAAAACAGTAATATTGTGAAATATAATTACAACAACATTAACCTTTTTTTAATATATTTTATAATGTAATTTATTCCTGGAATGGAAAAGCTGAATTTTCAGTAGCCAGTAGATTTTTTAGATTTCAGCAGATTTCTGATCCTTCAGGAATCATTCTAATCATTCTAAAATTCTGCTGATTTGGTGCTCATTAAACATTTTTTTATTATTATTTTCAGTGTATCAATGAAAACTGTGATACATTTTTTTCAGGATTCTTTGATGAACAGAACATTCAAAAGAACATTATTTTATTATTTTTTTTTGTTGTTGTTGTTTTACTATGACTTTTGATCAATTTAATGCAACTTTCCTGAATAAAAAATTGTTGATATATTTAAAAAATTGAGTTGAAACAAAACAGTTTCCCTGAATTTATGTAAACCTATCTCTTCTGTAGAGTACACTCTGACTCTTTAATTTACTTTTAAAAAGTAATGATTGAAATTTTCAGTACTCATGAAAAATGGAATCTGTAGTTTCCCATTTATGAAACATCTTTTCAGAGCACACAGAATACTGAAAATGTGATATCAGCAAATTGCTTTTGTGAGCTCTGCAATTCTCTCCCTGTATAGCGAATCTTCATAGGCACTATTTCAAAGGGCTTCTCGGTAATTACCCATAATCCATTTGACACAGGGAAATGAAGAGGGCTTGTAGTACGTCTGGCACCCTCCCCTATTGTGCTTTGAGTGTTCGTTAGCTAAATCCGTTAGCTCTCTGGCTTTCTCTTTTTCTCCATATCAGTGCGAAAGCTGGATAGGATCAGCTCCAGGGGGCTGAGATACTCTAATGAACTCTGATCTCAAGCGTGCAATCTGACTATGAAGAGGGAACGAAGTACGAGCGAAGAGGAGTTAAAGGGTGAGAGATGAGAGAGTCAGCACCAGGTGTAAAAGCATGTAAATGAATGTACGACTTGGTGTTGTGAGTGAGATTCGGGGACAGAACAAGTGTTTAAGCATGTAAACTGAGCTCTTTGCTCGTTAAGGGAATGACATCGCACCTTGCTTTGGTACATCTTGACCTCTTCATAGGAGTGCGTCTGCCAGGCTAGCTGCTGAAGCTCCTCCGCTGTGTACTGACATGTCTCCAGGTGGGACTTTATGATGTTCTGTGCAATTCGGTCTGGTAAAGAGAAAATCAGAATATAAGACCACTGTTTCTTTGCAACCAAGGTAAACATGTTTGCTAGAAAGCATTTTAAACATACACCAGTGAACCATGAACTTAATTCCATACCTAATTCCCCCATAGACACTCCAGGTGCTAGCTGGCTGTCTTGATAAGAGCCGTAGGTGAAAAGGTTGGGAACAGGGGTGAGATCGTATATGGGTTCCTGTTTGATCTGCTTCATTCCAGTCATGTCCAGTCCTGACTGATCCGGGCTGGCCTGTGTGGAGTCCATGGCGTAGTAGCCACCGGGAGCACTGTTCGGCTGACCCTTGGGCATGTCTATGATGTGACCGTTGGCGTACGTCCCCCCAATCTCGTGGTTGAGGGTGGTGAGGCCGTTGGTGAGGCTGGAGGAGTAAACACGGGCGAGGGCCTCCGCTTCACCCGTCTGTTGCTGCCGCTGCTCCTGCAGCCTCTGCTGGTGTTTCTGAACCTCTGCGTATAAAGAGTCCCTCTGCTTCTTGGACATGCGGCCAAACTTAACAGCTGATATGGGGGAGGGTAAAAGAAAATGAAAGAGATTAGTGCAGGTTTAAAGTGATCAATAAGATCAATGCAGCTTGTCGACAAGCAGCTGATTAGTTTGTTCGTTTGTAAGAAATAATATGATTTAGCTTACCATCCCGGGACATGCCCAGAGCCAGGCACTTTTGGAGCCGACAGTGCTGGCAGCGGTTGCGGTTTGTTCGGTCGATCAGGCAGTTGCGCTGACGGGGACAGGAGTAGGACGCGTTGTTCTGTTGACTGCGCCTGAAGAAACCCTACAGTGGACACAACAGAAAATTTAGATACGTAACATGCAGAAAAATCTGTCAGTACAAAACTGTCACTTGGGTGGCACCATTTCAAAAGGTACTAATTTGTACACGTTAGGTACTAATATGTACTTTTACAGTACCAATATGTACCTCTAAGGTACATATTAGTACCCTATTAAGGTAAAAATGTACCATCTAGGGCTAAATCAGTACCTTTTAGCTTTTGCACCTTAGGGTACTGCCCCAGTGAAGGCTTGGTACTTTTTTTCTGAGAATGTACCTATACTGTCTAGAATGAAAACAGTATATAACAATATATAGTCTTTAGTCTTTGGAATACCTTACCTCAAGACATTTGTAATAGTTCTAGTCTTTCAATTTTTAAATCACATCTAATTTTTTTTTTTAAATCAACTCATTTTTTTTTTAGATTAGCTTATTTTGATTGATAAAGTTTTGTGTATTATTATGCATTGTTTTCTTTTCATTTATTGTTTATGTATTTTATTATGTGTAAGGTGTCCTTGAGTGTTTTGAAAGGAGCCCAAATATAAAATGAATTATTATTATTATAATAAAAGAAAAAATAATATAAATATAATCTGTCATCGTTAATCATTCATTCTCTGAAATCAAGTCTTAATATTGAACTTTTAACCTGCTTTGGATAACTTTATCTTATTTTAAGAATGCTTACACAGCTTTCTTGCAAAACAAAATATTGATTTTTTTTTTTTTTTTTTGTGCAGTTGAAGATGTTTTGGCAAAATCCATGGATGGCAGGAACACCTGTATGATGACTAACAAATGCACTGAAGAAAAGGCACATCTTCCACTGACCTTACAGCCTTCACATGTGATGACTCCATAGTGGATGCCTGATGACTTATCTCCACAGATTTTGCATGGTATGACTTCAATTTGGGCTGAAAACAGACAGAAATGAACAAAAATAGTTACATAACCATATGCCTTTATTTGCTTGATGAAGACTGTGGGATGCACATCAGGGCTCCTCTCAGGTGACACAATGGCCACCTTGACTCTAAGAGTGATGTCGCTTTTAGAGTTGACCATGATGTACCCTTTAAATTTGTGTCAAGACACTTTGACATTTTGTAATGTACAGTTCTTTCAAGACAGAAAGAGAAATATTGGACCAGCTGAGATGTGAGTCAAGGTCCAAACCCCTTGATGCATTTCTCTCAGGTTCACCAGAATAGGTTCTCACCTGTGCTTTTGTCAAAATTTCTTCTTCCATTATCCATTTAAAGCATAATGCTTGAGAGATTTCCTTGATGAAAATAACCTTGCACATGTACAAAGGCAAAGGCAGAAGCAAGCTACACACTGAATTACGTAACCAGAATATGGCAAGTTGTTTAATGAGGAACCAAATACAAATACATGGCCGTGAGGCTCAGCTCCAACCTTCCCTCCTCTTGCACGTGTCACTAGGAAATGTAAAATAAAAGATAAAAGGAGATGGAAAACCTTTGAGAGAGAGTGAGAGAGAGAGAGAGAGAGAGAGAGAGAGAGTGAGAGTGAGAGTGAGGGAGAGGAAGACAGAGTGAGAAACCCATCTCCCTGCTGAGACTGCATACTCACAATAAAGAGATTAGCCACCCAATCTAATCCTAAATTATTTCTACACATGCTTGTTCCCCTGCTCTCAACTGGCTTATCTGATGCAGCAATTCTCAATTAATCTTTCCTCACTCAAACGCAAATTCACATCTGCCTATAATAACATAAAAAATGCACAAAAAAGAACAAATTACTGTTATGGGTAATTTTATTCTTGTACATTTGCATGTAGATTTTGTTTTCTTTAGGACCACAGGAACAAGCAATTAGTCCAAGCAGCTCGCTAATGAAACAAATACAAATGCAATAGCAGTCTCAGAAGCAATTCCAATATAGTTTAGAAGCAGAAGAACTGCTAAGTGTGTTCCATCCAAGATCCATCACTCACAATATAACTTCCCAAAACTGACCACAATATTAATAAAGTCATATAATGTCAATAATGAGTTTCATGGTCTAAGATTTAACCGCAATATTAGTTTACACGGATTTATGCTTTACATTAAATCAATTAAACAAACAAAATACATCTGAGCTATGACTCCAGATCATAACGGTTACATTTTTTACATATAAATACATATGTACAATAATTTTACATAGTTTTTTACACAATTTTACATTTGTGAGTTTTCCATCTCTGCACAGTTTACAGGAAATTGATTTAAAGAATAAGATAATACATAAAAACAAATGAAATCAAGCAATAAATGAATATTTGTAAAAATGACAAAATACATAAAGCACAACTGCTATTTTTACCAGTCAAATTCATTATTAAGAACAGCAGTTTGCATTAGATAAAAGAGCTAAATGAAATGATATTGTACTTGCTTGAATGTGAAGTGAACATTTTAACTGCAAAACAAACTAAGACCCCATTAAACCAGAAATGTCCTCTTACCTACAACATCTGTCTTCATTTTCAGACAGAAGCACTGTAGACGCAAACACACACCTGACTCGAGACCGCAGTGTGAAGCTCAGAGGTTTGGAAGTGTGAGTGCATCTCTAGTTATGTGTGTGCGCTGCTAATCTGACTGTGAAAACAGTAACTCAGACAGGCTGACTATTATACGCTGACCAGTATGTATCTTGTATTCATACAATGGATATGCATACACGTTTTATGAATGATATGTGAATATTTGCTTTTGTCAAATTTGTGCAACATTTATTAATATATGAAAAATTAAATGTGCACACACACACACACACACTGTGGGCAATATAATGGGATTAACACACACACACACACACACACACACACACACACACACGTATACATTAACTAGTGCTGCTTGGTTAAGCTGTGGCTGGTCTGGGCCGTAGCTCTTCCTGTCTCAGTCTAGCACACTAGACTTAAGCCACAGTGTCTGTGGGTTTGGTGGTTATGGGGGTGGGTGTTTGCCCTCAATGACCCTCAGTTATAGGGACCACAAGCAAGGTTGTTCCCATGACAATGTCACCTGAATTGACTCCCCTGTTTGAAATGTGAAGCAGGATTGGCAATAGGGATTAAGTGCAACAGACTTCCGTATTCTGTTAAACGGGTCTCGTCGCTTCCGGTTCAAGCATTTTGCATATGCTTCGTTAAATATGAAGCTGTTTTACTGAAGATGCCTTCAAAGTAGATACAAAAATGATCATAACCAATGTCCATCACATATAAGGATTGATATCTAAAAGTTTTTTTTTTTTTTTTATTCTTTTCACTAACATTTACATATAAAAATTGAATAAAACATCAACAATAAAAACAGCTTGCTAGTTTAACTGATTACCTTAAAAGTCCATAGATATTGCCGTTATTTAATACGTTTGTTAATACGTTCTCTGACAAGCAGAAGCGATGAGACCTGTTTTCTGGGTTTGGTCAGGTGATGTTCTAAGCTTGACATTGTAGCTAAAATTTTTACCAGGAGAAAAAAATCTAGAAAGAACATTTTAATATTCTAATGGGATAGGTTAATTGTGCAGCCATAGACCAATGGTGGGAAATTATAAAACAACTACAAAAAATACTTTAGTAAATATAATATTTTTAATACATTTCAATGTCTTTTTGGCAAATTGATTTACTACCTTTTACTTTTGCGTTAGGCTAACCGAGACTTGTCATAGCACTTGCATATTATTGCTCTTTTGTTGGTTTTGATTGCTTCTACTGTCCTCATTTGTAAGTCGCTTTGGATAAAAGTATCTGCTAAATGACTAAATGTACTATTTTTAATGATAGATGGATGGATGGATGTGGTTACAGACAGCATGCCACAAATATATTCCTATATGGATAACTGTGCCTTTACCTGCTTTGCATTAAAACTGAAACCATTCTGCTTAACAGTAACTTATGAATGCTGCTGAATGTTTTCATTTTACTTCATTAGAATGAGTTATGTACACTTTTAGGGCTCCTCAGAACAATTAATTATTCTGTAATCACTGCATTTCATCTCGAGACACTAATATTATCATCTGTGGGGACACAGTAAGACTTGTGAAAATAGTTATTCAAAAAGAAAAACTAGCACACCGTCTTTGCTTTTAAGGCCAAATAATACAGAATGGTGTTTTCAGCAGTGTAAAATGCCCTGGTACTTAAATCTTCAGGCTTTGTGTGTGGTAATGAGGACTGTGAGTTCTTTGCCATTGGCCCCAGACTCTGAACACTGGACCGGTTCCTCTCGTGACCCACTTTGACCAATGCCAGATCCAAACTGGGTCAATTGAGCATAGAAACCTGAACACATTCATACAAAAAAAATGGTGTTGTAAATAACTCTTTTAACCTTAAACTGCACACAACAGCTGTGAAGTTATTTATAACCCTTTAAAAGCAGGGCACTGGATCGCTAGGCCACAGCAGTATTGACCATCGATAAAATATGCCATGCTGTGCATATTTATGTTGTGTTAGAATTAGTTTTGTTCCTGTTATCAAGTCAAAATTTGAATCGACAAATGCATTACAGAAGAAAGTTGAGAAATATATTCAGTTTACGTATGTTTAATAAATGGTTTGTGGGTTGAGTATGAGTGTGTTTGGGTCTGAATGAATATATCGGATCTGTCTGTTTTTGTGAGAATGGCCACAGGGCCTGTGTGTGTAGACCTGTCATATGAAATAAGGAGACGTCCGTGTCTATGTCACTGTTGCCAGGACGACCACAGCCTCCCTGGGTTTGTGGGTAGGAGGCCTGTATAGTCTGCCTGTCAGAGCAATCATCCACACCACCGTGACATTCCAACAGGACATGATGTCATCGCCATCCCTACCAATACAACGACGCTGCACATTTGTCATTGTGGTACCTATACTGATTTGACTTCCTTAAGGGATTAAAACCCTAAAAGGATGAGATGAAATATGTAAATAGAAAAACCTAGAGGGATGTTAGCGACGGATTGAACTATCTCTTTAGATTTTTAACATCTTAGTGTTGCTAAAACCATTAGAGATTTGCAAATTTGTTTTCTGCTTAACTACACCAAAACGTGTGCATTTTGCATCTGTCGAAAAGCATCAGAATCAAGGAATAAGAATTTGCACACACGTTATACATTCATAAACGACGCTATTATTGCACAAAAACAAGCATGTGGTTGTTCTCGCAGGCTCCTTGCCCCTGTCCGCTGTTACGCATAAGGGTTAGGCCTATCAGAGGGTTACGTAAGAGAGGGAGTGCAGTGCTGGCGATTCCATGGTTAAGAGGAGCTCAGCCCTGCAGGCTTAGCCGAGGACAGACAGGAGCTGCGGAATACCGCACATGCTAGTCTCACAGTTTAGCTGCACACAAGTTACTGAGTGGGAAGTAAACGCATAAATATTGCATAAGTAATGTTTATACTGCAAATAATGAGAGAGTGTGTGATCTGAGGAGTAGTTTACCCAAAAAAATGAAAGTTCTGCCATTATTTACTCACCCTCAATATCCAAAACGTACCATGTTTTTATATACATATATGTGAAGTGACATAAAAGCAGGGGAAATGTAGTCCATATGGGATGCTAACAATTAATTAATGATCAATTAATTGCCATTAATCATTTAAACAATAGCACTTTTGAGATACATGTGGCTCATGGGCAAAACACAAGTTTCTAAGCTTTTAATTGACACCTATCTTGTGTTGGTAAAGCAAGTGCTACTTAGCAGCGGCCCCATATCAGGTTTAAGAGGTTAAGGTTAACAAATAATCGATTAGTGGAAAATAAATATACTAAAATGTATTTGAAATACATTTATTTCATGGTAAGTACACTACAAATGCAATTAAATGTTTATGTGCTTTATAAAAAATAATCTGCAATTGTACTGTTGGTATACTTAAAGTCTGCTAATTTGGAACAACTAATTTTTGTACTTAATGCACTTTAATTCTGCGGAAGTAGTGCTGAAGTCCAACTAAAGATAAACTGACGTATATTTGATTGTGCTAAAGTGGGACTATTGCAAGTATACTTCAGGTACACTTAAAATATCTTGAATTTAAAGTCCTATCTTATTCAAAGATCATACAATCCTCATCAATAGTGACATTAAAACACATTTTAAGCTTAATATTAAGAAATATACATTGTGCACAAGAAGTACTACAAATAAAGTTTAATTATAATTTTTATATCAGTAAGTCTCGAGTAATATGTCAGTATATACAGTGTTAATAGATTTGAACTATAATTAGTATGAAATAAATGTATTTTAAATATATAACCTTTTTACTAGGGTATATTCAAGACTTTTGAGGACATATGATGATAGCAAAAGTCTTTATTCATAGATAATTTCCTGTGTTTACAATAATTTTGTATGGCTTCAGTTGAAATGTAGTGTATGAATACATAATACAGAGCATTTCTATGATATTTTGGTGCTTTTTTGGTCATTGTGTAGCTTGACACTTTATTCACTTTCATTATATGGAGAAGAAGAGTCAGGATGTTCTTCAAATATTACATTTTTACTCTATGTTCAACAGAAGAAAGTAAGTCATATGGGTTTGTAACAACATTAGGGTGAGTAAATAATAAAAACAGAATTTATTAATTTATATTTTATTTTTGTGAACTAGTCTTTAATTTGTGTGTGTGTGAAAAAAGAGCCACACACACACACACACACACACGGATTGTATAATTGATTCCTAATGATATGAAGCTCTTTTCTGTCCCAGGAGTAGTTCCCTCTCTCTAAATAGTTCTTTAATTAGCTTCATTAAAGTGGATATGAGCACCCCTGCAACTTAATTTATTATAACGCATACACACCCGTACACGCTGGAGAACACCAATAAATATTTGGTGTCGATAGCAGCTGTCTGGGTGACAGATGTGTACCAACACGACCCACAATGCGATAATGTTGTAATTCATAATTTAAATGATAACATCATCACTTGTGCTTTCTCCTAAAAATGTGATGGATATATAACTTCAGAGTAACGCACCGACAGCTTCCTTTCGTGTGTGTGTTGCTATTTTTTGTGTATTAGTTTGATAAGATGATGATGATGATATTTGGCAGTTGCCTCAATGATACCCGCAAACCTTGTTTGCAGCATTCCTTCAGGTGAATGTACTGATAATGTCGCCGTTTTTAATTTTAGCCTGCAGATGGAAGGCCATTTGAAGTCTTTGTTGTAAATCTTGCCTGTATGCATATGATAAGATGTTGTTTTGTCATCTGGCATCAGGCCCAATGATATTCCAAAGCCTTGTTGGGATATGCTAAACAGTGATACTAATACATCGTGTAGGTGGGAGATTATCTTCAGCACTCACACTTGTGAGCATGTCGACAATCCACGTTTCTTTCATACAGACAAACAGAGGACGCGAACGCACTGGAAATGCTTGAGACTGTCCGACGCAGACGAATGTGCGTGTGTTTTTGAAGGTCTAGGAGTGAGCTGGGGTGAGAGGGTCGGTGTAATGGCAGCTTGTCAACATTAGGTGGCACATTGTCCAGATTGACAGTGGCCTAAGGGGTAGTGGTTGCAGAGGGGCAGCCTGTGACAGCATGTGGTGTTCATCCATGTTTTACATCATTTCCTTCAGGGAAGGACTCTGAGATGAAGGCCCTGGGCACTTACTAAACAGCTTTCACTGTCAGCAACATTAGCATTCTGATTCAACATTGATCCCACTGTGTATTGCTATGAAAATAATTAGGACAATTCCACAGGGAAATCCACTTTTATTCCAATTTTTTTTTACCACTCGGTCCTTTAAAATATTTAGATGTAAGTATCTGACCACCTATATTATCTTTAACTAAAAAGCACTATAAAGTCTTCAAGTTTTCAAGAGACCAGCTTCTCTATGTTCAGCCGAACAGCCAAACCACCCACTTCATCCGTATGAAACTCCTACAGCATAACTAATCTTCCGGACAGTCTCTCGGCTCATTGATATAATCCTTGACATGAAATCCTTAGCATTTGGGCTCTAGTAAGTCATGTAAATGAGCTAATTATTATTAGCATATATTGTTTTGAATCCCAGGTTTGTTTAATGATCCAAATGCATTTGCTCTGCATGTCCTTGTCTACAGACTAACATATAGTAATTGGGTTTTGCGGTACACTTCAGGTCATTTTGGTGAAGCCATCTGTGCCACCTGCTCACGGTGTAGACCTTTTTAGTCTGCTCTGTGTAACGTGCTTTCTATGCTCATATAGGCCAGTTTTATTATTGACCTTCAGATGCCTCTTTGACAGCCTCGTTTATGTTATGTCAAACAAAGACGGTTGCAATAATATCTAATAATAATACCTTTACCCACTCACAATTATTAGAGTTAACAGAAACTAAACATAAAACCACTTTTTTTTTTACTTGAAATAAAATACATATTGAACTAAAATAAAATATATAAAAAACTTTTTAGGTTGTTTCTAGTTGAAAGCTTATTTTAATTAAGCTAGCTGCAAAGGCAGTATTTCTTTTTTTAAGTTTAACTTCATGTACTAAAATAGCTAATTAAACAATTATATACCAAAAACACAAAATAAAATTAGTAAACCAAAATAAAAGATCAAAATGAAAATGGAAAATATACAAAATGTATTCAAATTATTTTAAAATATGAAATAATAATAAAAACTATAATAGTATCTCAATTATATAATAACTAAAATAATACTAACCCCACTACATGTATGGCTGTCTGTGTATCTCTATACACGTGTGAATGAAAGAGTAAGACTGTTAGAAAGTGCTCCCTACTGTATGTGCCACAGTTTACTGGGATTTTATCTCTAATGCAGAATATGTATTTGTTGATGAGGCTGCAGGCATTTCCCCATTGGCTTGTCATCAGCTGTGCCAGACTCAGGCATCTTTGATCTGTGATATGATTGGCCGCCTCAATGAGGCTACAGAAGGGGACACGCTGGCACAAATCCAACCTCTGAAGAATATAAAACAACATATATCTGACATTACAGAATACATGTGCTGTGTGCTCAACCAGTCACTGTATACTGCAATACTGAAGCTCATTACTGCAAATCATTATTGTTTCAGAGTAATTATTAAGGAAATATATAAGTAAACCATTTACCCTATCATTCAAAAGTTTTTTAATGTTTTTGAAAGTCTCTTGTCCTCAATAAGGCTGCATTTATAAGATAAAATCAAAACAGTGATATTGTAGAATATTATTACAATATAAAGTAACTGTTTTCTATTTTAATGTCTTTTAAAATGTAATTTATTCCTGTGATGGTAAAGCTGAATTTCAGCAGCCATTACTCCAGTCTTCAGCATCACATGATTCTTCAGAAATCATTCTCATATGCTGAACGGAAAAAAATTATATTTCCGTGTATGGCCTTGGTAGACATCAAGAAATATAAGGCTTTTTTTTTTACACTCTGTAGCAACCATGAAAGAAACAAAATGTTGAATTAGCAGTGCTTGTACTGTACTTAAAAGACATTTAATCAAAATGTGTTTTGCCTCATTTTGTCATCTCAGCTTCCACTAAACATGCACAAACCAAGAAACCAACTTTCCACACAGGTTCTCAAACATCAGGACAAAAAAACAAAGATTAATTTACATTTTTAAATTTTGATTTTTTTCTTACACATTGTGTGTAAACATGAGCAAAACAAACAAACAAAAAGCACTCTGTTCCCAGTATTTCATATACTAATATTTAATTTGAACAGGTTTTGGGGACAATTTGTAACACAAAACAGTGCAATAACTTGGCAGAGATTCATAGCAATATCGCATATTTTATTGTAATATTATATTGTTTTTAGCCTATTCACCTGCTGTGTCTCCCTAAGAGGTGAAAAACACATGCACTAATATAGTGAGAAAGCAAAGAACCTCTACTAGCAAATAACACAGAGACTCATGACCACCCATGATTTTATGGCTGTCAGTTTGAACAGCATCTTTTATCTCAAAGAAACTCACAAAACTGAATTGCTGGAACCCAGAAAAAAAAAGAAAAAGAATTAAGAAACTGTGTGGAAGTCAATTCTGATACTGTGGGTGTAACCATTTACTAGGCACAAAAGGACTCGTGCTCCATCAGTCTGACCTTCATGACCTGCCCGCCCTCCACCAACACAGCCTCATTGACCTCATCAACCTTTGAACTTTCTTTAAGACACTGACTGTGTGTATGTCTGCATGTCCAAAGCTGGAATGAATGAGTGTTTTCACTCTGATAAGCCATCAGCGAGACATGACACAAAATACTTTAGTAGTCTCAGACATACATATATATATATATATATATATATATATATATATATATATATATATATGTAGTCATGAGC
The DNA here is from genome assembly GCA_039654775.1 of Spinibarbus caldwelli. NCBI lineage: Eukaryota > Metazoa > Chordata > Actinopteri > Cypriniformes > Cyprinidae > Spinibarbus > Spinibarbus caldwelli. Next base: position 34,174,399 of record CM077223.1, on the reverse strand, counting down.
TCATTGCTTTTTTGATGAGCGTTTTTAGGTTGTTTCTAGTTGAAAGCTACAGTATACTGAAGTACGCAGAGGCTTCATAGAGCAAGGTTTGTAACTGTGGCCCAATGGGTTGTGTGTGTGTGTGTGTGTGTGTGTGTGTGTGTATTTGTGTGTGTAAACTGTTAAAGTGGGTTAGTAAGTCACTCAGCCTAAGGGTAGGATAGACGTGTCATATCTGGGTGTTTGGACAGTGTCCTCTCTCACTCTTCCCTCTTCAGAATTACATAATCCTACATGATTGGTCAAAGGAAGTAAATATGGATGCACTGTAATGCTGAAGAAACAAATTTAGACAAGGAGGTTATCAAACTGAATGCATTAGGAAGCATATACTGTGAAAAATATTATGTTGGGTAACTTCATGCTTCTTGTGGTATTTTTTAAATGAACAGGTGTTATTCAGAAATAGCACAAGTGATATTCTCTTTCGAATTAGAATATATATATATATATATATATATATATAATTTATTTATTTTTTTATTTGAACGCCTCCCACATCTAACATGCATCTGTACTTATATATTTATTGGTTTGGGACATCACAATTTTTTTGTAACACATTACATGTGTATGGAAACCTTTGGTGCTTTCAACAGCTAAATATAGATTTATATTTATAGTTATAAATGGGCCTGATATTCATCAAAATGCCTGTTCTCTAAATGTTGGTATATCGTTGTGTGTGTGTGTGTGTGCATGCCTCTTTACAGCTTTCCTCTCAGGACGGGATGGTAATAGCTCGCCTTAGGCCACAATTTAATTCCATGTAACGAGGTCCTTCCCCAAAGTGGCCCCAGGAGCCCCTCTCTGAAAGAAGCAAATTGATCACAATCTAAAGGCCTCTCTTCACCTGAAAGCGCAGTGTCTCTCTCTCTCTGTCTCACTCATCTCCCTTGATCACTCCATCTCAGTATCCTTAAGCTTTCTCTAAGATCATTCTTGCTCTTCATCTAAATCTCTTTTAAGGGCCTCTGTTTCAAAAGCTCGCACAAATAGTACTTCTGTTACGCACCTTTTTGTTCGACATTTCCTCTCAATGCCGTTTCTAATGTAATTTTCCTAGAGGATTCCTAAAACAGATATAATCATATTAGCATGCTTTAAAAATCTGGTTCAAAGAGTTTGCAGTGTACGAGCATGTATGCAGTCAAGACCCTTTAAACACAGAGGAGGACTGTGAAGGTGCAATGGATCTGAGCTAATGAGATTTCTGTGTATATAAACTGAAGTTTAAAAGTCAATGAAAATACTAGATTAAAAAAAAGGAAATGAATAAGAAATATTTAAGATTTTGCACAAACAGGTTGTTAATTAAATAAGTAAATTTGATTGGCATTGATCAAGAGTCTTTTTTTGCAGATGGTCAAATGTTCTTGCTTTCACTGAAGCACAAGATGCTCTTCAGATAATTTCAGAAATCATGCTGGAGAATGTGATCTTCAGGTTTTACACAAACTTGTGGAGTTCATGAAATTTGCGTGCTGCTGCCATTAAAGCAATCAGAGGGTAAAAATTAAAATTGAATTTATCACACAAAATATGCTGATAACATAATAAGTAATTAAATAATTTGTATTAAATAAGGGGGATAAAACATTTGCACTAGTGGTCTCTGACTTTTGGACCCCACTATATGTGTGTTTTCTATGGACCCTGCTGTGGACATGTCAGTATTGACGTATGACAAAACAAGTCTGTGCAAACAGATTTTCTGATGCAACTGAAACTGAAAGAAGTGGAAACTAACTGAGCAGTGGGCACACGACCCATACACCACACAGGAGAAAGAGAGAGAGAGAGCTCTACTCTAGATCCGATTTCAGTGTTACATAACTATGTGTTTTAATTCTTTCTAAAGCGTAAGACAAAGTTTCTCTTTCCTCCGTGCCAGAGCTGGAACAGTTAGCCTATTAAGCCTCGTAAGTTATTTTCTGGACACTATATATCACACCGAATCTGACTTTTGGACAAAACCAGCATGATTTAAAAAAACTTACAGACAAAAAAAGACCATGATATTCATACCATAAGTATGAATATCATACTTATGGTATCCCCTCCTGCACCATATCAAAAGCCCCAGGTGCCGCTTTCCAAAGCGCACATTACTGAATGAATGAACACCTAGCGAAGGGTGAGACCAGTCGAAGAGAACTAATAAATCCGACGCGCAGCAAAGCAGAGAAAACATGCAGATATGCCACTGCTGCAATACCGCAGGGAGGGCAAAATGCAAACATTAAACGGACATGTTTAGTCTTACAGTTCAGCCTCTCTCAAAGCTGCTCTCTCATGCACACTCAACCATCTCAAACAAGGGCTCAGCAAACAGATGACACACTTTAGTCCACACATTCTCAGTCGATACTCAAGAAAAGCGCGTTCACAAAAACACTACAGGGGACAAAAGCCGACACGCTCACACTCAGAAATAGATGTCAAGACATCTGGTTGAAGTTATGTAGTCAGCTAGAAGGAAAACTCAGATCTACAATTATGCAGAATCCAGAATTCATTATTTAATGTGTAAAGGCCCATAAAACTGAGTGGAGAATAAAGAACGCAACATACTAAATGGATTAGGTTTGTGCTGGCTCTGTGCAACTCCGTTTCTGCCTCACTTTAGGGGATTACATCTCTTGGTTTTCTTTGCGTAATCTTTCACAGGTTATGTAAGTACAAGCCATTAGTCAGCAAAACAAAAAGAAAAAAAAAAACTAGCAGCTACAACAAACAACTGACCAGATGATATTAGTACCAATACAAATCTAGGCTTCAAAGTGAAAGTTCAGATAGACTCTGCCTTGCAGTTTCACGGTTATATCAAGACTTTATTGTCTTTTTAATTAATTGAAAACACCGGATGTAGCAGCAGCAGCTGGTTATTGCTAGTGTTACCTAGTTATTGTTGGCCTACTGCCTGGTTAGAGATTTGCAATGCGTAATCCATGTCTGCGATGTGGTCATGTGTATGGTGTCAGTCAAATAAACAATGCTGTGTTTATTGATCCACCCCCGAAATGTAATATAAAAGACACACTTAAATTAACAACAACAACAACAACAACAAAAAACCTTTGGTAAGCAATATATTTACACACATACACTGATGGGATTTATCAAATGGATCCTCTGCTTTACACAACTATAATATCTATATACACGGTTTATGTTAGTTTACAGTCGGAATAAAGCTCATGGTTGAGCAGGCCATGCATATTGATCCTGCTCTTCTGCGAGCTGAGCCACGCAACGTCAAGCAGGTCGATGGAGAGATGGCCTCTCACTCTGGAAGCCAATGTGATGCTAAAAGCTATTGGCATTGGGAGTTCATGCGTAACTGTCTATCTTTGTGTCTGTGGCTCAGAGTTTCAGGGGTGCAGCAAGGACCGAAATGAGCATGGACAAAGCAATGCAGCTCAGAGTCATTTGTGGAAATTATGGCCAGATATGAAGTAAACGCAGGCCAGATATGTTTCTTTGCTGTTCTTTAAAGACAAACAACCAAAACGGGGCTCAAGCAATCAAGACGTGTATGTGTGTGTGTACGAATGCAGTTTGAACGTGATCTGCGTGTGACAGAGTTGTGGGAAAACTAACACCAGCCCTGAAGCAGCACTGTGCACTGTAATGGAGAAGACAAGGTTTGGAGCGGATGTAGAGTTGAGTTACTAGATTGGGTACCACAGTCCATCAGATATATGCACTGCAAGTCCATCTCTGATCAATGAAGCAACCTGATAAATGTTTTGACCAATAGGGTACATCTATGTGTACACAAATGACACCCTCAAACACACAAACAACAAACTAACTAGTGCACTAGTGAAGCCAGTCAACAAAAACACTTTTAGTATAATATTCTACCTCTTATAAATATATTTTTGTATTTTTTAATATTTAATATTCACAAACCCAGCAATCAGTAAATATGAAACAAAATAGATTCATTTAATATTTTAAAAAATCATAGCTGTTCCCAACACTTAAAAGGGTAGTTCCTCTAGAATCATATTTTTATCATAGCATATACCATATGACTTTATTCATTCCATGAAAGATGATGTTGAGTAGAATAACAGCCTTGGTCACCATACTTTGTCTTGATTGAAAAGATGCAATGAAACTGAATGGTGACTAAGACTGTCATAACATCTTATTTTATTTATTTATTTATTTATTTTATTTTTTTTTGTGATCCACCGAAGAAAAAAAAAAGTCATTTAGATTTGAAACTACATAAACGTGAGTAAATGATAACAATTTCTATTTGGTTTGGTGAACTGGCCCTTTAAGAAAAACTTTCTGTTGTGCACGTCCATAATCAGCTTAAAAGTGGAATCAACAAACATACATTAATTATAAACATGAATGTGTTGTAATTAACACCCACCATTAACTAGAAATTATTAATAACTATATTTCATTTTTACAAGCCTATCTAAATCAACAACTGGTGAAAGATTTAGGCTATTTTATTTTTCTCATTATATCGAATGAAATGTTTCTCAGCCGGCGAACCACATATAGAGTAAATATAAAAAGCAAAATTTATAATGATTAAAAAACGTTTAAACGGATTAATTCCGTAACTAATTAAAACAAATAAAAGCACTTGCTTCCGTCCTGTCGATGACATTAAAAAGACAAGTAGGTCTAAAAATTCTATATCTGGTTCGTGTTCCTAAAAACGATGTCCATGCAAACTTCAAAAGTACCTGGACATTTTACAAGATTTTAAGTAGATTGCATTTCTATATCTGATTAGCTCACGAAGTTTGATTGTTATTTGGAAAGGCCCGCGCTATAGGCTGCTGTCAGTGTCGGAGAGTCGGGCTCGGTGAGAGGCCCCTGATACTGATGTGATTCTTTCTGACACGGTCCTCTGGGGCACAGAAAGAGAAGCAGAGAGGTGCTCTGGGGGCGTGACACAGAGATGGAGAACTGAGTTTTTGGTGTTTCCCATTCAGGCACGCGCACTAAACTTATTTCTTTCTTTCCAGACCCTTACAGATTAGACAGCCTACTTAAAAGTCGGCATATAAAAAAATCTGAATGTGTTATTTATTTTTTTCGTGTAATGTCATGCGCGTGCATTGTGTGCTGTATTTGTTTAGATATTTTACTGTGAAACGAAAATTACTTAAAAAACGAAAACAGCAGAAGATTGCTTACAATATAAATACATATATTTGAAACAATCAGTTGTCTATCAAAATTACTTTAACCCACATTTTAATTAACAGTTCAACGTTTATTTTTAATCTAATAATCTAATTTCGATGCCATATAATAAAGACCTGGCCGTAAACTGTAAATTTTATACATGGACATGATTTTAAAGATTTTTAAATGTTTAGAAAAGGTAGGCTTACGTTTAAAATATTTCAAATTATCATCCACAATCTAAAAGAGGAATTAAAACATCTTTATTCTATAGCAAATATAACAGAGCATTAGTATGTTACACTTTAAAACATGAACTCCGACATAAACTAAAGCGTTCTGACTGATACAAGCCACGTTCTTTTCTACATTTTTATTATTGAAACATATTTGCATTTTTAAACAAAAAGTCTACAAACACTTCCGCTTTTGTTAATTTCATATTATCACAGGTGTAATTGCAAAGAGTCCGAGAAGAGCGCGTGGGATGGGCAAAGCGCGCGCTGCTCCACGCGTGTGTTGACTGGACTCGCGCGGACATTGCTGCTGCACTTCGACGCTTTCAGCGCGCAGCGGCGCCTGACTGACGGAAATGGGTCAGTAGAACGCACGACACCAACTCCACTTTACTGCTTTAAAACACTACCCACAATACTTAAATAACTAAATGAATAAAAATAACACGGGTAAGCTTTGGTGCAACTGTTTCCCCTGCTAAACTTCTAATCTGTAACAGTCTAAAAAGAAGCTGCAATTTCTCACATGCACATAAATTAAAGCCCAAGACTCTCAGTGCTAAATCTTCAGGCTCATAAATAAAACCCACTCTTTAGGAAAGTTGGAGTAAAGTTGTCTCTGTCTGATGAAGTCTCCATAAACACGAGACTGGGACTGATGTGCGGTTTATTTATCTTTCAGTCTTCTGTTCCTATGAATATGAAACACAGCTGACCAAAAACAGAGTTTTTTTAATTTATTTTTTTTTCCACATACACATTATTCTGACAAATTTCTGTATCATAGACCGCGTATGAACCACTTGACTTCGGTATGAAACAGACATTACCAGGAATTATGGACAAACTGTGGGGACAGGACTGTGAGATGAGAATGAAAAAACACCCTATATACTTAATTATTCAAATGAGCTGTCACAAACAGTTGTATTCCTACCTCGCATAGTGGTGGCGACTCGCTCCCGGACGCGTCAGTCATGAAGAAACAAACATAAACCAGAGTAAAAAAACAAAATCCTCGGTGGTGAAGTTTGGTCTCGTCAAAGCGGGAGACTACTGTGCAAAACCATTCCAGAGGTGCGTGAAGCGGTGTTCGGACTCTTCAGTTGTGCGGTAAGGCCAGCATGCGGGGTTTCACATGACATCTGCGAGCGCATATACCCACCGGAGGTTTTCACTGCCTCCGCGAGCGCACGGGAGAGCGCGCAGCAGGCTACTGCAGCCCGGATTGGACCGACACTTTCCGCTCCGCCCACTTTCTAGCGTCTTCAGCGGCATAAGCAGAGACGGACACTGCGCGGTCTGCGCGTACGCGAGCGCGACGCGGGGCTTGAGTTTGCGACGCGCACAGACATTTTTATCCATTTTCAAAAGAAAATATTTATAAACCTTCTTCTCGTACCTATCATGTTATTAACTTTTTGCTTTGTGTTTTTTTCCCTTTAATAATTTGCTTTTACAATTAGTAGTAGTAGAAATTATTATTATAGGTAGTTTGAATGTTCCACATGAATTGAGTTGCACTGCATGGATGGTCATAACGGAGAGTTTCAAACATACTTTCAAAATCTCTAGAAACTTTCTCTACTAGAGAGCAAAACACTCCTTCTCACAAACACGCTTATATATAGGCTATATATATAGGATATATAGCTATAGCTTTATCAATGACCCACTGGCCTACCAGGTTAGCAATGATGAATCTGTAAGATGTTTGATTAATGTGCAGTAACTGAGAGTTTTTTCAGTGTGTGATATATCAGGTGCCAAATCAGACAATAGCAGTAGTATTAAAGTAGTAAAAAAAACTGAAACTTTTATTAATTATAGTTTTCTCTATGGTGCAAAAAGTAAAAATAAAATAAATAAAAATATATATTTTTAATTGCATAATATGGTTTCATATTTCTTTACATTTGACTGATGAACCAATAATTAGACTTATTTAAATCACCTTCATCTACTAGCCATCAGTTTAAACAGCAAATAGCTAGGAGAGTGTGAAATTGCCCACTGCCCGTGTGTGTATGGGGGGAGGTGGAGACAGAGACTGAGCTACAGACCCATCCAGGGAAAGGCAGAGACTAGCTGCCCAGAGCACATCACCACTGACCTACATTTCTTTTCCCCCCTTTTTTTATTTTCCATTTCCCCTGTATGAACAAACTCATAATTGTGATGTAATGACAAAAAGCAAGCATGACAATAAAGCCAGACCAGTCCATTGGAGATTGTAAGGCACTGTCCTGGAGTGACGGCACTGTTGTTGAACAAAAAGCTTTTTCTGGCTATTCAGCAAAGGCCTGAGTGTTGCAAAAAGAAATGCATGTAACCTGTGAAGTGGAATAGATAGGTTAGAGTGCGTGTAACCTTTGTGAAATCAACATGCAATATTTTGCAATACTTTTATTTGACAAAGTTTATCACAAACAAAATTAAAAGTCATTCTGACTCACAATCAAAATTTGAACCTTATCTTTTTTTTTCAGGGCTGCAGATTTACAGCAGACTTACAGGAAAAAAATTAATGATCCAAAGACAGATGCAGCCATATGGTGCCTGAAAACTAGTCAGAGTAAAGGTAAACATATTTGGCAACATACAAAGGCTTAAGGAAGAGCTTGTTATGCAAAGCTTTTTTATTCTCTTCTGTTGCTTTACCGTGGTCTACACTACATACTGCTGTCAAATAGAATAGCTCAAGAACGTCTAAATTGTGATGTTATTTCCCATAAATACATAGTTTTCCTCACAAATGACTAACTGGACTGTTGGTCAGACCACCTCACTGTTAGTCATTATTTTTGAGAGAAGACAGGACTGAGCTCCAAAGATAGAAGCATGAAATGAGTTGATAGATCTCCCTGGTTTTAAGGTTAAAGCATATTTGTGCAACTCTTTTGTCCTTGAATCGACCATCAGGAAGTTAACTTAAATATAATTGGATAACTTTCCATTGAAAATAAAAATTAGGGCACTATTTCTCAAAGGGATTCTGCTTAACTCTCAAATGACACATGCCTTTATATTGTACTCTGGAAACAAGCAGGTGTTTTTGAAAAAGAGAACATTTTACTGGGAAATTGATTGAATAGCATATAGGCCTAAAGAACATGATGGTTTTTATTTTATATATATATATATATATATATATATATATATATATATACATGCGTAAGGTGCGTTCGTGTTTGAATCTCTTTCCTGAATCACTGTTCAACTTGATATTTATGTATGTAGATCAGAGTTCACCCAATAATTGTCTCCCCTTGCAAATCTACATGTAAAATGTCAACATGCTGAATCTCAGACAAAATCCTCGCTGTAATGAGTCGGAAGAGAGAATGACATTGGCTTTCAGAGAGAGAGAGAGAGAGAGAGAGACAGAGGGGAAAAATACACTTGAGAAATTTACAGAAAGATACCACAAGTGACAGAGGCAATTTTCTGGGAAAAAATTACTTCATCATAATTTCAATCCCAAAAAGAATTGGAAAGAAAGCCCTGAAGGAGCCAAGCCGTGTCACCTTGAAAAATGGCAGTGGAAAAGATCACTAAACTTCTCCATACACACGCAAATGCTCTGACACACACATATACAGATGTACACAAACACACACAATCAAACTAAATATTAAATCTATACTGTTTCTTTATACACAATTTTGTTCTTGTACTAAACTGTTTTGCCACTTTTACTGGGATGCTGCAATTTCTTCAAACCTTTTTTTTAATACACTATTACATTATAAACTTTGACAGATCACATATCAAAAGTATGGTTAAAATTTAATATAATTAGATGGACTAAGTTTTGCACACTAGTAAATGATCAGATCTAGTATATGGAATCATTTCAGCTGGATGTCAAAATGGCCCAAATAAAGCCAAAGGGACTGTATTATAATTTTATTGCGAGACTAATAAAGTTGGAGCCCATCTCATCTGTATCAGCAAGTAATAAGCAGATTTCTCATCAAAGCTCTTAATAAGACCAATCGTGCAAAATATAACTGCCTTCCCATCAACATAGCACAGAAGTCTGCCAATCAGTTGATTTTAATTGGATTTTTTTCTTAATCCATGATTTTTTTTTCTCCATCACTCTCTCTTAACAAAGCTATTAAGATATTAAAACTAATGTTACATTGAGTGTGTAGTTTTTTTGTATGACACATTAGAATATGCTCATATGCCCTGAGGCAAACTCTCAAAATAATTTCTCCTGCTGATTTAGTTTTCTGAGCCTAATAAATGTTGATGTCGGATACGTTGAGAGAGACTTTTGTACAGAAACACTGCACAATTCTTGCTTTTGAAAACGATCAGCCCATAGCACAACATAAAGACCAGCTACTATATCATCTGTTTATTACAGTGATAAATGTCAGATTAACTTCTGGCAGACTATCAGTAGCTGGACAAGACAGTGCTGCATGAATGAGAAAAAGGTGCTCTAAAATGTTGCTCTGAACCGATTATGCGGCTCTCTGTAATACTTGATGCTGATTGGTCAATCGTGCCACCTAGAGATTAGCCGTCAACCATGGTAATACTGTATATTAGACCACTTATTCCACTTATTATATAGTAGCTTTGCTCAGGGTAATGTACAGTCAGCCAGTAATTATTGCAAAATAAACCTTGACAAGGTGATAAGAAGCCCGACGTGGAACGTGATTTAGTTGTGCGTTAAAAATCCCAATCCAATTCAAATCCTCATTTGTTGCAGTTTGAATTACCCGAAGCGACCAGATTCTGTGTCAAAGTGTGACCTCTGTGTCCTACATAAGCCAAGTTCAAACAAATCGACACTTCTCAGAACTTCTTAGTCTACCACAGATATACACCATTAACGTAACATTCCTTATTCATCCACGGACATAACTCGCAGTTAATAATTCACACCTACATACTTGATTCGCGCAATCATTTTTAAGGGACCGTTATCGCAAATTGGCCTTTCCAATTTATGAATCTAAAGGGACGGATCTAATGGGGGAGACCTTCACCTCTCTACACCCCCAAAGAGGAAGTGTCTGATGAAGAAAGGCTAATGGCTGCAATACAGCCACCTCAGGGGCTGAAGACTGGAGTCAGAGGGGTTGAGGTAATGGAACATACGCCTGCAGTAGCTGAATTATTCACTCGATCCACTGATGCAATATACACTAACACGCAAAACACACACACACACACACACACACACACACACTACTGGCTGTCTGGAGTGAGACTAAGTTTCTCTCTTCTAAGATGAACAACTTGCTGTCGTGTGCACATTTTCAAAGAGTCTCTCCATGTTTTAACATCCCATTCTTTTCTTTGATGTCTGCCATTTATCTTCCATTTGTTAGTTCCACAGATTGTCACTGTTAAACTCAACACGTTCCTGACTACGTTTGGCCGCTGACCAATCCCAATCTTCTGGCATGATTTTAAACAAAACACAACACCGTTACGGATTCCAGCGCTCCTTTCCTCCCGCCTTCCCTCTCTCGCTCATGAAAAACAGATTAAGTTAATGAATTGATGGGCATCTTGCCTGCGCAAGCTGAGAGTTAGGCTACGCGGACAAATAAAGTAGCATTACAATACAAGAGCACAGACAGACACAAAGGAGAGGCTGCATAGCTTCCCTATTGTTCGGCTGGGAGAGTATAGAAAGGCTTACAGACTGCTTGTCTCACGAGCCAAACAGGAAACAAAGGGGAACTTGTTGCCAGAGTTGAGGAGAAATTACAGTAGTGTCAGGATGCTTGTAGAGATGTGAGGGGCACCAGACTCATAAACGCGCAAACAGAGACATATTTACTGTAGCAAACATCCGACAGCTTGGGCCGCTGGAGGATTATGGGGTTTCTCGAGGGAGTCTGAGTCTCTGAGAGCCATAGGAAGAGGATGATGATGTCTTTCTTTTATTATCCTTGATATTAGATACCATAAAAGCAAGGAATATGTTAGTGATGCAACCGTGGTACAACTTTTGCACTCTCTGAAGACTGAAGAACTGATATCATGTCATAGTTTATCATCTCCATACAGAAACTCATTGACCTTTGCCCTCTGACTATTGGCATCATGTTTGAATCCCATCAGAAATCACGTGGGCACCCACCAGAGCCGGGGTCTCACTATATCCTCTTAGCGTCTGCCCAGTCAACGTGTCGCAATTTAATCTTCACTGGAACTGTAGTGTGGAAGTGTATGCTGGGGAGTTTGAGGGGGACTGGTGTGTGCCATGTGTGTGTTTTTAATGACAGTGATGGGGGGTGATGAGACCTTCTGTTTTTAACTCCTCCCTCCCTCCCTTTCGGCGCTGGCCGGCTTAATCCTGAGTCTAGGAGAGGGATTAGAGGGCACTCGACCATACCAACATCTCACAACTAGCATCAAATCTTAGCGCACACATCCAAGATTATGTATATAAGCAGTTTAGCGTATGATGGCTGTAGGAATATTATAATCTGATGGGTGATAATGATCTTTTACACAATTAGATGATGCTGGCAAGCATGTAAACATGAAGACAAACACATATAACACATAGACTGTTATACTTTTTTCCTGATCATTTAAGTCAGTTCACTGTTTCTGGTAAATTGAGCTGGTTTATAAAGCAATGACAGAGGTTTTATTTGGACTTAATCCAGACTTAAAATGTCTGAATTTCAATGAATTAAATGCTGAATTTCAAATCAAGTAGCTGCAAATAATTAATGCTAAAGCTTTTATCAGAAATAACTTCACTTTTTAGAGCATTTTTTCCAATTATTTTTAACCTGCTGTATCTTTAGTGCATGTAGAAACTTATTTACGCAGATTTTTAAGTTTGTCCAAAAACAGTTTGGAGTCACTATACACTACTGTGCTTAAATTCATACTTGGATACAGAAAGGACACATTAAAAAGTGACAATAAAGATTTTTATAAACAAAAAAAAAATATATATATATATATTTCAAATACATGCTGTTCCTTTATATTTTCAAAATCATGGTTTCCACAAAAATATGAAGCAGCTTTTTCATCATTGATAATAAGAAATATTTTAAATATTAGAATCATTAATTTCTGAAGAATTTTGACGCTTAAGACTTCAAAAATGTAGCTTTGACATCGCATGAATATAATACATTTTTAAGTTTATTAAAATATACTGTAAAACAGTTAAAATAACATTTTACAATATTACTGTTTTTATTGTATTTTTGATCAAATAAATGCAGACATTAAAAAACTTACCGACCCCAAACTTTTGAATGGTAGAGTATGTCATTAAAGGGAATTTAGTGTTTTTGTGTTATTTCTAAATGTATTTCTGCCTCTACCTGATTTCTGTGTTACGCTGCCTGCCAGGCAGATCATTTGTCATCTCAATTTGTCTTTGTTTCAGCTGAGGTACAATCGTTAATCTTGAGGATTAAGAAGTTGCAACAACTCTAACAACTGCGTGTGTGTTTGGTGGGGAGAGGAGGGGGAGGTAGACAGATAATAAAGGGAAGGAGAAAATTACTCAGCTTTCTTATTGAAACAAACTACACACACGTTTATTAAGTATACAGCTGATTCACTAGAACAACAACAGCAAATTTGACATTTTTGATATTGCAAACATGACAAATGGTGTGATAACTGAAATAAACAAATTTGCGACATCATACAGAATTTTTTTTCAAGTTTCTTGTCTCTTGCGGTAGATATTTTCTTGAGCGTTTGTATTTGTGAGTGGAGGAAATAGAAGCGAGGGGGGGCTACACAGCTCCATACGTAGAGGATGTAAGCCTTTACTTCTGTGGTATTATGTCTGCTTTAACGAATGCCTCAAAACCGCACACACTTTTGTCTGATTCTGCATGCTCGAAAACATCTTTTTACACACAGACACACGCACGCAAACACACACACACAGATGCAGACAAATACACATTAGCACAGTCCAACTGACTCATTCAATACGTAAAGAAACTGAATGCAGAAAAGCAAAATCTCTTTGACAATCTCAGTCTGGCTCCTTTATCCTCGTCTGAAAAACATGGGTGAAATATCTGCTCTTTAGACTATATGTTTGAACTTAATAGGTCATGTGACTTGAACTGAAGTGCATTTTCCCCCTCATCATTTTGTTTCCTCCAAACAAGAGTTAGGCTGTTGTGTTTTTTTGCTGCCTCCAGTTGTGTCATGTTTCATATTTTGTGCCATGTCTTCGGTCTGGATGCTTGATTCTTAAAGGGACAGTGCATCCAAACAACGAGTAAATTATGAAAATAATTCTGTCATCATTTACTCATACTTTGTATTGTCATTGCAAACCCATATGACTTTCTTTCTGTGGAAAAAAGGAAAGGTCTTGCAGGATGTTCATCACACTCTCTCTTTCATACAATGAAAATGGATGGAGACTGGGGCTGTTAGGCTCCAAAAAGGACAAAAACAATAAATCCACCATAAAAGTAGTCTAAAAAACTTGTTCACGGTATTCCAAGTCATCGTTATGTAAGGAACAACGTTTCACTGAACGCCATGTTCAACAGCTGTAGTCCCCATTCACTTTCATTGTATGGAAAAAGAGCAATTTCTCTTTTTGTTCTATAAAAAAATCAAGATATAACAGTGAAATTGTAATGAAATTGAATTGCATCTATTTTATTTAATTTAATTTTATTTTAACTATTCCTTTAACTGTTATTTCATTTATCTTTTCTGACTAATACTACCCTAAACCACCCATCTCACCTCCTCATCTGTGGATAAACTCTACATTTCTCTGTTTTGGTTTCTCTCTCTCTTTTCTTTTTTAATTCCACATTATTGTTATGCTTCACTCCACTTTTCTGTTTTTCCTAGCCACCTCACTCTGTCTTTTCTCCCTCCACTCTCTCACATTTTCCCCATCTCTTCTCCCCCTGTGCGCTCTCTCTCTCTCTCTCTCTCTCTCTTTCTCTCTCTCTCTTTCTCTCTCTCTCTCTGTGAATGGAATGATGGCTGTAATAGTGGGATGTAGGTCATCAGGGCAGCTTGGCTGGCTCGTGTCTAGACTCAGTCTTCAGGGCATGAAGTCACAGAAATGTGCACATTGACCAGCACAGTCAAAACTCTGCTGCTAACAGTGCCCGCACATGTGCGCACACACACAGTAGCACGCAAAAGAGTAAATTATCTGACTAGACTTCACACAAACTGCTTGCATTGTCTGATTTACCAAAATGTCATTAAAATGGCATGTGATATTTACATTAGGGTGGGGCATTGTGGGGTCTTAATCATTAACAGTTTAAAAAACAGCCACTGAAATTTGTTATTCAGGCAAATATGCATGCCAAATTTAGTGATGGTTTCTGCGCAGTTTTGCTTGCACACACCCTCCTCTGATGCCCCAGGTGAGACACATATGAGCATTTGCACTATGCTCATGTATCTGTCAAACTCACTCAACACTCACACCAGCCTTCTCTCTATATGCTATGGAAGCTAACACAGGATAAAAAAGATAAAACAGGTAATTGCGACTTTTTGACTCATAAATCAGGTTTTCCCCCCTTGCGATTCTGAGAAAAAAAGTCAGAATTGTGAGATATAAAATCAGAATTGCGAGATATAAACTACGAATTGCTAGATACAAGCTCATTATTCTGAGAAGTCGGATTTGGGAGAAAAATTCGTAATTGCAAGAAAAAAATGTGAGATAAAAAGTCACAATAGCCTTTTTATTTATTTATTTATTGTTCAGTGGCACAAACCAAAAAAAAAACAACAACAAAAAAAAAAAAACTTTTTTAGGAATTACAAGAAGAAATCATAATTGTGAGAAGAAAAAAATTCACAATTACCTTTTTTTTAATCACGTGACAGATACAAGCTTCCATATTATGCTTACTGATAGCCCAGAAGGAATGTACATAAACAAATTTTGGGCTGGGAAAAACTATGTACTTTATTTTGCAATACAGAAGTAAGCTATTTTCTGTGAATATGCCAAATAAAACAATGTGTTTATAATAAATTAAAATAACATAACAAATATCAGTTTGCAACATCTTGCAGCATAAAAGGATATTTTTGTATAGCTAAAATAACGAAGCGGATGACAAAGGAAGCCTTGCGCATTCAATGTACAAATGGCTGCACCTGTTCTTACGTTAAAAATAAGGTGGATAGGCAAAGTACTTGTAACAGAGCTGCCATAAATGAGGTAAATGAGGTAGGTTAAGCCCATCCTGAATTAGCATAAATACCTAACTGACTGATTTATTTAAATGCATCATCACTGTAGCTCAGATACTGTAGCTCCATCCATTATTGTCATCACACAATATCCACCATTGCTTGTCACACCTAATATCAGTCTATAAACTCAGCCGGTGCAGTTAGTGCATGCAACATGTATTCTCTTCACCCACAAAATGATCTGTGGACAGTGAGTGTACAATAGCGCTCATATTCACAGTTAATATTCAGTGAGTGGAGGTGAAATCTAGTGGCCCAATCTGCCCAGCAATGTAGGCTAGTTTCTAACTATAACATTGAAATATTAATTTATGCAAAGCATAAAACGGTATATTACTTTAATCATGTCTGTGGGGGCCAGGTTTTGCATACATTCTGGGGACCAAATGTTTTCACAAGGATTCTAAAACCTACAGTCATCTAAATGTTGGTACCAGTCAAACGTTTCCACAAGGAAACTTTTAGTTTCACATTCATACTAACTATTGTCTTAAAGAATATCTGAAAAATGCTAAATGGTTTCATTCTTTTCACGAAATGTTAATTATGAAATAGCCAGTTAATATTTTGATTTTGAAGTGGATTATCTTTTTTTAAATTTTTTTGTGAGGGTTAGAAATAGTACAAACTGTTATGGAAAAACAAATGCGTGTGGTCTAATATGTGATGACAAAAAATGTAATCGAAAGCCTTCAAAAATGGATTTTTTATGTGTTATCCACCATTTCTCTCTTTCCCCCATCTCTCGCTTTCTCACTTGTTCTCTCACTCTTTCTCGTCTCTCATGGGTTGCGATGGTAAAAGCTACAGTCTGGCATATTTTACGATATTTTATTCATGGCTATCAAACACTGTTTTTTTCCCACTAATGGAAAAACCCTAAGTGACTTTTCACCCTCTTACTGCAGCATAACTAAGAAGTTACAAGGTCCAACATCCATCAGCTATATTCAAAGGTGTTGATTGTTCATACATATATGGACACTTTGGATATATATTACATATTCAGAAGAGCTATTCAGGCAACAATTCACCTAATGTCCCATGATTCCATGCCCTTTGTAGCCTGGTGGTGCCCACGTTGTTAAAGGAGCGTCTGAATACGCTTGGCACAGTGCCGAAACTATGACTCAAATGCAAATATTAGAGAGAAACAGCTGAAGGGAAAAAACGCCCTCCATGACCTGTCAAAGCACATTAACGCACGTGGACTGCACGCTGCATGTGTCTGTGAGACTATGTTCTTCTGTAATATTCTGTCTGTTTGTTGATTACATTTAATTTTCATTCCATCTGAGTGCACACATCAGTAATATAATCATGCAATTTCTGGCATAACATTTTCACATGACTGTGCAAAATGTTTTTTCGAGTCCATATGTACATGTATGCATTTGAATTCCTCTGTCTGCGATCCAATCAAGAATTCCTCACACAGTCGTATTCTTTAACAGGAAGCCTGGCTGCTTGTCTCAAACGCCGTGCCCCTCCCTGCTGCCACCTTGGTAGGCTCCACCCTCTCAGGGGAACCCCCAGGCGGTGCTGTCAGTTCCCATCATGCAACTCCTACGGTAGCGCAGTTGCCAGGGTAGCTAGCCGTTAGCAGATCTGTGTGTAGGTTTAGAGCTTAGCTGTTAGCGCCAGGTTTAATTATAGATTACAATGAGCTACGAGCATCCACTCTCTTTTACAGCAGGCATGCTTGGTCATGCATGCAAAGCCTAGAGCAAAAATGACACTGTGTTGTAAAATTCGTTAGGAGACGGAATTATAAAAACTAGAACCTTACATATCCAGTCTGATTAATAACCACATGAATGACTTTACCTGACCGTGTGCCTCATTTGTCCAAAATATAGCTATAATTATATAACAGGTTGCATTAAAACTTTCACATTATCACCAGATAGCATTAGCAAGACCAAATCCAGGACTAGGCCAGCTGATATCTCCATAAATCACACTTTACAAGACCCTAAAGGGATAGGGATAGAGATAGAAACTTCTGTTATCATTTACTCACCCATACACACTTAAAAATAAAGGTTCTTTTTTGGCATCAATGGTTCCATGAAGAATTTTTAACATTAATGGAACGTTTCATTGCACAAAATGTCCTTAATAGTGGAAAATGGTTCTTTGTCTTATTAACATGTTGACACACCAATAAAAATGGTTCTTTTAAGAACTGATCACTTGGGGAGCTCAAATAGTTCTTTATGCTACCGCTGTGAAAACCCTCTTTCTTTTGTGAAACTCAAAGAAGATACTTTGAAGAATGTCTCAAAAAAAAAAAAATGTCTCAAACATTCTTCAAAAGTTTTGCTCCACAGAAGAATTAAAGTAATGCAGGTTTGGAACGACATGAGAGTGAATAATAATCTCTTCAACTACCACACTCTCACAATTCATTAGGCTGCAGGATATTCATCCATCTATGTCCTGTCCCTCTCCTTGTATCCATAAAATGCTGTTCTATCACTCTCATGTTTGCCCACATTTGATTTGCCCTCTTGTTCGAACCCCCACCCCCGAATCCACCATTAAACTTTAAGATCTCAAGCAGACTATGCATATTTCATTTGGCATTTTGCAAACAAGTCTAAATAAAATATAGATAAAAACAAAGGTCTGAGTCCCTGCATGTGCAAGCGCATCGCTCATCCCCTCCCTGTCTTGTCTCTATCCCCCTATCTTTATCAGCAGATGAGTAATGTGGGTTCAGAGGTAGTCGTCCGGTGTTGTTCAAGCTGGGGAACATTGTATTGCTCCCTCACGACGAGCCGCTGGGCTGCCACACTGACGGCTATTACATGCATCAGCCATTGTGCACCATTATTTCTGAGATGCATTTATATAATTTGTCTGTCCATTAATAGACAATAACACACAGGCCTTAGCAGAGCAAATCATATAATCACTGTGTAGAAAAGAGTTTCCATTATGTTTCAGAGAGATGAAAAACAGAAAAAGAAAGACTGGGGGAAAAAAAGAGACAAACCTGGGGTGGGGGAGGTTCATATTGCTCTCATCTTCCATCGAGTGTAAAACAGCTACTGTATTTACAAAACTAACAGTTAATAATTGACGTCATGATGTTTGATTTTAATTTGCCATGTTTTTAGGTATCTACAGCTAATTATAAAATACTTCAGTTGTGAATAGGTTGAGAGAAATAAAAAATAAAGCATGCCATGGACTTTATTCTCATATTTGAGCACACAGTTAAAAACAGATGAGATTTAATTTAATTCAACTTTCTTTTCGATCTGTTAAGTACTATGATAGCCTTATACATATAATTTTGGCCTTTAAATATTAAAAAGACAAGACTGCCATTAAATAGGTCTAAACAGCAAATTATCAGTCCAAGTTTTTCATTAACAACAATTATAAAACATGGTAATTTTTCAATTTAAAAACCCTACAATCCACAAAAACCTACTGCTCATACTTAGTGCACTTCTGCTAATATTTAGAACAAAATAAAAGGAAAAATACATAGAGAAGATGAAAAAGATGCATCTAGAAAATAATTATTTTTCTAGTGAAAATGAGAAATGTTGTAGCTGAAATTAAAAATCTTTAACAATTAACAAATACAAACTTTTTAAAAAATATTTTTTAAACTAAATGATAATATACAGTACGTATATGGTAATAAAATGATAATAACCCTGGAAAGAGCTGGATACCAATGACTGAACCGCTTAGCTATACTAAGTTAAAAACTTACTGCATTTTAGTGTAAATCAAATGGATTAATGAAAATGACATACAGTAGATAGATAGATAGATAGATAGATAGATAGATAGATAGATAGATAGATAGATAGGCAGTTCAACCAAAGGCAGTACAAAAACATGCCCATTCTGAGGAAGTCGTGGCCTGCAGTGATGCTAATACTACAGTCTACATGCGACTCAGACTCCAAACTGATCAGACTCTGTCAGAATCATGAATGACCTTCAGTTCTTTTGTCTGATGGACAAGACTGAACATGCCAAAGAGGCCCACAGCAAAGACACATGGACAATAAACAACACCAATTCAGCCATGTTTCTCCAGGACAATGTGTGTTCTCATGTGACTGTTGTTATACTGTAACAATAGTGTGTTCGATCAATAATTAATAGCTGATGTCAAATGTTAAAGACCAAGCATTTCATTTGTTTTGCAGACTGATGCTCTCCTTGTTGAACCCACAGGGGACCTTCCAGCTATGAGATGTAAACTACTCTCTATAATTCATGGCTCTTTTTATTAGAGATGACCTCACAAATGAAGAAAGCCAAATCTCTGACATAATGGTCGACAGTAGTGCTTTCTTCTGATTGTGACTACAAGAGAAAAACTTGGATTAAAACCATTAAAACCAATCACACACTTTAGCAGCACTCGACCAGACAACCTCTTCAATCAGGAGGGAATATATTGTGAATGAATGCAGTCGAAGTTTGTATTGTTTTTCTTTTACAAAATAATCATTTTTTTTGTGTCCTCCTTGTTGAAAAAAATATTTTTACACTCAGAAGTAAGGTTGCTCTATCATTGATTTGCCATTGTTTCATTCGGGTATCAACCGTCTATCAGAAGTTTCTCCTATTAAAAGTAGCAGTTAATTTGCTCTTGGGAAATGTTCTGGAAAAATATACTGGTGAGTTCATACTGAAATCACTCACTTTATTCAGATGTCTTCTGAAACTTCTGTAACTGGTCTTTTTCTCAGAAGAATAATCTGGGAAGCAGGAGAGTTAGCAAAATCTCATTTCTGCCCAGGAGAAACAGCTGAGATATTAAGGAGATCTCATTTGTGTTTTTCTTTCATATGAGGCACTCGTGATACATTTTCTGGCTGAGCTAAGTTTATTTAAAAGTCATTGTGCAAATGACTCATTAGAGCATGCTGCAAACTGTAGTGCAGAGCAAGCACAGAGATGAGTGTTAGTTTAAACAAAAACCGCTGCAAACGGTTAATGCTGCAGGACATTTGAGCAGCTAACGTGGAGTGAAGTGTTCATTGATTTTACTAGAAATGTGTAGCGTTTGCAGTGCTCGGCTTTTAACAGAGCAAAGCATGTGTTTTATCGGAGAGGCATTGATGGAGGAGCGTGTGTGTGTGTGTGTGTGTGTGTTTGTTGTGGGGGTGAGGGGAGGAAGTGGGTGTGGCTCTGTCTCTCACTGTCATCCAGATCATGATTATTATGTTGGCAGGATCTAAAAGATTAGACACATCAATAGTTTATGACTCTGTAGAGAGTCTCACTCAATTCCCACAACTATAAATTACTAAACAGGGGCATTTACATCTCTGTTTCTCAACAAACTTCTCTCTCCTTCTTTCCCTGTGTTCTTTTTTCTCTTTTCTTCTCTGTTCTTTTGCGCCATTATTTTTTAAAACTAATGTCCCAATGAACTACTGAAACTTTTAAAGTGATATTTAACCTTACTGCAGGGCTACTTCCAATGTAGTTATTGGTCCTCTTTTAAGCAAAAAAAAAACATATCATTGTAAAAATGTAAGCACCTAAAAAGAAAGACATAATTAATAGATGTGGTCTGCCGATACACATGAATAATGCAGCTTTTATATTCAAGAAAATTATGAACTATACCCATTGGGAGAGAATGGAGGGGGATCATTAACTGCAAACTAGAACCTTTGCAAAAATCCAGCAAATTTTTAATAATTTATCCACATAAACAAATAACACATGAATAAAGAATATTTTTAAAAGAAAATTTTTCTGCCACCCAAGCCACAGGAGCTGCGCTCACTTCACTTTCTGTGCAACTTTTTTGAATCTAGGGGAAAAAAGGTGGAAATAAATTAATTAATAAAAAACAAAGTTTAGATTGAGCATTATTCAAATGATTTTCAGTTAACTTTGCCTTGCTTAGTTTGCTAGAGTTTTTTCCCCATTGTGCATTAAATCTCTTTTGTTAGAGATCTTCTATATCGACTTGAAGAAACCTTCTAAGCCAGAGGTAATATAATTGTAAACTTTAGTGTGCTGTATGTGGGAAAGTTTCATTCAACTCATATCTGAACTTTTAGAAGAGATCGTTTTAGCTTCGGAATTGACATTACAGGAACTGAACGAGTACATAAACATGAACAGGAGCCCGGGAAAACATCTGCTTATTAGATTTTTCAAACCTCTAGAAGAATAGCAATCTGAAAATGATGGGATTTTATGATAAGAAATACAAGTCTGAGATCGACGGTAATCCATCACTTTGATGCTGGGCCCATTAGTACAAATAACTGGATGAGATATGCAATACAAGACAATAAAGCCTTATTCTAATATCTAGCACTGAAAACAACACTGATTTGGTGAGATTTTGATGTACAGCTAATAGAATAAACTCACTTTGAAGGAATTATCCTCAAGAATTTAAGAGTGCAACATATTTCACTGTAATTTATTAATTTGGCCTGGGTGAAGTGTGCGTGATGTGTCTAGTACAGGTTGGGTCATCCCCCCGTCACATCCTCCTGGTTGTGATGAATGGCGGTTACATTCGAGTCAGCCTCACACAACCTTGATTTCCTGCTGTGCCTCAGACACACGGGAAATCAAGGGCATTCATCAGCTGCGGTTAAACACACTGTCAATTATGTGCAGCAGTATGAGGGTGTGTATTTGTGAGGGCGGGGGAAGGGTGTGGAAAGACACCCCGCGGCACTGACACTGGAACGCCCATGGAGATGTGCTTACTAACTGGAAATGACCAACCGAGTTGTAACACACATTACACTTGATTTAATTCATGGCAAATTACAATTATTTTCCAATGCAAGTGGCTTGGGTGTAAGTTCGGCCTCTGTTACATGCTTTACATCTTCAAATACTCTTGTGAATAAAATAAAATAAAATAACAAAACAAAACAACAAAAATAAATAAAATAGTCAAACAGGGCCAAAGCAACATATACACAGAATTCAGTCTTTAAACACATAGACATAATCCTGGTCTTTTCTACTCTAATAAAACTTAGGCAAATGTTTAAATACATGCAAAAATCATAATAGTACAGCTAACAAGATGCATACTGGCAGTCTTACATTGTTCAAAGTCATTTCCTCTTCTTTATGGGGAAGTCGTGGCATAATGGTTAGGGAGTCGGGCTTGTAGCCTGAAGGTTGCCGGTTTGATTCTCGCACCGGCAGGAATTGAAAGTGGAGATTGTGAATGAACAGCACTCTCTCTGCCTTCGATACCATGACTAAGGTACCCTTGAGCAAGGCACTGAACCCCCAGTTGCTCCCCCAGTTGCTGCCCACTGCTCCGGGTGTGTGTGTGTGCGTTTGTTCACTATTCACTGCTGTGTGTGTGCACTTGGATGGGTTAAATGCAGAGCACCAATTTCGAGTATGGGTCACCATACTTGACAATACGTCACGACTTTCACTTTTCACTTACCCTTCAGTACCCCTCCCAAAAACCCATAGCAGTTGCATAATTCAAACAGATTTAGTGTTTTATTTATACGGGATGGTTGGTTATCAATGAGGTGTCCCATCATCTCCATACTGAGCTTTGGGTAATCGCCTCTGAAAACATGATGATCTACCAAAGTACTTATCTAAAGGATGTATTCAGACAAGTTGCCTATGGGAATTATACACAGTTATTTCCATAATACATTCATTGAAAGAGCAAATATAAAACAGACTATGAAAATATCAAGCATACAGGTGCATCTCAATAAATTAGAATGTTGTGGAAATGTTCATTTATTTCAGTAATTCAACTCAAATTGTGAAACTCGTGTATTAAATAAATTCAATGCACACAGACTGAAGTAGTTTAAGTCTTTGGTTCTTTTAATTGTGATGAGTTTGGCTCACATTTAACAAAAACCCACCAACAAATCTCAACAAATTAGAATATGGTGACATGCCAATCAGCTAATCAACTCAAAACACCTGCAAAGGTTTCCTGAGCCTTCAAAATGGTCTCTCAGTTTGGTTCACTAGGCTACACAATCATGGGGAAGACTGCTGATCTGACAGTTGTCCAGAAGACAATCATTGACACCCTTCACAAGGAGGGTAAGCCACAAACATTCATTGCCAAAGAAGCTGGCTGTTCACAGAGTGCTGTATCCAAGCATGTTAACAGAAAGTTGAGTGGAAGGAAAGCGTGTGGAAGAAAAAGATACACAACCAACCGAGAGAACCGCAGCCTTATGAGGATTGTCAAGCAAAATTAATTCAAGAATTTGGGTGAACTTCACAAGGAATGGACTGAGGCTGGGGTCAAGGCATCAAGAGCCACCACACACAGACGTGTCAAGGAATTTGGCTACAGTTGTTGTATTCCTCTTGTTAAACCACTCCTGAACCACAGACAACGTTAGAGGCGTCTTACCTGGGCTAAGGAGAAGAAGAACTGGACTGTTGCCCAGTGGTCCAAAGTCCTCTTTTCAGATGAGAGCAAGTTTTGTATTTCATTTGGAAACCAAAGTCCTAGAGTCTGGAGGAAGGGTGGAGAAGCTCATAGCCCAAGTTGCTTGAAGTCCAGTGTTAAGTTTCCACAGTCTGTGATGATCTGGGGTGCAATGTCATCTGCTGGTGTTGATCCATTTTGTTTTTTGAAGACCAAAGTCACTGCACCCGTTTACCAAGAAATTTTGGAGCACTTCATGCTTCCTTCTGCTGACCAGCTTTTTAAAGATGCTGATTTCATTTTCCAGTAGGATTTGGCACCTGCCCACACTGCCAAAAGCACCAAAAGTTGGTTAAATGACCATGGTGTTGGTGTGCTTGACTGACCAGCAAACTCACCAGACCTGAACCCCATAGAGAATCTATGGGGTACTGTCAAGAGGAAAATGAGAAACAAGAGACCAAAAAATGCAGATGAGCTGAAGGCCACTGTCAAAGAAACCTGGGCTTCCATACCACCTCAGCAGTGCCACAAACTGATCACCTCCATGCCACGCCGAATTGAGGCAGTAATTAAAGCAAAAGGAGCCCCTACCAAGTATTGAGTACATATACAGTAAATGAACATACTTTCCAGAAGGCCAACAATTCACTAAAAATGTTTTTTATTTTTTATTTTTTTTTATTGGTCTTATGAAGTATTCTAATTTGTTGAGATAGTGAATTGGTGGGTTTTTGTTAAATGTGAGCCAAAATCATCACAATTAAAAGAACCAAAGACTTAAACTACTTCAGTCTGTGTGCATTGAATTTATTTAATACACGAGTTTCACAATTTGAGTTGAATTACTGAAATAACTGAACTTTTCCACGACATTCTAATTTAGTGAGATGCACCTGTATACTTAACAGCTCTATACAGAAGTCATGTTATAAGAGCAGTTTGAAATAGTTGTTACTGACACAAACTTTAGTCAGTAAGCCATCAAAAAGCATTTAACACCTTTTTAAATTTACTTTTGTACTAAGTAGCCTATTAATGTACTAGGATGGTGATACTAAAACAATGATTCAGTATACACTTCAGTGATGAAGCATACTATTTTCAATATTTTCAAATTTTCAGTTTTTTTTCCATAGGAAACCATTATAAAGTAAACATGCAATTTAGCACATTGTGTTCATATTCTGGGCTCACGTGCTTGTCTGTGTATGCATCATAAATAAGGTGTAAACTGATTTTGATCCTTTAATATCACTAATGGCTCGTTTCCACTGAGCGGTACGGGACAGTACAGTTCAGTACAGTATGATTCGGTACGCGTAACCCTGATCAGGTTTGCGTTTCCACTGCCGATAGCACCCTTACTTGGTAGGCGTGGTGTATGCCAGAAAGTAGCGATCAACGATAAAGCGCGACAATAAGCACAACTCTGCCTCTTTTTGTTAAATGTCAGTTTTAATGAACAATAATAGCTATTATAAAAGTATAAGTACAAAGTATGAGAGGCTTATATAAGAGGAAATAAAGATAAAAGAAAACAATTCAGTCAAACGTATGCTACAGGTCAGCGCTGTACTACGGTAAAGTTCAAAATAAATATATAAAGTTAAGCATAACTTTGTGCTCAGACAAAACGATATGACCAGGAACAAATAATAGATTCATGAAAGCACGAATGCCTGTTAAATATAGCCTACCCAAACCGAATTGTATCTCATGTTTAATCACTACAGAGACATCAGAGCCAGCGGCAAATGTCGGAAGGACTAGCCGAGCTAAGGCTGCTCTAGGCGGATACATGAGCGCTGAGCAAATGTTAAAATAGGCGCTATCTTTATGAATAAACAGCAAATAAACGTTTCACCAAGAAACTAAATAAGTATATATATTTAATTATTTATTTATTTTATTTTAAATGTTTATTATTTTTAATTTTTATTATTATTTATTATTATCAAATTTTAAAATAGGCGGTATCTTTATGAATAAACAGCAAATAAACGTTTCACCAAGAAACTAAATAAGTATATATATTTAATTATTTATTTATTTTATTTTAAATGTTTATTATTTTTAATTTTTTATTTATTTATTTATTTATTTATTTTTGTGTGTTTGCGCACTCTGATGTAAATAAGCCCAACAGTCACGGACAGCATCGAAAGTATCGATACTCAAACAAAAAATATCGATACTAAGGTGTATTTTATTTACCAGTGATTTTATTTAACAAGAAAAAATAATGCGTACAATGTGCATTGAATTGGACGAATAACCGATGTTAGCGAATAATTGTGTAGGATAGGACTATTTTCCTGCTCATCTAAGCACACGCAAATGTTGCAAGACAGAACCAATCAATCACAGAGAGCGTTCACTCACTTCTGACAGTGCATTCAGAAAGGGTTGCGATTCCCAAAGGTATCATAAGAAAGCTGATGCTTTTGGAAATGGCAGCCCAGAACAATGCTTATCAATGTTATCAGAGAAAAGAAAAAAAAAAAAAACATATGTTTGAATTATTTCACAATAAACAAATTGAAATTGTAGGCTACATAGTTTGTGCAATTACATTTATTTAAATTAAAAGTTAATGATCATGTTCTATTCTGTAATGTTAATAGAAATCATACAGTACACTGTCAGAATAAAAAGGTTGCATTTTATGCATGCAACAGCCTGTCACTGGCAGTCCCTTATGAAAATGAACCATGGTTTTACTAAAGTGACCATAGTTCAACTGTAGTATTTGTAGATTTGAATCATGTGTAAACAAAAAACATTTGAACCATGTGTAAACAAAAATATAACCTAATATGTTACAATTAAGGTGTATTGAATGTTAAAATACGTTTCAAATATAAAGTTAAGTGGTTATCATTACCCATTTTACTCTTAGTAATTTAATACATTTCATAATTTAAAAGTTTAGTTTAGAAGTATCGTATCGTATCGTATCGATATCGATATCGACGATACTGGCCTTGAAAAGTATCGGTATTGTATCGAAAACAAAATAAGTGGTATCGCCCATCCCTAGACAGCAGAGCTGAACGAGTGAAGGAGAAGCTTTATCCCTTTGTATCACGCAAAAGTGACGATTCTAGTCAACCAATCAACGTTCTGCAGTGAGTTTAGCTCCACCCTTTTGGTACCCTTTGCTGTGCTAGGTACCCCAACGGAAGGGAACCAAAAAAGTGGTACGGTACGGTTCGCTATTTTGGTACCATTCACAACTTCTGACAGTGGAAACGGAAATAATTGCGTACCGTACCGTACTGTACCGAACCGTACCGCTCAGTGGAAACGAGCCACAAGTGCATTAATCCATGTGCAGTTTACAACGTCCCTCTTTTTTAGGGATTGAAGTACTTCGGCGTGTGCTGTGTAAGAATCACAAGTGGCCAAAACCTGCAGTTTATTCACATATCTTTGTTTTTCTTCTTTTGAGAGGTGAGCTAAATATGCGTGGCTTGAAACAGATGGAAAACTGACTGGCCTTTGCTGCAGTTTTTCTGTGGATGTTTTGCCCTCCAGGTCTCCGGTGCCAGTCACGTGACTGAAAACTATGAATTGCAGCAGGACAGAAGACATAACGTCACTGTGTGTGGCATCATGTGGCAGCGTTAAACAAGACCTTTAATCAGTCCAATCCTAATGTTTCCTACATTTGTAGCTGTTGCACCACAGAGCACTGCTTACACACACACACACACACACACACACTCACACACTATTTGTAGCTATATATGTCTTGATATAATTGAGCATATAATGGATCCTCAGAGCTTTCCTATAGCCAGAGGCCTTTCTATTAAACTCCAAAGATTCACACTTATCAGTATCACTGCTTTGTTTGCACCCGGCCATCATTTCATCCATTCCTCCGCCTCTTTCTCTGCTTCTCTCCGTCTATCCTTTTTTTTTTTTCCCTGAGCCTCTCCAGTGTAAACACTCACTTCTCTTTTCACAGGAGCACAGTCATTACGTTTATAATTTTTTCATTATACCACCATTTACCAATTACCCACAGCACATGTTCCCTGCTCTAGATGTCATTAACCTCTCCCGAAACTCTCTTTTCGCCCCGTTCCTCAGACTCTCGCTCCGTAAGGGGAAGGCTGAGTGTGCCGATCTGCTGGACTGATACGGGAAGAGTCTCAGCGAAATCATCGGAGTGCTCCTCGGGTCTGCGGCTCCTAATTGCTGTGTGCCACAGGGTCCTTATGAAGCAATCAAGCAGGCAATCTCAGAAGACGCCTGTGCCGTAACACGTTAACAATCCTTCCCCCTCCTCACTCGCACTCTCTTTCTCTCTCGTTCTCTCACCTCTTAGTGGAGCTGGGCTACCCCAGGTCCCAGCTGCAATTAATGACCTTGCTTGGGACCGAGCTAATAAAATACAGGCATGTTTAATGACAGAAAAGACAACGGAGAACACCAGAAATCTTCAAGTTCCCTTTATGGACAATCAAATAAACCAACAAGGTAATAAATGTGATCTCATCCACACACACACACACACGCTCTGGGGTGAATTCACTAAACAAGCGTGCCACTTCTGTGTGAGGTATTTTAACAAAAAAGGCACAGAGAGCCGGTGGTAAATGGATTTTCTTTGTAAAATGACGACTGTGTATATTTTCTTTTAATCATGGTAGCAGTAATTCATCAAACAACGATCAAATGATGGAGAATAGTGCTATAACTGGGCATATATCCAGGCGTGTGTTGTAAATGAGCACACTTTTTGGATTTTAAAGAGCCAATTCAGGTGTTCACAGTGGTGGCGTAATGATGAGTAGTCAAAGCCAGAGATTGATACTTCCTTCAGTTTGAGTGTTGCACCTACAGCGACAGTTCACCCAAAAATGACCCTGTGACTTTCATTGTATGAACAAAAAACATTTCGAACATTGATAAAAATGTATTTGGTAACACTTTAGAATAGGGGCCAGTTTTCACTATTAACTAGTTGCTCATTAGCATACCTATTATTAATATTTTGGCTGTTTATTAGCACTTGTAAAGTTCTGTATTTGTTAGTGATCACAAATGTATTTTATTTGATC
Source organism: Spinibarbus caldwelli (assembly GCA_039654775.1). Taxonomy (NCBI): domain Eukaryota; kingdom Metazoa; phylum Chordata; class Actinopteri; order Cypriniformes; family Cyprinidae; genus Spinibarbus; species Spinibarbus caldwelli. The sequence continues at coordinate 34,145,252 of CM077223.1, read as the reverse complement.
TTGCTTGTAATGAGGATCCTCTACCTGCTATAGAAGCGTTCTGCTATCGCATGATTAAAAAAGCACTTAAAGACACATCTTTTTGGATAAGCTTTTAATTAACAAAATGTTTTGGCTGTTATTGAATTTCTGTGGTATTTGATGGTAATTGTACAGCTGGTATTTAATCTATTTTGATTTTATTTTTTACCGCAAAGCACTTTGTGACTCATCCTTGTCTGTAAAAGGTGCTATATAAATAAATTTTACCTTTTTTTTTATTTTTTTATGTTTTTACTTATAAAGCATGACCATATTCTACATTCCTAATCCTACCCAATACCTAAACTTAACAACTACCTTACTAACTATTAATAAGCAGCAAATTACTAGTTTATTGAGGCAAAAGTCATAGTTAATTGTTTGTTAATAGTGAGAACTGGACCTTAAAATAAATTGTGACCATGTATGCATATGTGTTCTGCAGAAGAAAAAAAATATTGGAATGGGTTTGGAATGAGTAAATGGTGACAGTAATTTCATTTTTGGCTGAACTATCACTTTAAGTCACACACACACACACACACACACACACACACACACACACACACACACACACACACACACACACACACACACAAAATTCAAATTAGACCCATAAACAATCGACTTGAGACTAAATTCAGACTAGATACTTGAGATATAAATAATAAAAAAACATAAATAATTAATAATAAATAAATAAAAGAACATGCAATATTAATTTAAGTTATATTAATTTAAGTTAAGTATGTGAGAAGAAACAGACCACAGTTTTCAGGCACACTAAACTCAATCACAGCTAAATAGTAATAAAGATTAAACTTCTTATACTTTTTTTTAGATAATGAAATCATTGTAACTATTTGTTATATATATTGTTAAAAGTTTGGAGTCAGAAAGATTTTTAATGCTTTTGAAAGAACAGTCATGCTCACTAAAGATTTCTTTTAAAAATATTGTAAAATATTATTGCAATTTAATAGTTGCTACGTAATATTTTGTGGAAATATTTATTTTAGGATTATTAAGTTTGATAAATAGGATTTTTTTTAGAAATGTTTATAACAATGTAAAAGTCTTTACTGTCGGTTTTGATCAACTGAATGCAACCTTGCTATATATAGTGTGTGTGTGTGACAGAAGAAGAGACTTGCATTGAGAGATTTGACCTTGAAAGACTTTAGACATGACTTAGATTCGTGACCAGAGCCTTAACAGTCAACTTAGACTCTGTATGAGAGTGTCTGAATAAATCCCCCCCCCACCACAGTCACAGTCATTTTGTTTGTGTCAGACAGCAAAGATGAGTCCTGTATGACATTAAACTATCAGTTATAATGGCCCAAGTCCATCAAGAGTCTTTAAAATGAAGTAAAAAGCTAAACACCTGCAATGACCCCAAATCACACACATTATCTGCCTTGTTTTGTGTGTGAAACTGGCTCTGTCTGCAGGACAGGTAACTCAGAGTTCAGAGCTGTGTTATGTGTCGGACAGCCACTCCCTCAGCCGCTAGACACACCCGGCGGGGCGTGAGAACAGACCAGCTGCACTCCACACCGGACCCAATCGAACCCAAACAGCAGCCTAGAATTTCATCTGCCTCTTGTTTTGGACCATAAATTTGGCAGCGCCGGCGTCTCTGTGAGGGAAAACCACTCTTTTGTTCGCTCCTATCACTCACATTGTGCTTTTCTCGTCTCATTGTCAGCTGAAAATGTAGACTAGAGAAGTTCTGTATCGCTCGCTATTCCGTTTATGAAGTGCCTGTTTTAAAAGATTCCCTCACATGCAGCACAAAGGCGGTTTTGTGGCGTCTGTGTGAAGACACGTCTTTTTACTGCCAACATGTTTTGATGGTGGCGTACGCATGAGCCAGAGTCAGACGACACCCCTGGGAGTCCCCAAACTGAATTGATTTCCTTTCATTTGAGTTAATCCAAACTTGCACCTAGAGCGAGGATAGTTACTGAAAGTCTGCTCCAAACAATCGCACGCATGATATTACACACTCATTCCTCATCACATCTTTTTTTTGACTGTGGAGTAAATTCATGAGATTAAATCAAACAGTCTATCATATCATAATAAAAAACAACTTGAATTTATTGTAAGGTATGTGAGGATATAAACTTACTTAGTACATCAAGTTTTTTGTAATACGGTATAACACTTCTTCCTTAAAGGCTCATGTGAATGAAGAGCAATTCAAGTATCTTACACACGCACATAAATTTTATTTTATTTTTACATGCTGAAGGCAGTCTCTTTCATTTAAGTCACCTTGGTAGAAATGTACTGTAATATTCTATTATAAACTTTTATAAAGCCTGGCTTGGCATGACTTTCTGTCCATTCTCTTATTCAATCGGCTGATTCCAGGAAGCCATTTACCACCTGACGTGAGAATAGCCGATAGATAAATTGTAAATGCAGCATGTGATTTAATTTGTAATAATCAACATTATGGGGCAGAAAAATGATAAATGGTGATTATGGGGAGAAAATTGTAGATCTCTGGTCAAATTAGCAATATAGTCAGCAGCTTTTATAGCGCAAATATTATAGCCATGATTATGCCACAAGTTATATGCATTATCATCATGAATTAAAACATACAACAGCATCTGCATGTCCAGAATGAAGAATGCACATGGAACATAATAACAGTTAACAAATTTTATAAATTAAAAATATACAGTATATTTAAAATATGTTTTTTAGCAGTTACATGCATAGAAAAACTCACTATTCATCTATAGTACATTGTTTTGGTTAATAAATTCATTTCTGTAAATTAAATTCCCTTAACAAAGACATATTCTACAATATAATAATAAAATAAAATAATCTCACAGTCTCTACTAACATGTATTTAACAGCTCTAGCTCTCTGATTTAGGATAGCATCTGTAAAACAAATAAATGCAACATTTGTAAGATTTTTTTTTTTTTTAAAATAACAATCTCTGAATATTCTAAATAAATGTGTGGCTTTTTTTTAGATTCTGGGTATTTTAATGTACAAATTCAACATTTAAATATGATTTATTCTGATACTGGAACTTTGACAGTCGCTGGGTGGACATCAACCAAAACCAAAGAGGGGGGAAAACAATGCATTTTCTAGAAAGAAAACACTAGCAAGTCAAACTGATTATCATTATAATGATTCAGCTGAGTAATCTTGTAAGAGTAAACTAACAGCACTTAGTATCGCACCACACTGCTGCCCTAATGAGAACTTTCACCACTTAAAAATAAAGCTTAGGGTGCGGTGACTTCCAACAGAGGGATAAATCAGCGGGACTAGACCAAGTTTGGATAGCAGCAGACTGTGGGATTTTCTTGAAAAACCCGCAACATAACCCCTGCGCCCCCCTCAGGACCTCCAGAGCCCAGTGTCCCACGCTGACCGAGTCGTCTCTTCTGATGGAGAAGCAGACCGCGGTTTCCCAGGATGTGCACGCACTTGTCATGTAAATGAAGAAGTCACAACCAATTAAAATAATTGCACCGCATCGCCTTGTCTTCGCTCGCTGAGTCCAAGAGAGAAGGAGGGGTGCACGAGGGATGCGGCGATGGGACCTCATTTCCTTCTAAAGAAGATGGAAATCCTGTACATAAGTGTTCAGAGAGGAGATATAATTGAATATATGAAAGGACAAAAATAAGAGAGAGAGAAACCGTATGGACAGTTCACTTTGAGACCCTTTAAAAAATAAAAAGAGTGACTGTGTGTGTTTGGGGGGGCCGTGGCACAGCAGGTGGTGGGACTAATGGAAGCCCCTGGCAGTGTAGCTACAGAGTGAGTGAGTGTGTGTTTAGTACAGAGAGGGGGGTAATGGGTGGATCCTCTATGGGCTGGAACCGCTGATGTATCCTTATTGACAGAGCTGCTTCTCGGCCGAACAAGGGGATCTACGGCTCACAGCCACTGCCGTGGACAAATGCATAAGAGAGAAAGAGAGCGACAGAAGCACCGATGGAGACTAAAGAAAGCCAGGAGGCAGATCTTTAACACACCATGTCCTGCAATGGCTCTCATCTAATCCATTTCCCTCCCCCTCTGTACCCCCTACCTAGAACACACTGGTTATTACACACTGCTGCAGGGGATCCATTCACCTTCCATAGCCAAACACACCAACATAGACGCACGGGCACGCACTGAACAAATTGTTGGGGCAGAGGGGTCCAGCATCAGACCTTTTGTGTTTCCTGTTACCCAAGAAAAACTTTCATCGACATCATTCATCATACACAAACACACTCACACATATCACACTACAATGTCAAACATGCACAAATATAAAAATTCCGTCATAATTTATTCATCAAACCTCGAAAGGGTTTTGGGTCGTATTGACTTCCGTAGTATTTTGGCCCATAACAACATCATTCAAAATAGCTTCTTTTCTGTTTCACAGAAGAAAGTAAGTCATACAGGTTTGGAATGACATTAGGGTGAGTAAATGACAGAATGTTCTTTTTTTTTTTTTTTTGGTGAACTATCCCTTTAAGGTAAGCAGATCATTAACCTACTGACTACAGCTTTCTCTTCATTCCTTTTTTTTCCTAGCTCTAGACATGAACATGAGTACTATACAGGTGCATCTCAATAAATTAGAATGTCGTGGAAAAGTTCATTTATTTCAGTAATTCAACTCAAATTGTGAAACTCGTGTATTAAATAAATTCAATGCACGCAGACTGAAGTAGTTTAAGTCTTTGGTTCTTTTAATTATGATTTTGGCTCACATTTAATAAAAACCCACCAATTCACTATCTCAACAAATTAGAATACTTCATAAGACCAATAAAAAAAAAAAATTTTTAGTGAATTGTTGGCCTTCTGCAAAGTATGTTCATTTACTGTATATGTACTCAGCACTTGGTAGGGGCTCCTTTTGCTTTAATTACTGCCTCAATTCGGCGTGGCATGGAGGTGATCAGTTTGTGGCACTGCTGAGGTGGTATGGAAGCCCAGGTTTCTTTGACAGTGGCCTTCAGCTCATCTGCATTTTTGGTGAGTTTGCAGGCCAGTCAAGCACACCAACACCAAACAACTTTTGGTGCTTTTGTCAGTGTGGGCAGGTGCCAAATCCTGCTGGAAAATGAAATCAGCATCTTTAAAAAGCTGGTCAGCAGAAGGAAGCATGAAGTGCTCTTGGTAAACGGGTGCAGTGACTTTGGTTTTCAAAAAACACAATGGACCAACACCAGCAGATAACATTGCACCCCAAATCATCACAGACTGTGGAAACTTAACACTGGACTTCAAGCAACTTGGGCTATGAGCTTCTCCACCCTTCCTCCAGACTCTAGGACCTTGGTTTCCAAATGAAATACAAAACTTGCTCTCATTTGAAAAGAGGACTTTGGACCACTGGGCAACAGTCCAGTTCTTCTCCTTAGCCCAGGTAAGACGCCTCTAACGTTGTCTGTGGTTCAGGAGTGGTTTAACAAGAGGAATACGACAACTGTAGCCAAATTCCTTGACACGTCTGTGTGTGGTGGCTCTTGATGCCTTGACCCCAGCCTCAGTCCATTCCTTGTGAAGTTCACCCAAATTCTTGAATCGATTTTGCTTGACAATCCTCATAAGGCTGCGGTTCTCTAGGTTGGTTGTGCATCTTTTTCTTCCACACTTTTTCCTTCCACTCAACTTTCTGTTAACATGCTTGGATACAGCACTCTGAGAACAGCCAGCTTCTTTGGCAATGAATGTTTGTGGCTTACCCTCTTTGTGAAGGGTGTCAATGATTGTCTTCTGGACAACTGTTAGATCAGCAGTCTTCCCCATGATTGTGTAGCCTAGTGAACCAAACTGAGAGACCATTTTGAAGGCTCAGGAAACCTTTGCAGGTGTTTTGAGTTGATTAGCTGATTGGCATGTTACCATATTCTGATTTGTTGAGATAGTGAATTGGTGGGTTTTTGTTAAATGTGAGCCAAAATCATCACAATTAAAAGAACCAAAGACTTAAACTACTTCAGTCTGTGTGCATTGAATTTATTTAATACACGAGTTTCACAATTTGAGTTGAATTACTGAAATAAATGAACTTTTCCACGACATTCTAATTTATTGAGATGCACCTGTACATGCAAAATATTTTTATTTTATGTGCTCTAATATCTCATCTGCATTTTTGCATTTAAATATGTACTTAAAGAGACACTGCAGGCTAACAGAGACCTTTCCCTGGTCACCATGTCAACAAATGTCTAACTCTCCTCAACTCCTAGAGGCTGTATTTTTAATATGCATTAGTACATTACATTCTTTATCTCATATTGTTGACCATAACATGGTTTCATAAACATTGTTTTTTGGTCAAATATATACATTTTATTATACTATTCACTTGTAAAAATATAAATGAATCCTAGTGCACCCATTTTTGAATGGTTTCATTAACATTTCGTTTAGTAAGTGTTTGGGGGGAGAAGCATTTTCATTGGCAAATAACAAGCCAATGTCAATAATAAATCTAAAACTTAAAAAAAAATGTTTGCACAGCGTTTTAATGACCTTTTTTTCCCTCATTTTGTTTTATAGTTACAAATATACACTGTAAATCTACTGAATATGTTTGTCATCCTGCTTAGCTTGTGAATGAACTGATAAGGAATTCTGAGAAGAGTTTTTAATGGCTGAGGAAGTTATAAAGAACTGCATGAAAAAAAAGTGTCTAAATCAATAATTCACACTACCAAGTGCTTCTGCAATAGTTAAGTCTCACATAGCTTACTTGGAAAGACTGGAAGACAGAGGCTTCCAGCCCTGATCAAAAATAACATTAACTGAGTATGAATGTGGATGCATTCGCATGTATTTTAATGACAGGCTCTTTATTTCTGTCTTTTATCAAATGAAAGAGGAAGCTTATGTAAGTGATGTGTTTGGACAGCATGTATAGTTACGAGAAGCTATTTTTGTGAGATAATATTTCTGAGCATGAGGTTGTTGCTGTGTCAAAACAGAAAGATGTATCATATTTGAGTAAGCAAAGAACTCAAACAGATACAGTAATCTGACAATCAGTAACACACAGATTCATTCAAGAATGAAAGAACGTACGCATTAAAACACGCATCCGTATGCAGTACTTTAGTATCCTTCAGAAACATACACTTTCAATAATAATATAAATAAATCAAATAAAACCCTGATAGATGAAAGAACAAAACAAAAACAGAAAGGTCATGAATATGGAAGGCATCATTTTCCATTGGATATAAATATTCATTACACAGCGATTAGGATGTCATGACGCTGTTATTGGTTTCAACATGATTCTGGATTAAAAAAAAAATAGAAAAGAGGAAGAAAAAGACTCTCAAGCTTGATTAATCTCATCAGGACATCATCAATAATGGATGTCTCTAATCATGAGAGTGGGAACTTACTCTCCTGCTGCGTCAAGGACTCACCACTCAGAAGGGGTCTCCACCATATAGATCTGCACCCCACAATATTCAACGGCCTGTCACGCTGGGCAGCAGCAGAGTGTGCTGATAGAGGCCGCTTCAGTCACAGACTACAGCGAGGGATGATCTCACAGGGTGCCTCATTTTGTTCAGATTGAATTACTCTTTCTATGTTTTGCTTTTAATGTGTGCCCAGAAAGGCCCTCTAGTGCAAAAGTTACGGTATAACGGTATAGCCGTTCAAAAAACACATTTGTTTTGACTGAGCGCAACAGTGACCACCCACTTTTTCAGCAGCCTTGGTTCCAGAAGTTTTTTTTTTTCCAAATAGGGATTTAAAACAAAAACTTTGCTGAGATGAATCACAACATTGCGACCTTTGATTTAACAAAAAAATATATATTAAAATTAGCACTTATTGTCTTCTATGAGGCAATGAACTACAATCGTATGAAAATTTATTTGAAATCTTTTGTAACATCATAGAAGTCTTTACTATCACTTTTGATCAATTTAATGTCTTTTCTGAATAGAAATATTAATTTCTTTTAAATAAAAAATCTTACTGACCTTAAATGTTTGAACGGTAGCTGTATCATTATTATAGCTATATTATTTCCAGCTATTCAATCATTTGGAAGCAAATATGAATCTACAAATCCTAACTACAAGACTTTAAAAAATGACTGAACTACAGAAAAAATACATATATATATTTTTTGACTCCAGATGAATGAGAGAACCAAGAGCAACGAGGCCTTCCAAAGGTCTAGAGGTCAACTGTAAGAGAAAATTACTTGAGATGTTTTTGACACTACAGAGAGAATGACTGACAACCCTGTAGAATAGTCTAGTAAACTGAGATCTGCGGTTTGAGTTAAACTCTGCTGATCTGATGCTGAATTAGTCTCAATCCCTAAGCCACAGGGCTAGAGATGCTCTGGCCGGTCCAGCCCACCCCCACCCCCACCCCCACCCAGTTTGCGCAGAGTATGCCTGGCGGTCTTGGCTGACAGACAGATAATGCAGAAGTCCTGCGTTGAAAGGACTGAGCTGAAAGAGGCAGACCGGGGTTTCACTGCTGGCTTGCTGGAGTGTGGAGCGCATCACTCTCCTGAGCGTCTAGACATTCCTCCATATAAAGCTCACTCTGTTCAACTTAAAAGCTTTCCACACTTGTTTCTCTTTGTATCTTCTGCTTGGTTGTTTTGCCCTGCAGGTCCAATATGTTCCCTTAATCCACATTGTATTTGAATCTCTGTTTTAACCCCATTCTAACCTTGCGTATGTGCATGTGACAATCTGTAAAAGTATGCAAAGTTGCAAACCCATATTGTTTGTATAAATACGTTTAAACACAAAAAGGCACCAAAAAATGTATACAGGGTATATATATTTTTGAAAATTATTTGCACCGTCATTCATGACTGTCAAGTTCCTCAATCATGTTTGTTGTTTTTTTCTACAAGTAGAACATAAATGAAAAGGAGTCAGGAACTGAGCAATGTATTCATTGACTATATTTGCCTAAAAGCTGACAGAGACACAGGCTAGTCAGAATTCCTCCCTTATCTGGACACTGGTGAAAATGGTTGCCTGAGATAGATGCAGTCAGAAGAAACAGTTCAGTATTGAAACATCATCACCCACTGCTCCTAGAAGGTGAATTACCAAATTATTAACTAAGAGGTTAACAAAAAACTTTGAGAATGATCCAGAGTAATTTAGACCTTTTAGTTTGTCACTTTAAGTGAACTTTGCAACCAAATGCAAGAGATTCCACAACATTGGCTTGACTGAGAAACTGAAAAATTGATTGTTTGTGATCCAAGAATGCATGTGGCAAAGAAGCTATTTCAGCCTAAAAATAATAGAAGAGAAATCTCAAAGAAGCCTTTGTGTTGGGATTTTTCAGTACAGCAAGAGACTGAATAATTCTCCAAAATGCATTTTTTATAAAAGAAATTCAGAATTTATGAAACTGCCAAAACATGATCATATTTGAGGTTTCCATTCCATTTCCATTTTATGCTCCTGTTGTGGCTCCTAGAAAGTTTGCTTAACTGTCTAGAAATGTGGATAAATACTTGGAATTAAAAAAAAAGTTTACTCTTACAAAAAAAAAAAAAAAAAAAGATAAGAAACAAGTAAACTAAACTAAATAAATCAATAAATAATAGAAAAGGAAATAACAAATATCCAAATACCCAGAACATACTGCAAAACATTACTTAGTTTGGTGTATTTGTTTTAGCTCTGTCTCATCTCTCTTTGCCTAAAGCACAGCATAAGCAAAAACTACCACATCTTACTCCACTAAATAAGGGGACTTACCACAGAACATTAAATCCCTCCTGAATAGATCTTTATTTGTACCCTAACATGACAGGTCTCAGATCTTGCTTGGTTACAGACGCATTTGGGCTTTTTGTTTTACTTTGTATAAACCGTGAAACTGTCATCGCAGCAATGCAATAGTGACATATGTCTATTCTGTTTTTCGCATGGTTTAAATTTCACATGACAGATTCAGATGCTAATAAGATCAAGAAAAAACATCACACCTTCCTCAGCCTACAGATTCCTTTAGAGGCCTACAAAAGTGTTGTTTGTGGTTTGATATCAATTTAAATATGAACAAAAACAGCAAAACCCTCTGCTGTAAGTATATGCAGTGTTAAAACTCCAAATGCCAGCACGTTCTCTTCACTGGGACATATTTAGCATTTCTGTGTCTCAGACCAGGAGCACTAACATTTATATGCAGAAAAGGACACGCGGAGCCACATTCCTACAGGCCCCCAGGACCCGCCAAAGGGAAGCTTTAATTTCCGCCATTACGGTTCATTTGCTTATGAGATTCCCAAGTTTAATTTCTATAATGGGCTTTCATGTGTGGTCATTCTCAGAAGTCAAAAATGGGAGAGAGTGGAAAAGGTAGGAAAAAGAGGTATATATCTATCTATCTATCTATCTATCTATCTATCTATCTATCTATCTATCTATCTATCTATCTGTCTGTCTGTCTGTCTGTCTATCTATCTATCTATCTATCTATATCAATACTTTTATTCATCAATGATGAATTCAGTTAATCAAAAGTGACAGTAAGGACTTCTACATTGTCACAATAAATAAATAAATAAATAAAATAAATAAATACTGTTTAACTATTCATCAAATAGCCCTGGAAAAAAACAGCTGTTTTCCATAATAATAATAAGAAAATTAACTTGAGCACCAAATCATGATTTCTGAAGGATCATGTGACACTGAAGACTGGAGTAATGGCTGCTAAAAGTTCAGCTTTGTTATCACAAATATAATTACATTTGAAAATATATTAAAATGGAAAACTAATTGTGATGATACATCATGATTTTACTGTATTTTTGATCAAATAAATGCAGCATTCATGAACATGAGATTTTTTTCAAAAGCATTTAAAAAATCTTACTGACCCCAAACCTTTGAATGGTAGTGTATACATATACGTATAACCTAAACAGCTATTTTCGAATTACACTTATTAATATCTCAGGTTGCATTCAAGTATTTTTTTAACACTTATGTCATTTGAGAAAGGTAATTGCAAGGCAGTTAGTGGTAACAAAATTTAAATAAATATAGCCCTCAGGCTCTCTGTATATATAAAGCATATTGAGAGGACAGTTCACTTGAAGTTCAAAGATCATACAAACATTACTATTATCAGAAAAAGCCATACATCTTTCCATAGAAAAAAAGTAGCTAAGTGTGTGAGTCCCATGTAACATGTACTGTAGCAGGTGGCAAAGTAATGAAGCTGAGAGGTGGACTGCGATATCAGATTTGCTGGGCAGCGTTACACACAGGCTCTCGGTGTATTGAGCAGTAATTAGGTTAGAATGACACAACGAGAGTATATAGGTTACCTCATTATTCTGCTACAATATATTCGTGCTCTATACTGTCCCAGGGTGAGAGGGGACCCACCCTTGCTCTCCGGGATCATTGTTTCAGCTTTGCAACCTAGTAACATTTCTGCGTGTCCTGCCGAGCCAACCGTCAAGGGTGTATCCGACCTCACACCTGCGCTCCATCACCTGTAAATATATTCAAAGGAACCGCATGAGGAAAATGAACTGAGCAGGATTCCAACTCCAGCTAGATCTGCATAAAAGCACATGATCTATTTACCAGACACACTTATAACGACTGTCCATCATTAATTATGCCCAAATCTCACAAAGATCATTACATCACGCACCAGCAACAGACGAAACACCAGCGAGGGGGAGGTCAGAGATTAAAATTCAGCCAATTCAATTGGTATACATGCACACGCTAGGCAGACTAGGCTGACCAGATTAAAGACGGGCGTCTTAACTTGCCACAGATAAAGCACCAGGAGAGGCCAGATTACCAATCAACTCATCACTAATTACAAGCGGCCTACAGGCAGAGAGCACAGTAGATTAACCAGCCCTGCTGGCACCGGCTCCACACTCTCCCCTCAGACTGGATTTAATTACTGTACACACCAACACCAGCCTGCTCATGCAGAAAGATTATTTACTGTACTGTCTACCTTACTTTCTACTCCACTGTAATATCAAAGGAAACACACTCCTACACAATTTAGCCGTCATTCCAGAATATATTGCATCATGTATTAGTTATATTGTATTGATTCTGACAGCACCATAAATTGTTTGTTCTCTGAGAAGCAATTAAAAATTTATTTATTGGCATGTAAATATTCCCACATATTTTCCTCAAGAGTAAAGACAGAAATCTAAAGAACGAAAGTAGAATGTAAGTAGTAAAACCTATGAAATCAGACTCCGAATTTTTTTTTTTTTTTTTTTGTCTGTACAATTTTACCAATTTCCAGTTTTGCGCACATACAAAGACTCTAGCATTTTGGAGAGCCTGACAAAGAAATAGAGAATGAGACCCATTAATTTAAATGATTTGATCCCTTTAGAGCCGAACTGCAGGCACACCCATGGTGAACATAATGCACCAATCATTTGCATTACAAATCCTTCTCATTTTAAAATTATACTCAAGTAAACTTTTAAAAAGTGCTTGCTTTTAAATGTGCTTAAGCATTACGTTTTTTTGTTTGTTTTGCAATTATATATATATATCTCAAATATATATATATATATATATATATATATATATATGTATATATATATCTCAAAATAGGCCTTTGGGAATAAAGTCAACATTATGAGAATAACACACGCACACACACACGCACACACACACGCACACACACACACACACACACACACCGTGTGTCGAATTATTAGGCAAGTTGATATTCTGGTCATATTTATTTCCAAGAACATTTTACCAATTCCAAACCACATCAATCTTAATAACTACTATTGACTTTGTATTTAATCATTTATAAGTGATATATAATTGTCCATGAATGCTGGAAGTCAAAAACTCCTTATTTTCAGGTGTGCCGAATTATTAGGCAGGTTTTCTTTTACAGATAAAATGAGCCAAAAAAAGAGATTAAACTAAGACTAAAAGTCAAATATTATTAAATGTTCATGAGAAGGATGCAATACTAATGCAATAATAAAATTTGCAAAGTTAGGGTATAACCATTGGGCAGTGAAATGCTTATCGGGTCAATACGGTCAGAAAAAAACAGGTGGAGAAAAAAAGACACGTTAACTGCAAAAGAATTAAGAATTAAGGTGAAGAATTAGGTGAGAAACCATCAGGAACCATTTAGTCTCCAGCGCCATCATTTTCCAGAACTGCGACCTTCCTGGAGTCTCCACAAGTGCAATGTGTCAGGTTCTCAGGGACTTTGCTTGCGTAAAAAATCCTAAAAAATGACCCTCACTTAATAAGAATAACATGCTGAAGTGTTGTGAAATACATTAAGACTGATTTTTCATAGATAAGTTTTGAGTGACTCTTAAGTTTTGAGTGACTCTTAAAGGACCAGCACCACATCCTCTTGTACCACTGTTTGAAGAATTGATCTTCCAGAATCTGGCAGTACGTTTTAGGAGCTCATTTTTAGCCCATCTCCTATCCTGAAAAGTCTGTCTTGCAGAGATTGACTAATATAAGCTCCTAAAACGTACTGCCAGATTCTGGAATATCAATTCTTCAAACAGTGGTACAAGAGGATGTGGTGCTGGTCCTTTAAGAGTCACTCAAAACTTATCTGTCTATAAAGCCTATGAAAAATGAGTGAGGGTAATTTTTTAGGGTTTTTTACCCAAGCAAAGTCCCTGAGAACCTGACACATTACACTTGTGGAGACTCCAAGAAGGTTGCAGTTCTGGAAAATGATGGCACTGGAGACTAAGTGGTTCCTGATGGTTTCTCACCTAATTCTTCACCTTAATTCTTAATTCTTTTGCAGTTAACATGTCTCTTTTCTTCTCCACTTGTTTTTTTCTGACTCTTCTGACCCAATGAGCATTTCGCTGCCCAATGGTCATACCCTAACTTTGCAAATTTCTAATATTGCATTAGTATTGCATCCTTCTCATGGGTATTTAATAATTTTTGACTATTAGTCTGAGTTTAATCTCTTTTTTGGCTCATTTTATCTGTAAAAGAAAACCTGCCTAATAATTCAGCACACCTGAAAATAAGGAGTTTTCCATCCTTCATGGACAATTATATATCACTTATAAATGATTAAATACCAAGTCAATAGTAGTTATTAAGATTGATGTGGTTTGGAATTGGTAAAATGTTCTTGTAAAAAAAATATGACCAGAATATCAACTTGCCTAATAATTTGGCACATGGTGTATAAACAAGGAATGGTATGTTTTTTGCTGTGGTGAAGTAGTGAACACAGCATGAATTTGATTAGTGAAGTAGTAACATAGTAAACACACTGGATACACACATACAGAGTAACATGTTTGCACAGTACCAAAATAACTTCCATCCTAATTTTCACTGAATATCACTGAACCCTTGCAGTGAATAGACTCAGTCCAAACAGGAACAAACAAAACAAACGCTTTCAGTGAACGGTGCAGACCAGAAGATACTTCATTAAAGCACAAACATAAATCCACAACCTCCTGATCTGATGAAAGAAGGTGTTTGTGATTGTGTATAGTGTATATCAGTACAGAACCAGCAGTGGTGATTTAGTAGGCAAGCCAGGGGCTGATTAATTAAGCATGTGTACAATATGGACTCTTTTTGAAATTAGTACCTTTAATGATGGCTACACACTTCCAATCAGGCAGTTTAAAGGCAAACCATCTGCCTGAACTTGGCTCTTGGATGAGATCCCCACCCCCACTCACTCCGTCAATACGATCTAACGTGATTCTGACATTACAAAGACTTATAGGAAGAGTTGAGCACAATACATAACTGCACAAACAACTACAATCTGAGCACTGATCTGTAATCTCTACAAACTCTCACGTGTTGTCTTGCACTTAATGTTGACATAAACACATGCGGGTGCACATTTGGGAAAGAAGAGACTGTGGTGTGATCATTGGAAAGAATCCATGCACATGTAACATGTTAATGAAAAGGAAATATTCATATTAGGGGAAAACAAACTATTGAGAAAGTGCTCATTAGACCTTATTAATAAATGCAAGTGCTGGTAATTAGTGAAAGGACCTTGGAGCCTCTGTTTCTTCTTTCCTTTTTACTGCTTCTTTTTGTGTTTGTTTATTTGTTTGTTTTTTTCTTGTTGTTTTTTGAAGTTGATTCCGTGCCGTTCCCTCGTTTTGAGTGCTGACCTGATCTCTCCGCCCCTCCGCTTCCTCTATGGACGCAGCCCCATCCTTTCATCAACACACTGCCGACCCACTCTTCCCAAATCCCCGTGCCCAGAGGAGGGCCACTGGTCCAGTCGCTCTCCTTCTGCAGAGACTCCTGGCTCTGGCTCTCTCGCCTATCCTTCTACCCATGATTCTCTCCATTCAGCCTTCTCAATCAAAGGCCCAAAGGCTTAGACCCACTTCCTCCTAAACTTACGCCCTCAGTTTGTAGCTGACTGACACGCTCCATATGCACGGAAACTTCTGCAGGCTTATAAAGCTTCATAAACAATTCATGTTTGGCGAGATGATTTAATTTGTGATTAGTAAACAAATCGGAATTTTGTATTTATTTTCTCAATGAAATAATCCTTAATGAAACTGGATAATACAATTTTGATAAATGAATTAAGTGGTGTTATTATAATAAAACATTTAATTATAAATGATATTGTTTTATTGTTTTATTAAATGAAGATCAATTATTATTGTTGTTGTTGTTATTAATAATAGTCAGCAACAGTAATACAAGGAATAATGCAAAATGTAAAAGTAAAAAGTAATAATAATAATAATAATAATAATAATAAAAGAAATCATGCAAAATGTAAAAGAAAGAAGTACTAAATAATTAAAATTATAAAAACAACAACAACAACAACAACAACAATAATAATAATAATAATAAATATAAATACAGCAACAACAATAATAGTGGTAATAATAATTTAATAAATATAATGATAATTAAATGTTATAAAAGTACTATAAAATAAATGGGCACAAATTTGTAGACTAACGTTTAGTTATGTAGTTACATAATTAAAAAAAATATATATATACTATAATTCTGATGTTCTGAATGCAGAATGATTTCAGAAAGATGATTACAACTCTGATTTCTATGCTTTATAATACTGAATATTTATATGTTATAAATATATATAATATACATATATTTTTGCTATGGTTCTTTTAAAATGTCACCTTGTGCATTTCTTTTTAATGTAATATTCACTTTGTTCAGGTGGTATTAAAATAAGTTTACAAGTGATAAACGAGCAACATAAACACTGAATCAAAACAGAAGCAAATATTAATCCAACCCAGAATATGCCTATGATTATTTCAATGCTGCAAAATACCCTCTGGTTGACCAATTAAGATAATCAACAAATAAAATGAATTCAAAATGATCCTTGATTTATGTCCACAAACAAGGATTTATTGGCACAAACTTCACTTGTATTTCTTCCTCACATCTCTGGCCATTTAATTATTCTCTATATGCCTGAATAAATGAACACGAAAAACACTCTCAGATGACTTTAAAAAAGTAATAGCTAATTGCAGCTTAAAGAAAGTTTTTTCTTCCCTTTCTACTTTTTTTGCATTGTACTATCTGACTTGTTCTGCTTTCATGTCACTTCATTACATTTAATTTATTAATGTCCAATACTTAATGTGCCAAAAATGTCAGATTCAAAGCTGTGAAAATGGGGCACTTTTTTCTGCTGATAAGGAGAGGCTCAAGCTGTTTGGAGCCTGTTGTTTTGGCTCATGGGGCTGAGAGAGAGAGGAGAGGGGAATAGAGGAGGGTGCAGTATCTGTCACACACACACAAACAGGCAGAAAGACAAACCCATCACGCCAAAAGACACAACTTTAGACCAACTCGCTTAAAAACACAGCACATCTCTGGCTCCAGATGCTCAGCCGAAAGTCAGACTGAGGCCTCGCCGGTCACAGGTCAGTCGATTTCTACTGAAAACAGTACAACTTTGCGCTATATAAAAGACTTGAAACATAAATAAAACCGAAACAATCATCTAAGTGAATTGTGAAGGAGGGTTAGGTACATTTCCACTAACACACATTCAGGGTGACGGCAGTCATTATGCAATAAATCAACACTAACAAACACCCTCCATGGAACCCAGCTGAAACTCCCCCTCATTAATCGACTGGCTCTCAGGGTTTGTCCTTGACATCTGTCCATCTCTCATCGCCACTAATTGATCTCCTATCGATTATCTTATGTTACTAACACATCGCAAAATGAGAGTTTCTCCACTATGACTGAGATAATAACATGCAACAGCTTAGATATTGCAGCTCTTTTCAGGTATTATAAAAATATTCTTTCTTTTTTGTTGTTGTTGCTTGGTTGACTCATGGAGTAGTTAATTAAAAGCCTGCTTTACATCCCTTTGATGCTGTCCTCTAAAACCCATTTATGCACATCTACAGCCATCAGATGAGAAGAGCTCCTCCGTATAAATGAACATTATCTAATTCATTTAACGCGCACAGAGACACCGAGCACATAAAACCCTCAGCAACGAACTTGTGATGTTTTTGTTTTCTTGTACAGTTCAAACCTTTTCTTTATGTGTGCTTTGAGCCCAATGTTATGTCATTAAAATTAATTAAACTACAAATTAAAATCTTCAGTGCGCTAGCAAAAGAAAGTGAAGAGGCTATAATCATTGTTAATCGCAGGGCAAAGAGCTCTCTCAGGGACATTGAGAACACAATGTTGAGCTCTCAGCTCCAGATATGAAGCATTTCAGGTAATAAAGAATTGTGTTTGTGTGTGTATGAGTGAGAACGAGTGTGTGTGTCAAATTTTCAATAAGACATTAGCATACGCTACATATCACTGAAATAGCAGTATACTCAGGTGTGAACTCTATATTAGATATTATTTCTGTATCTGTTAAATTTCATTTTCACTTGTTCTGTAATTAGCTATTTTTGTAGAGGGTCATTTAACCAGCTACTTGTATACTGCAATTTCATAATGAAAAAAAATTATTTAAACACTCCAAAATACTCCAAAGTTTAATCATAATACCCTTTACCTCAATTATAATTATATAGTACTAAAACCCACTGAAAAAGCTTTAACCTCAAATGAACCAAGACTTGACAACTTGCCGTCCAAGTGGTCAAAATTGCAAAAATTACTTTTTCAATAATATAAGCATTATTAAGAATGTGTTGTGGAATGTGGAAAATGAAAACCATGTTTTGAAACCATGTTTTGAATTGTATGCCCATTGCTGCTTTCCAGCAAAAGTTAATGGATTAGAAATGTCTACATAATTTCCAAATTGTTGGAAATGTTAAATAAATAAACAAATAAATAAATAAATAAATAAATAAATAAAACTGTAAACAACATTTTGTAAAGTGGATTTTTTTTTTTTTTTTTTTTTTTGCATAATGACTTGGCACAACAGGACAAATAAAAATGTAATTTTTGTTAAACTCTGATATCTCCTAATATATATATATATATATATATATATATATATACTGCAAAACATCAACATTAGTTTGAAATTATATAATAATAACTATGCAAACTTTTGTACATTTCCTGAGAGTATGACCTACAAAATTCTGTTTTCATATTTTTTTTCATTTCCCTGAGTTATCTACGGACTAGAGTGGTCTGTCTCTATAAAGACAAATACTTATAAAAACACAGTCACTCAGCCGTCTCTAACATCTTACGCACACGGACAAACACAAAAACTATCGTTTCTATAGTAACGTCAGTGAAGCACTGAATGTTCAAGAGCCAATTTTTCGTACCATTTGCCCATTTCATTAATTATATCTTTGTGCAGGAGAGTACAGAACAACCCCCCTAAACACACACATACACACTCCCCTTCCCCCCAACACTCCGACCAAATCCTCAGCTATGGATGTAAGGCCGTCCTGTCGCGGACAAACAGTAGCATTGTTTGGGGCAGCCGGTCCCCCCCCCGCTTTAGCAGAGTCCCAGGGCGCTGGCGGACAGAGAAACAAAATGAGCGTCTTCTCTAATGAGCTGCTGCCTGTCAGCTACAGTTAGGCACACAGCACAGAAACACAGAGAGAGAGAGAGAGAGAGAGAGAGAGAGGCGGGTAAGGCCTCTTGTTAGGGGACGTTACACTGGCACACGTGTTGATACGTAGGCATGCTTTCTCATGAATTTTGCCTCAGCCTGTTTGAAGACACTCACACATACTCAGGGTCCAAAATGAACTTTTTGTAATACCTGCCGATGGTAAATAAATTGAGAAGATGTACCAGCCATGAAACTGTCTATGTAAATGCAAGAAGAAACCGTGAACGTCAGTCTATTAAATCTAATCAAAATGTTGTGGTTTCAGTTAATTACTAGCAAAATGCCCAAAACTGTACTCCTATTTGGTGCTCGGCAAGTTAATTTTGGACCCTGCACATTGCTGATGTGGTTTGTGGAGGGTGGGATCATGGCGGGAATAAACTACATGACTTTATACAGTGCCGTTCAAAAGTTTGGGATCAGTAAGATTTTTCATATTTTTTAAAGAAGTTTCTTATGCTCATCAAGGCTGCATTTATTTGAATTTTGTGAAATATTATTGCAAATTAAAATAACAGTTTTATATTTTAATATATGTTAAAATATAATTTATTCCTGTGGCACAAAGCTTAAATTTCAGCATCATTATTCCAGTGTCACATGATCCTCCAGAAATCAATCTAATATGCTGATTTATAATCAGTGTTGGAAACAGTTGTGCTGTTTAATATTTTTTGGGACCTTTGATAGATAAAAAGTTAAAAAGAACAGTGTTAATTCAAAATAGAAATTTTGTGTTACAACATACACTACTATTTATACTATAAATTACTACTTTTATTCAGCAAGGATGTGTTAAATACAACCCAAATTCTGGAAATGTTGGGACGTTATTTAAATTTGAATAAAATGAAAACTAAAAGACTTTCAAATCACATGAGCCAATATTTTATTCACAATAGAACATAGAGAACATAAATGTTTAAACTGAGAAATTTTACACTTTTATCCACTAAATGAGCTCATTTCAAATTTGATGCCTGCTACAGGTCTCAAAAAAGTTGGCACAGGGGCAACAAAGGGCTGAAAAAGCAAGAAATTTTGAAAAGATTCAGCTGGGAGAACATCTAGCAGCTAATTAAATTAATTGACATCAGGTCTGTAACATGATTAACCATAAAAGGGATGTCTTAGAGAGGCATGATTCTGTCATTGACATTACTAAATGGGCCCAGGAATACTTCCAGAAACCACTGTCGGTAAACACAATCCGCCATGCCATCTGCAGATGCCAACTAAAGCTCTATCATGCAAAAATGACGCCATATGTGAACATGGTCCAGAAGCGCCGTCATGTCCCGCAGGCCAAGGCTCATTTAAAATGGACTGTTTCAAAGTGGAAAAGTGTTCTGTGGTCAGACGAGTCCAAATTTGACATTCTTGTTGGAAATCATGGACACTGTGTCCTCTGGGCTAAAGAGGAGGGAGACCTTCCAGCGTGTTATCAGCGTTCAGTTCAAAAGCCAGCATCTCTGATGGTATAGGGGTGCATAAGTGCATACAGTATGGGCAGCTTGCATGTTTTGGAAGGCACTATGAATGCTGAAAGGTATATAAAGGTTTTAGAGCAACATATGCTCCCCTCCAGACGACGTCTATTTCAGGGAAGGCCTTGTGTATTTCAGCAGGACAATGCAAAACCACATACTGCAGCTATTACAACAGCATGGCTTCGTAGCAGAAGAGTCTGGGTGCTGAATTGGCCTCCCTGCAGTCCAGATCTTTCACCTATAGAGAACATTTGGTGCATCATTAAACGAAAAATGCATCAAAGACGACCACAATCTCTTCAGCAGCTGGAAACCTATATCAGGCAAGAATGGGACCAAATTCCAACACCAAAACTCCAGAAACTCGATGCCCAGACGTCTTCAAACTGTTTTGAAATGAAGAGGAGATGCTACACCATAGTAAACATGCCCCCGTCCCAACTATTTTGAGACCTGTAGTAGGAATCAAATTTGAAATGAGCTCATTTTGTGCATAATATTGTACAGTTTCTCAGTTTAAACATTTGTTATGTTATCTATGTTCTATTGTGAATAAAATATTGGCTCATGTGATTTGAAATTCTTTTAGTTTTCATTTTATTCAAATTTAAAAAATGTCCCAGCATTTACGGAATTCGGATTGTAGATAAAAAGTGATAGTAAAGACTTACAGGTGCATCTCAATAAAGATTAGAATAGATAGAATAAAGATAGAATGTCGTGGAAAAGTTAATTTATTTCAGTAATTCAACTCAAATTGTGAAACTCGTGTATTAAATAAATTCAATGCACACAGACTGAAGTAGTTTAAGTCTTTGGTTCTTTTAACTGTGATGATTTTGGCTCACATTTAACAAAAACCCACCGATTCACTATCTCAACAAATTAGAATACTTCATAAGACCTATAAAAAAAATAAATAAATTTTTTTTTAGTGAATTGTTGGCCTTCTGGAAAGTATGTTCATTTACTGTATATGTACTCAATACTTGGTAGGGGCTCCTTTTGCTTTAATTACTGCCTCAATTCGGCGTGGCATGGAGGTGATCAGTTTGTGGCACTGCTGAGGTGGTATGGAAGCCCAGGTTTCTTTGACAGTGGCCTTCAGCTCATCTGCATTTTTTGGTCTCTTGTTTCTCATTTTCCTCGACAATACCCCATAGATTCTCTATGGGGTTCAGGTCTGGTGAGTCTGCCGGCCAGTCAAGCACACCAACACCATGGTCATTTAACCAACTTTTGGTGCTTTTGGCAGTGTGGGCAGGTGCCAAATCCTGCTGGAAAATGAAATCAGCATCTTTAAAAAGCTGGTCAGCGGAAGGAAGCATGAAGTGCTCCAAAATTTCTTGGTAAACGGGTGCAGTGACTTTGGTTTTCAAAAAACACAATGGACTAACACCAGCAGATGACATTGCACCCCAAATCATCACAGACTGTGGAAACTTAACACTGGACTTCAAACAACTTGGGCTATGAGCTTCTCCATCCTTCCTCCAGACTCTAGGATCTTGGTTTCCAAATGAAATACAAAACTTGCTCTCATCTGAAAAGAGGACTTTGGACCACTGGGCAACAGTCCAGTTCTTCTTCTCCTTAGCCCAGGTAAGATGCCTCTGACGTTGTCTGTGGTTCAGGAGTGGCTTAACAAGAGGAATACGACAACTGTAGCCAAATTCCTTGATACGTCTGTGTGTGGTGGCTCTTGATGCCTTGACCCCAGCCTCAGTCCATTCCTTGTGAAATTCTTGAATCGATTTTGCTTGACAATCCTCTCAAGGCTGCGGTTCTCTCAGTTGGTTGTGCATCTTTTTCTTCCACACTTTTTCCTTCCACTCAACTTTCTGTTAACATGCTTGGATACAGCACTCTGTGAACAGCCAGCTTCTTTGGTAATGAATGTTTGTGACTTACCCTCCTTGTGAAGGGTGTCAATGATTGTCTTCTGGACAACTGTCAGATCAGCAGTCTTCCCCATGATTGTGTAGCCTAGTGAACCAAACTGAGAGACCATTTTGAAGGCTCAGAAAACCTTTGTAGGTGTTTTGAGTTGATTAGCTGATTGGCATGTCACCATATTCTAATTTGTTGAGATAGTGAATTGGTGGTTTTTGTTAAATGTGCGCCAAAATCATCACAATTAAAAGAACCAAAGACTTAAACTACTTCAGTCTGTGTGCACTGAATTTATTTAATATACGAGTTTCACAATTTGAGTTGAATTACTGAAATAAATGAACTTTTTCACGACATTCTAATTTACTGAGATGCACCTGTATATTGTTAGAAAATATTTCTATTTTGAATAAATGCTGTTCTTTTTAACTTTTTATCCATCAAAGAATCAAAGAAAAACGTATTACAGGCTCCAAAATATATTAATCAGCACAACACTGCTTTCAACACTGGTAAATCAGCATATTAAAATGATTTCTGAAGGATCGTGTGACACAAAAGACTGGAGTAATGGCTGATGAAAATTCAGCGTTGCATCACAGAAATAAATTATATTTTAAAGATATATTAAAATAGGAAACCAATATTAGAAATTACAATAATATTTTACAATATTACTGTTTTTTCCCCATATTTTTGATCTAATAAATACAGCCTTGATGAGCAGAAGAGACTCCATTAAAAAAAACATTAAAAATCTTACTGATCCCAAACATTTGAACGGCAGTGTAGGTATTATACACTTGCTAACTTTGGAAATGATTACAGAAAAAAACTATGCATTTTACACTAAATGACTGAGGATACCAGACTTTCAAATTGCTCAGAAACAAAATATTAGCACAGAAACGTATTAAAATGTAAGGAGATGCATAACAAATGAAAACAATGTGTTCCAAAATTGGCTCAAAACATCAAAAAATACATATGTTTGATATCCTCTGAATTAGATAGAATTATAGTCTAACTTTGAAGCCTAAAAAATCAGAGTCTGTGCCCTTCATACACTACACGATTTTCTTTGTATTTCGGCAAACATCATTGACTCGTTCAGACTGACAGCTGGGGCAAAAATCATGCAAGTTTAAATTGTTCACAGTCCTTTTTGTCATACACAGTTTCGCAAATTACAACTACAAGATCTTTCATATTTGGGCTGATAAATTCAGTGGTTATCTGTACAGAAATTACAACTAAGAAACTCAAATACACCCTACATTTATGATTTACTACTAAATTAGATTCCATGCAGGGCCTTGAACCTGTGATTTTTTAATTTCGAAACAAACTATTCGAAACAAACTGCTTCACTATAATGAGCCAAGTTTCAACAATGAATCAAAACTACAATTGCAAAAGAGTAAAAAGCAGGTGGTTTAGAAGAGCATTTAAAAAAAAGTTAGACTGTTACTGAAAAAGCTAAATAGTTTCGAAAGCAAATGAACCACTACAGCCATGAAAAATGTATTAAAGTAACAGCGTCACTACTTCTAATTAGTTACTCCCTAACAATGTTAACACTCTTAAACATTGTATTGTTGGTCCACGAATATGTGAAATATTGCAAAATTGTTGCATCAGAAAAACTGTTGCATGACTGAAGTTCACATGCTTTCAGTGGCGAAACTATAAAAGATATCAGATCCTGACATACAACCTGCTTCTTCATTTACATGTGAGTAGACGTTGTAATCCTAGGGGAGCATTTAACTGATGCACTATAGGCTTCATAAATATCTTATGAAGGAAACTTTAATGCCATCAAGAACAATAGCTCAAGGTACTGTAGGAGAAAATCAGTTTCAGTATCACAGTCAGAGGAACTAACGAATACAAATGTGCCTGAAATAAAAGCTGCGGCTTTCATCATCGGTGTCTGCAAATGTTTAAGATCTGCAGCATCTCAGAAACTGAGATGTGCAGATCAAGGCCGTGTCAGTCTTTACATATTCAACCAGGAAAGGCATATGCTCTATGCAAAGACTAAGTAATTAATGTCGAGTTAAAAATGTCATCCGCCAAATCAGAATCCAAACACATCCTCTGGTCTCATGAGGCAGTCTAATGTGTATGTCGAGTGTGTACCCTCACACGTGTGTGTGTGTGTACTGGGGGTTCAGATGTATGGACATTATTTACAGTGGCTGGGTCCTGCTGGGCAGTGCATATGTTTAGTACATTTGATTCCCGCCATTATGAGAATGTGCAAAACGGCGCTCACACAATGACAGCCATCTGTCTGTCTTTCTTCTCAGATGACAAGAGACGGTCGGTCACTGAAACAATCCATCTCTAAACAGATCAATAATCCAAATGTCACAACAAATAAAGCATGCTTTGACCAATCATCTCTCCAACTGATAACTTTCACATTTATTGCTCAGCCATACACAATAATCTTACATATTAGCTGCCGCAGCAAAGCCCTGATCAGACCACATTAAGAATGTTAAAGGCTGACCAGCCATTTTTCCGTCATTGTGTTAAATAATTCTGAGGCCAGATGATAAAAGAGCTTTCAATCGGCAGGAATATGAGCACAGATGTTTCATTAAAAAAGGCTGCCAGTAAAACCATATCTCTCGAACACTCGTCATCTGCAATACACACACAGAATTACATCTAAACCTTCTGTTCTCATACTGGAGGTTACACATTGTATTTTGAAGAAGGCTTATGCAAACAGGGGAGGCTGATGATTATAACAGGGTGAACTGTAACATTTTAAGTTTAACCACTCAGAAATATGTTTTGCCATGTACAAGGATGAAATCTCCTTTATACATGGCTGCCACCCTAGAAGACTCTGTATGCAGATATAAAGAATTTACAGGAAAATTTAAACATCAAAATCTACATTTTTTTCATATCTGGGTTACATGATGACCTAACAAACGGACAAATAAATGCATGTCAAAGGTTTGAAGACAGTGAAGACTTTTTTTTTATTTAAAAAAAAAGAAAGAAAAGAAATTAATACTTTTATTTAGTGCAGATCTAAAGTGACATTAAATACATTTAGAATGTTACAAAAAAATCTATTTCAAATAATGCTGTTCTTTTGAACTTTTTCTTTCATCAAATGATGACACTTAATCTGCACATGTTCAGTAGGATTCTCTCTCTGCTTGTGAAAAAGGACCATGATCAATTCTTCAGCAGAAGTTTTCAACAAAACACTGATTTTGAGATATGAAAGTTACTTTTCTGTATGTACAGTATTTTTCTTCTGTTGTTTAAAGTTTAGATGACTGTGAATTTAAACTTACATACATTTTATCTCTATGTTATTGATAAAACATGAACAACATGAACAACCTATGCTAATATAGGTTCGGCTAGCTAGCATACAAGATTTTTACAATGGCTGCAACATCAGGGGCAATTGTAACACAATGGTCCAGGGTAAGCACCTTGTTTGTCTGTGTTTACATACTTTTCTGTTAGAAGATGAACATATTTAAATGTAAAACTGCATTTAAAATTATTAGTGTTACAAATTAAACAATGTGTTGCTTTTAAATCTTTTTTAAAAATACAATGAATATTATCTCCACATGATCGAGTTATAGACTGTTTTTGACTCATCAGCTGATTAATGTATTTTTTTTTTAATATATTTAAATATTTAAAATCTAGTTACCACTATTATAGCTGCCTAATCTTCTGCAAAAATAAAAATAGACTTTCGCTTTTTGAATGCATATGATCCTTGATATCTAAAAGAATTTGAACCATATACCAAAAAAAAAAACAAAAAAAACTTAAGTAACATTTTTAGATACTACAACAATAAAGTGTTTACTTTGAGGTAGGGTTTTATTTGAGATACAGTGGGTTAATATGACTTATTTTTCAGTGTTACAATCACTTCTTAGGTTTAATTTAATATTACTTCTTGCGTTTAATTTAATATTACAGTCTTTTCCTTATTAGTGAATATATATCAGTTGTATTAGTAATTAGTGCACCTATTTTTGTTTTTTGTATCAAAAAGGTGACTAGTGTATTTCAAGTAGTCTGTGAGTTATGAAGGAAAATGTAAAAAAAAAAAAATAATAATAAAATAAATAAATAAATAATAATAATAATAATAATAATAATTTACACTCACCACCGGTCTCCTCTATAATTTTACTGTATTTTTCATCAAATGAATCTTTAAAAAACACTGAAACATTTTAGATACAAATAAACATATATTTAATTATATAAGCTAAATAGCACAGAAAACAGGAAAGAATTACAATAAAAAAGTATCACAACCATTCTCTGCTCCCTGGTAATTAGTGTGAAAGTGTCTCAGTTTACATGTTTTTGGTTCAGTAATGGAGCATTTGTGTGACAGTAGGCTTTGGACAGACACATACATCTCAATCCCGACCTTTAACATTTCACGACCCCTTCATCAATATCAGTAAAGAAGAGTTCACTTCAGTCACGATCTGTGCTGAACTAGAGTAGAAGTACTCAGTCTTATTTATCTTGAGTTATATGACAGTAAAAAGTGCATATAGTGTATATGAAGTGAAAGCTGTCTGTATGAAAAGCTCTATCAAAGAGACAGAGGCAGATGATGGACAGAGAGATAGTCTCTAATGGCTTGTGGATCATTGTAGAGTACAAAGAGACAATATAGTGAAACCTGAGAGTGATAGACAGGTTGCCAAAGAAAGACCAGATGATGCTGTCACATCCTCCTCTCACATTTGAGGGATATGCAGTATTAGTTGTGTCACAGTGGCAGACTGAAAAAGAGAAAGGGCAAAGTTCAAAGTAATTAAAAGAGCATGCTGTTGTTGTTTTGACTAATAGATTTACCAGTTATGCTTCTGAGGCATCATGGGTAATGTTTGTGGATCCAAACTAATTCATCCTAATGGTTTTTTAATAACAAACCAGACAGAAATACAGACTAAAAATAACAAACTGAAAATTGCTGCATAATATTCACAACTGCCATAATTGGGCATTTTAAATCATAAAGAAGTTTTTATGCAGTTTGTTTGTGTGCATTCGGAAAACACGCTAGCAAACAAAGGTTTATCAACATTCATTTGCATTTTGTCTAGACGCGACATCACATTTATCCTTTTGTTTTACATAAACAATGTATTGACCCAGTATCAGCAGGGGTAACATCCCCAACTACAGTGCAAGAACATGAAACACTCTTTTGTCTTGGTGAAACCGACACACGTGGGAATGCTAAAAAAAACGCTCCCTGCACCTTTCACACGTGAAACCACAAAAGGTGTAGAAATTGCATGTTGGCGCAATGTTGCTGTCCACTATAACTGCTGCTGCATTGACCAGAGAAGTCGACAAGCTAATGATATCAACAAGGGGAAGGTGACATGCCAAATAAATTTATTCTTAATTAACAATTCTTAATTAAAAAAACAACCACTGCATTGTTAGTGACACAATAGAGTTATATACACTTCGTACAGCAAAAACAAAATCTTATTTCGTATATATTAGGTAACATTTTTTTTCTAAACGTTAGCGTTGGTTAATGCTATAACTAGCATAAAATGCAATACTTTTCCATCATTTATTAATCTTAGTGAATGTAAATTTCAACATATACTCATAAATGGTGTAAAAAAACGTCATCATACTTAATGCAATTAACTGCATAAATTAAAACTTGCTGTAAAATTCATATTTTCTATTTTTCACAATATCATGATCAGACTTTAAAAAATAAAAATAAAAAATAGGAATACTAATGGACCAGGCAACCAGTCCAAGCATGGCCACACACTTATTGTTTATTTGGCATCTCTTCAGCCAACAGTCAACGCTACAGTTAGTGCTCTTTAAACTCAACACTTTACACAAATACAGAGCAATTAGGGCCCTAATGAGAGTGGGTAGATGGGGGAGGGGAGTGTTGGTGTAGAGATGGAGGTGAAGGGAGGACAGAGAGACAGAAATCTCTAGATGCACTTTCTCTCTCATTACCAGACAAAGGGGCTGTCTTATTCAACACCTGTATCCCACCGCGTCATAACGATGCTCGCATGATGAGTCACTGTACTCTTAAACACTTTACGGTGTGCTAATGCGCTTTCATTTTTCTCACAGTTACCTGGAGTCAAGAGAAAATCAACTTTCATCAGAAACAGCGCTGAGTTTGGGGAAAAATCAAACTTAAACAAGGCAAAATTATGTAAACAGAGCTGAGATTATTATTATAGCTAAAGTAAAAAATTAGCCAAAGTATTTAATTAATAAACATGTACAGGGCAGGGAATGTGTAAAACACTGAAATGTTAATGAAAGGACTTAACCCTTCATTAAGCCACAAACTGTTAGTTACCCTACCTTAGCAGGCACTGCCGGCTGTTTATTTATTTATTTATCGAAAGAAATTAATGATTTATTCAGCAAGGGCACATTAAACTGATCAAAAGTGACAGTAAAGACATTTACAGTGGGTACGGAAAGTATTCAGACCCCCTTCACCTTTTTCAATTTTGTTATGTTGCAACCTGATACTACAATTGTTTAAATTCATTTTTTTTTCTCATTAATCTACACTCTGTACCTCATAATGATGAAGTGAAAACAGAATTTTAGAAATGTCTGTAAATTTATTAAAAAGAAAAAACTGAAATATCACATTTACATAAGTATTCAGACCCTTTGCAACAACACTTGAAATTTCGCTCAGGTGCCTCCCATGTCTCTTGATCACTGCAGAGATGTTTCTACACCTTGATTGGAGTCCGCCTGTGGTATATTAAATTGATTGGACATGATTTGGAAAGGCACACACCTCTCTGTAAAAGGCCTCACAGCTGATAATGCGTATCAGAGCGAAAACCAAGCCACGAGGTCAAAGGAACTGCCTGCAGAGCTCAGACACAGGATTATATTGAGGCACAGATCTGAGGAAGGCTACAAAAAAAATTCTGCTGCACTGAAGGTTCCCAAGAGCACAGTGGCTTCCATAATTCTCAAATGGAAGAAGTTTGGCACAACCAGGACTCTTCCAAGAGCTGGTCCCCAGCCAAACTGAGCAATTGATGGAGAAGGGGCTTGTCTAGACTGGTGACCAAGAACCTGGTGGTCACTCTAGTTGAGCTCCATGATCATATATGCAGATGGGAGAAACCTACAGAAGGACAAACATCACTGCAACACTCCACCGATCTGGGCTTTATGGCAGTGTGGCCAAACTCAATCCTCTCCTCAGTGAAGACACATGAAAACACACTTGGAATTTGCAATAAAGCACCTAAAGGACCCTCAGACTCTGAGAAACAAGATTACCTGGTCTGATGAACCTCAATTCTAAGCATCATGTTTGAAGGAAACCGGCTCTTCTCATCACCTGCAGAGTACCATCCCAAAAGTAAAGTGTGGTGGTAGCAGCCTCATGCTGTTGGGCTGTTTTTCAGCGGCAGGGACTGAGGAACTCATCAGAGTAGAAGAAAAGCTCAATGCACCAGAATATTGAGATAGCCTTAATGAAAACCCAGTCCAGGGCATTCAAAACCTCAGACTGGGCCGAAGGTTCACCTTCTTACATGACAATGACCCTAAGCACACAGCCAAGGCAACACAGGAGTGGCTTAGGGCCAACTCTGTGAATGTCCTAGAGTGACCCAGCCAGAGCCCTGACTTGAACCCTATCGAACATCTCTGGAGAGACCTGAAAAAGGCTGTCAACAGACGGTCCCCATCCAACCTGACCGAGCTTGAGAGGATTTGCAAAGAAGAATGGCAGAAATTCCCCCAATCCAGTTGTGCAAAGCTTGTTGCGTCATACCCAAAAAGACTCGAGGCTGTAATTGCTGCCAAAGGTGCTTCAACTAAGTACTGAGTAAAGGGTCTGAATACTTATGTAAATGTGATATTTCAGTTTTTTCTTTTTAATAAATTTTCAAACATTTCTAAAATTCTGTTTTCACTTTGTCATTATAAAGGACAGAGTGTAGAGTAATGAGAAAAAAAAAAAGAATTTAAACAATTGTAGTATCAGACTGCAACATAACAAAATTGAAAAAAGTGAAGGGGGTCTGAATACTTTCCGTACCCACTGTATAAATATTACAAAAGATTTCTATTTCAAATAAATGGGTAACACTTTAGTATATATGGACCAATTCTCAACATTATAGTTGCTTATTAGCATGCCTATTATTAACATATGTGACCCTGGAACACAAAACCTGTTTTAAGTCGCACAGGTATATTTGTATCAATAGCCACAAGTTCTAAGTTTATTAGTACTTATAAAGCTCATATTCTGCATGACCATATACTACATCCCTACCCAATACCTAAACTTAGCAACTACCTTATTAACTATTAATAAGCAGCAAATTAGGAGGCAAAAGTTGTAACTAATGGTTTGTTAATAGCGAGAATTGGAGCTTAAAAATAAAGTGTGACCAACAAATGGTCTTCTTTCTAACTTTCATCAAAGAATTCTGCAAAAACAAAAAACAACAACAAAAAAAAAAAACTATGGTTTCTACAAAAATATTAAGCAGCACAATGTTTTCAACATTGGTAACAATAAGAAATTTCTTAAATTCTTAAAATTCAGGCTTTTCCAACACAAGAATAAATTATGTTTCAAAATATATTAATATAGAAAACAATCATTTTAAATGGTAAACATATCTCACAATAATACTGTGATTAAATTAATGCCTTGGTAAGCATAAGAGTCGTCTTTCAAAAACATCAAAAAACCTTAAGTTTTGAATGGTAGTGCAATTGAACATTTTCTTGAAATAAAAACAGCTGATAAAACTGCTCGGTCACAGTTCATTCCAGCCCACGTGAGAACATCATTATATCAATTTTTACCACTTTATCAGCACGTTATACCGAAAATCACATAATTCACAGAAATCTCTGGGTCATTTTGATGGGATGTTCTGTTAGCAACAGTAACCAAGGACTGCGGAGCTTAGCAAAGGGTCAGTTCTGTAAAAATCTGCAAGCAATGATTCCATGTGGGCCTGCTGACTACCCATAACACCACCCAAACCTGTGAGAGATCACACAGATGACCAAAGACTGACCACACAAAATAATGTTTGAATTTCATGCCTGGCCTTTTCTTGTGGGTTTCTGTTGTGTCCAGTGATGCAGTTGAGTGATTCTCGTTTATAGTTTTGGCAGGCTATTCATTGGCATAACGAGCAGGAAGGCACCCTCTCTCTTAACGAGCAGGTCACTGAAAGCCCTCTGATTAGCCCAATTAAGGCTCCTTCCCATCACTGAGGAGCGTCACTGTCCAAATCAGTTTAAGCAGGACATTTCTTCAATACCAGCCCCCTATCACATTCAGCATGGCAATTAAATTAATAAAATGGACAAATCGTTTTGTTTTACTTTGTATCGTTCTCCTGGAACTTCAGTTAGTTACTCAGTAAGAAGTCCTAGCAAACAAAACAAACAGCAAGCACATTTCAGAAATGTATTAGACGCATATAGAGAGAGAAATGTTTCTCTCCTCATCTGGGTGAGTGGACATGGTTTGTCGTTTCACACAGACCTCCACTCCTCACACCTCCAGTCACAGTGAGACAGTTCTCTGTGTTCTTGCTGCCTGACTGTATCAGTGAGATCTGAGCTACTTCACAATTTAAGTCATATTTTGCCCAATAATGTTTCAATGTGAGGAAGCAAAGCCCTGTGTAAGCCTAGTCTTAACCTGTATTGGATGAGCCTAATAAATAAATAAATAAATAAATTACAATAATAATAATAATGATTAATGTAAAAAATTAAAAAGAAATAATTAAAATAAAATAAAATAAAAAGAAATAAATACTGTCTGCATCATAAAAGTGGTCTGCAATATTCAGAGTTATTTGAAGCCATACAATATAAGAAATTATGATCCGCACTCACAAGAACAGTCTTCTTTCTTGGTTTATTTCACGATCGTCATCAATGGGGAAAAGACACAAACGTTTCGGCTACTGTTTCTTATACAAAGTAACTTAATAGATTGACGCACCAAAATAAAAAGATCAAGTAGCGGAGGAGCATGGTGCAAACGACGTTGTTAAGCCATACAATATAAAATGGGCTAAAATTAAAGTAATTATTCATGAAAATATCTCATTGACATGTTCAAGAGTTGGAGGATACAAGAAAAAATATTTTTCTATGTGGTAAAAAAAAAAAAATTCCATTACTTGTTCCATTAAAAGTTCCATTTTCCTTGCAGTTCCATTACTTGTAACTGCAAGGAAAAAGAAATCAAAATTTGTCATTTCGTGCTCCACAGAAGAAAGAAAATCATATGGGTTTAGAACAACACAAGGATGAGTAAATGATTGTCATTAAAGAGTGAACTGTCCCTTTAAAGGACATCAACTGTCAAGGTCTCTTTTGACCCTCAAATTTTTATTTTCATACTTAGTATGCAGATGACAAGATACAACACAAACATCTTCATGAATATACAATCATAAATTTTTAAGTATGGAACAAATTAGAATTCATAAATCCGGCACTGAAGGATAAATCATGGCGCGATGTTTTGATTTATCATCGCCTTTTGACATTGGAAGGAATTATGCCAATGAAATAAAACCAGCAACTTTGGCAAGGCCATCCCATAATCACTGAGACACAGCTCATGATTTCTCCATCTCATCATTCTAACACGTCTGTGGATCACTATCCAATTATATCCCAGGATGCACTGACATCTCCACATTCACTGGTATGTCCTTTGGGTCATCACTTTAGAAAGTCAAGCACTGCATTCCTCTCACATACTCACTATCTGGCTGTTAAAGAAACAGACAATGAGGTCCATTTATGTCTTCAGAAAAGGACAAAATGATGTTAGAAAGATCAATCACTTTATAGAATTTATAAACAATTTCTGAATACTAATTCCAACCTGCAGTAAACTATACGCAGCGATTTATGACAGGAGATAAAATTCAGGCCATTCACTGATTCAGCTCGTAATAATACAGGTTTAAATGACACATTATAATGACTAATTGGGCTGCATTGTGAAACAGGTAATCCATAACCTTTTCTACAGGTGTTATTGTGAGATTAGAAGGAACTTGAGCAGCTTTAGC
This sequence comes from Spinibarbus caldwelli, assembly GCA_039654775.1. Taxonomy (NCBI): domain Eukaryota; kingdom Metazoa; phylum Chordata; class Actinopteri; order Cypriniformes; family Cyprinidae; genus Spinibarbus; species Spinibarbus caldwelli. Next base: position 34,111,594 of record CM077223.1, on the reverse strand, counting down.
CCACTAGCAGAGCAATCACTACAGCCCAATGTAAAACCACATTCTCTCAGTGTCACAACACTGAATATGACCACAGATTACATTACTTTAGGGGATAGTTTAACCAAAAATGAAAATGTATCATTCATCATTTACCGTACTCACAATTATGTTATTCAAACCCATATGAATTTCGGTAGCACTTTACTTAAAGCCTTTATGTATAATGCATTATAAGTAGTTTTAATGCATTTATTATGCTTTGTAATGTACCTTATAATGCATTGCACAATGTCATGAATAATTATAACCACAGTTAATACATTATAACACTTATCAATTCATTGTCACACTATGCATTTTAAATTCAGTTATAATTATTTATGGCAAGATTTAATTTATTACAACGCACATTATGAATAATTATAATGCATTATACCCTTTAATAACCCTTTATAATGCATTATACATAAAGGCTATAAGTAAAGTGTTACCTGAATTTCTTCCTCATGTGGTACACAAAAGTGAACCGGTTCAGCTCGATGTGAATAAATTGAAAAGATTAGACTTAAAAGAATGATTTGTTCTCAAATTGGACATCACTACTTGTTATGAGCTTGGGAAAATATCAAGATTTATAGTAAATGACAAATCTAAGCTACTGTTTGGATTAAAATACAGCGCTTTAGCTGTATTGAGTCTCTGAAAAATAAGTTTTGGCACTGTTTGGCTTGAAAGCTTCAGTACCTATTCACTGTAAAAGAATAAATTAAAATAAAATAAAATAAAATAAAATAAAATAAAATAAAATAAATATTTTCATTAAAATTAACAATTAAATTTCTCAAATTTCTGTTAAATGTCACATCCAGTTTGCAGCAGTTACTTTTAATGAACACGCCATTGAAAAGCACCCTTTGGCCTGTCATTTCCCGAGCAGCAATGCCACAATGGCTGGCCCGATGAAGCGAACAGAAATAGTATTTTGAATCACGCTGCCGTGGTCCGATGAACATCCCGCTCCACACTCTGAGCAAAGAATGCGCAGTGATGTCACCGGGAGGCAGGGGTAAGTGAGAAACGCTGTGATTTAAGAAACGCAGGACATGGCGGAGGGAGGGAGGGGATGAACAGTGGGAGCAGTGAGGGGGAAAGAGAGGGGGATGAGATGGGGACGAGAGAGGTCTGCGGGCTTCTGCTGCCACTGCCGTAATGGCCCAAACGAGGTGGAGGGGAGAGCAGTGGAGTGAAGCCAGGGGTGAGGCGGTGGTGACTCTGCTTCAACGCCATATGAGCTGGCAGCTTGTCACAACCCAACCCATCACACAAACGCAGACACAGACACATTCCCATTATCCTACACATCAGACCAGACCTGCTTCCACAGCCCCTTCACATTACCAGCACAAGTGTGATAAACACATCAGAATCGACCAGCATTCCTTGTCCACACCAAGCGCCGTCATCAGGCCAATGATAATCAGTTACATGGTCTCGAAAATGCTTGTTATAGCGATATTCATCATCACTGACATTATATTCATTGACATTATCTTCAATCACTGAAGCTTCTGAAACCTCTATCTATCTATCTATCCATTGGTCTAGCCATCCATCTCTCTCTCTCTCTATCTGTCCATCAGTCCATCCATCATCCTTATAAATCTTAAAGTCAAGATTCATAGTTTGTCTAGACCAGCTTTGCACTTTTCTGGTTAAAATGACACTTCATTTTAATTATATTTCAAGGTTCATATATTAACATTCAAATTGCTGTTCCACATTTTTTGATATCTCAATTCAAATTCATGAATTGAAATTTAAAAGAAATTCTCAACTTAGTTTTGAATGGAGCACAACCTTGGTTGACAGACTGAGGCTTTATGCATGTATTTCCCTTGTCTTTCCTATGAATATTTATGCAGATTAAAGTCAGGTTGGTAAAAATAGCTGAATATGATTATTATGTGTGCACATGGTTAAAGAAGGAACAAAAAAGTCTCTCCTTTTACCAGGGAAACAAGATGAGTCTGAAGTGATTATTTCATCTTTTTAAGCACCTACATATTTAAACCACATTTGAAGGATAATTTGAAATATCGGATATATACAAATGACAAACCATTTCAAGAAAACAATAGTCTGAGATGGTGAAATGATTGTAACTGGTGTACAAAACCAATCTGTTTAAGTCACTGAAGCGTTTTCTAGTAAAATAGAAAACCTAGTGAACAGTGCGGTTTTTCTCTTCATTCTCAGGCTTTTGGACCTCGCTGTTCTGTATCATCTTGTTAGCAGTGGAGAAATATTTTGGGAATTCAGTACAGCTGAACTTAAAACTGCTATTCTTCAACATACTGACTGTCTCATGTACTGAACAGCGACAACATGACCTTTAGGTCATCTCAAGCTTATCCATCTCTCTTCATCACAAACAAATAACAACACCTTTTCTACAATGTTGGCACACAAATGCAAGTGTTCTACCTCCTAAATAATAGACCGCATTATGTAAATGATATCGGAACAGTTCTAAGAGGGTTATCAAATTCAGTCAGAAATATTCCAGAACATGCGCACAGACTTTTGACAGCGTGTGAAGAGTTTGCAAATGCAGAGGAGACAGAGGAGGAGAAGAGGAGGAGGATGATGAATAAAAAACGAAACAAAGAGAGGGGGCAACGTGTGGAAAGCAGATCTGATCTGGCGACATGTATATATTTTGCATTCGGCAAACAAACAAAAGGCCGGTAAATAGTTTGAGAGGAAATGCGTGGTTATCCGATGCCACCGCTCTGCGCTCAGTCCGCACCTCCCGGCTAGGGTTTCCCTGGCAGACAAAGAGCCACCAGCGCATTCTGCCGGCCTGCCCATTAAAAGCTGCGCTGAAAAAGCCAACACCTCTTCCCTTTGGGGGCTCCACAAAACACTTTTGTTAGTCGATATTAAAACATGTTGCAATATCAGCCCTTGTCTCACAAAGGAAACTTTATCACATGCATCATGAGGTTGCTAGTTGGCTGGTTTTTAATATAGGGACTAAGCACATCATTGGGGGAGAGGGCTGGTCAATTTGTGACTGCATGGTTAGGAATAGTTAACTTAGAAGAAGCTCAGCTGTAATGAGACTGTTAAAGGAACTATTCACCCAAAAATAAAATTCTGTCATTATTTGCTCACCCTCATGGTGTTCCAAACAACTTACATTCTTCTTTGGAACATAAAAGGTATTTTAAAGGTCAGTGGGGTCCAAATGACACTGAATGAATGAATGAATGAAATGAATCTTGTTTTCCACAGAAGAAAAATAAATAATTAATAAATATTAACAGCATTTTAAGACATCTTAAGTCACAAGCAGCGTTAGTATAATTAACTAAAGCTAAAAACAAAAGAAAAAAGGTTATTTGAAACTAAAAAAGTTATTTGAATTGTTAACTAAATTAAAATTATATAACACACACACTTATTAAACGTATTTGATTTTAGCTAGTTGCCAAATAAAATTAAGTAATACTGGAATAAATAATATAATAATGAAAACTGCACATACATATTTAAAAAAAGAAAACAAAAACCCAAATTAAAATTAAAATAAGCAAGGAAAATATAAAAATAAAAGCTAATTCAAAATAATAATAAAAACTGTAATAGCTTCTCGATGATATTAAAATAACATTGGCCACAAGATAAACATGGGTCCAGAATGGCTATGTTTCAAGTTAAAAATACTGTGCAAGGTTTGGATGAGACATGCAAAGACAGGCTGGAACAGAAAGCTGCAGAATGGGCTCTGGTGACTGTACAGTGTCTGGACTCACTCACTCAGCTGGACAACTCCTCCCAATTTCTCAGACCCAGTCGGGAGTCTGTCTCCAATCGACACCACGAGACAAACTGTCCCTTTACTTCTCACTCTACACTGTGTCCTTTCTTCTCTTCTCAGCTTATTTCCCAAAGACCTGAGGCTCTAATGCTTCTTTCTGCTTCCAGAAAATGGAAACTCAATGCCTGGGAAAAGCAGAAGAAACAACTTGAGGTCTGTTTCATGTCATACCTATTGTTTGTTGCTATTAGGTAAGACAAGTCAATTTACTACAGCTTTGCTACCTTAAAAACAGTTAATGGCCACGTTCCTCATCTTTAGACGAGAATCCTGGCCACATTTCATGCTCAAAGCTAATTGGAGATTAACTGGCTATTTTACTGTGGTCTAAGAAGAAAACAGCAAAATAGTTATAAAAAAAAAAACACTCTATGCAGATAACAGATAAACAACACTGTAAAAAATTGCTGTAAAAATACAGGAATTTTCCTACAGTAAGGTACAGTTTTTCGTAAATACATTTGAATACTGTGAATGATGACACCTTTGCGGAACAAATTAACCGTAAACTACTGTTTAATTTTACGGTATAAAACAGTATTTTTTAAGTCTAGTCACGTGTGCGACGCTGAGACCGCTCATAACTCCTCAGAGCAAAACCACGACGCATCATGATTTTTTTCCCCATCTGAGCAAAATAACAACGGATCAAGTGTATTCAGAAGTAAAGGTGTAGAGAAATATTAAAGAGCAAAGGAGAAAGAGTTCAAGAAGATATCAAAAAGATTTTTCGCCCCGACTGTGAGCTGCCAGCACCTCCAAACTGAACGACATATTCCAGAGTTTTCATCGCCTACTTAAGGTAAATGCAGTTTTATCGTTGTCATTGTTACCCTGTGGTAGTATTTGAAAATTTTATGTCTTATGTGAGTGTTTATAGAATAGAATAGAGGGACTGATATTCCTTGCTGATGTACGTTTTGTTTATTTTTATTTATTTATACTTGCTAAGACTGGTCACGCAATTTCATTCATAATTTGAATACCTTTGTCTATGTTCTACAGATGTCTGCCACTACAGCAGATGTTGAGCCCTCCTTGCCACTCCATAGCTGATACTGCTGTGTAAGTGTCCGATAAGCAAGGCTCTCCCATGGATTTAGCTCATCAATGTTGTTTTAGCCATGCCAAGTTATGAAAAGTACTGATCTGCAGCAGTTTTGATACTTATTGTAAATGGAGAGACAATATACTGCTCAAAACTGTATTGAAAATGCATGGATAGGGTGCTGATAATAATATTTGATACTGTTTCAGGTTAACTATAATTTTTGTCTGTATCAGTTGCTGGTGATGAAGCCACAATTGGAGGATGGATGATCAGCATTGAAAACCATGTTATCTGTGAAGGTGTCCGCTAAAGCTTCATCACAGGGCTGGCTGCAATTTTCAACACTTACTACGTCTTCAACTTACAGTAACAAGAGGAAGCGTCAAGGACACTGGAGTTTGTTCAAAGGTAAATATTGTTTCGATATTGTGCCCCTCTTACCAGCTCTGTTCAGAAATTGTCATTTACTATAAGCTGTGCTGTATATTAGTAGATTTCTCTTGTTCCTATATCAACTTTATTACAGTTGTTTATTTTGATCGTGAATTGATGTTTAAGCTGTGCATTCAACTGGGTTTAAACTGAATGTGTTATCTCACTATAGAGTATACTGTAATTCTCTCCTTTTAATTTCCACTGCAACTCTTTATTTCTTTGATGACAGATTTTTATTTTTTTTTTTATTATTTTATTTTTTTTTATTTTGGGGTGAGCTAACCCATTAAGGATAATAGTTTGTCAATATTCAGTTAAAATATTGTTTATTTGTATAGTGCTGTAACAATACATATTGTGTCAAAGTAATATTTATATGGCAGAAATGTACAGTTCTAAGATAATACAAATCATGCAGTTAGTTCAGTTAATCTGAAGTCATGTGTTCAGTTAATCTGAAATACGTTAAATCAATATTTACATGTTGTGATAATAATATAAGGAAAATTTGGCAATTTGTATGTTTATTCAGAGTTGGCATAATTTTAAGTCCTCATAGGGTTAGTGTCAGTCCTTCTCAGGTATCGGGATAATCTGAAATGATATCATTCTCTGATAATTATAAAATACAGAGGTCATTATCATGAATAAACTTCTTAGAATTGTCTTAAATGCAATTAATCTTTACTTACCAAGCCTAATATCTCTTATTTCTATATTGCTTTTTAGGCGCTTCATTGGATTGATCACTGAGAGAGGAACAAAGGCCAGCCAGGTGAAGGTGATATACAAGAAGACAGGGAAACTTGTCCATAAAAAGGCTTCAGCTGTGAATCCTCATGTGGCCACCCTCATAAAAACCTTTTGGACTTTGAGTGGGGCTTTGTTTAGTAATGCAAAGTCAGAGTATTGTGTTCTGCAACTATAGTAGATGTTCATGTGAAGTCACAGCATTCTGTTCTAAAACCAGATGTTCATGTGAAGTCAGCACAGTGTTCTGCAAATCAGTGTTCATGTGAAGTCACAGCACTTTGTTCTGCAACTACATCTTTCTGTAAACCTTCTGCATTCGGTTCTGTAACCACATCTTCATGTGAACTCAGAGCATTGTGTTCTGTTCAGTCGCAATGGTGCAGTGGAAACGATGTATTTTATATATTATTGGCTTTCACTTAAAAGTTTTGAAGCCATCTTTTGTCAGAACTATTTGTGTTAAAGTAATTTTCTGTGGCTTTAATTTTAGAATGTAAATTTTAAATCATAAATAACAAAAATCACATTCTACAGTATTTTAAAACATTTTACAGTAATAAAGTTTATGAGATTATAGTGGGAATACTAAAACAGCATAATGGCAGCCAAACACCTACAGTGTTATACTGTACATATTATATTTTCTACAGCACAGAACTGTAATATTTTTACATATTACAGTAGGTGTACAGTAAAATCACAGCATTATACAGGCAAATCTAGCTGCCAGTAGTTTACTTTAAATTAACAGGATTTCTTTTTACAGTGAAACTATAGGCAGTATTCAGTGAAATAATTGATATTTCTTTTTGTACAGACAGAAATTCTGACCAAAATCAGGTACAGATGGATTCAGCAGATTTTTTACATCTATTTTCACAAGTGTTTTTCTCGGAATGGACCCTTTTCACATTTATAGGGTTCTCAGAAGCGGTTGTAGTTGGGCAAACTTCATTAGTGGTGAATGGAAACTACAACTACAACTTTTTTTGCATTCCCATTTGCTCCTATAGCAAAATAGCCATGAATGATAGCATTCTATGACTTTGCAAAAGAGGAAAAAAATATCAAGAGATTACATTGGTCAAAGGAGACAAAGACATCAAATTTGCTGTCACTCCCTCAGCCATTGTATTAGAAAAACTATCACAGCAGCATTAACTATTTTTCTGTAATTTAATGCCACGGTAATATAACACAAAGTATAGTGTTTTAAATGTTCCATCCATCCATCCATGCATCTGTCTATCTATCCGTCTATCTGTCTATCCATGCGTCTATCCATCTATCTATCTATCTCTCTATCTACACTGAAAAAAAATTATTCATTGAATTTATTAATTTTCTTGAGGTAAGTGGTTGTAAGCAATTTATTGTAGCTACATTTAAATAAACGAATCTAGTTGACTAACTTTCAACTTTTTTTTTTAAATGTTGCTAAAATAAATTGTTTGCAACCACTTACCTTAAAGTGTATCCATCTATCTATCTATCTATCTATCTGTCTGTCTATCTAAACTCTTAATAACTGTGGAAATTAGTCATCACAGTCTGTGAAAATGGTCCATAGATTTGCAGTATACATTTTGAAAACATGTTAAATGGAGCTGAAAGTATCTTTTTTTCAAAGCTGAAAGCATGGTCAAATTTCCCAGAATATTTAATATACAAAAACACAGTGCAGGGGATGTATACCTGAATACTTGCATTTATATACATGAATGACATGTGCTTCAATCTTGGTAAAATTTGTGGGCCCAGATCTTTCATCGCAATGTACTTCAAAGCAAAGAGCAGCCTGTATCTGGCTCAGAACTGAAGAAACTATAAACTACATCTTATGAAAATGTATTCTTAAATCTATATTTCTGAATATACTTTTGACGACCCTGCAAAAACCCGCTGTAGCTCGCATATGTAAACATACACACTCTCTGTTTGACCAGTTTTTGGTCTCTTGTGGTTTTGTGAAAGTGGAGTGTGAAGACGTTCCCTTCCTTTCTTCTCTGTGTTTTCTCTCCGGCTAAACCACCCAGGAAATAGTCACAGTGAAAGGGTGAAGTGCAGGTCTATTCATGAATAACGTAAGGATTCCTAATCCCTCTGACAGATCAGGAAGAATCATCTCTCTGTCACGGTGAGGGAGAGTATACAGTGTCACGGTATAAGCTGGGGATATTGTTCAGTCCCATCAACAGCATATGATATTACGTCACCTTATGGGGAAAAGTCTCCAGGCTCCATCTGGGGGAAATGCTTGAGAGTTGTTATCTAGAGATCTGTGTATAAAACATAAATGATCACAACACAATATTGGATTTTCTAAAGACTAAGGGTAAGCGGTATGGCCCAGGATCTCTCAATAACACAGACTTTGAATTCTTGTCTGATAAACTCATAAAAGCGCAGACACACTCTGGGTTCAGTAATAGCTTTTATTTTTGAGTCTCCTTTAGCCCAAGCAAAAGATGGTTCTTGTTTGTTAAGGGCTTTGCTTTGCTTAGAGGATTTAATGACAAAATAACCACCAATTGGCCATACCTTTTCCACTTATTTCATAAAGTGTTAAGAGTTTGTAACAATTTTTAAAATATAGCATTTAATTGGGACTGTCTGTTTCTATTTCTCCAAGAAAACAAATGCAAAAAAGAAGATTAGATAGACTACACTATAGTACTATACTATAGTGTATTATATTTAAATATTTTTCAGTTTTCAACAGGAATGGAAAACATATACTGTAACTGCACTATATACATATATAGCTGCAGTTTCATTTGATGATTTTTTTTTTTTTTTTTGCAACTGAAATTGAACTCCCCTCCAAAACTGACATCCCACATGTATGCCTACATACTCTCAACAATAGCGCCACATGTTTTGGCTTTGCAGTAAATCATTATAATAATAATAATAATAATAACAACAACAAGGCAATTTAAAGTTCTTTCATGTACGAGAAGCAAAGTAGTATGTAATAACCATGAATAATTTTGTTATTGCATAGGAAATGCAGACAACTCATACAAAAACAAACATTTCAAACAAACATGTATCAGCTCAAAAAAATGAGCTTGATGAGTTTAACTGTTACAATGTACAGTATTTAAAATCATTAAAGAGGTCATGTCATATACTTTTTTCAAATGATTTTTTCCCTGAGGTCCACTTACAATGTTTGTCAAGTTTTCTGCATCGAAACAGTCCTAATTAAGTTTGTCATTAGGACTGTTTTTTCAACCATTTTCGGCCCTTGATCTTTGCTGCTGTGCCTTTAAGATGTTCAGACACCATCTTGATTTCACATTTGCTACTGGGCCACTTTTCCCTAACATTTCCTAATAATCCTAGGAAGGATAAGGATTTTCAGGTGCTCCACAAGCAGGAACAGCACAAGGTTTTTAACTCATTTCACTCTTTTCATTAATTCTTTTGGAGTTAAGCAATATATTTGAGTCAAGTCACTGAACACCAAATAGGAGTCGATGTATAACACTGTAAAAAGGTACAGTGCTTTTTCATCATACACTTAACTTACATTTAACACAATATGAATATTCAATGATATGACCCCTTTAATTTAAGTATTGCATTGAGAATACAAAAATGCACTCCACTAAGCATAGTACCATAATTCAATGTTCATACTGCTCCCAAAGTGTTGCTGATTGGTCAATAAGCTGATGGAATTGTATCTAAGGTGTCAGAGGGCATAAGATTAAAAACTAAAGGCATTTCTAAGGCAAATGCATGCTGTATATAATAAAATGTGTAAATGACGAGGGTGATTAACTAAACCAAACTAGACTAACCACATTTTGTTGTTTAAATGATTGACTGCTGTCCGTCAGGCAGAGTAGATGACGTGCACAGTGTTGCCATAGTTCAGTCCGCTTGCCATTCAGGATGACTTGTTGATGAAAAGCAAGTACCTTTAAAGCTAGTTTACTGTAGAGGTGCAATGTAGCTGTTAAGCATTTGCAGTGTTTTTCAGAGAGGTACTGGCTTTCAGTGAGAGTGCTTGTGTGGCTCTTATCACATCAATGCTGGTTGAGTTATAAGTAAATACAAATAAAAACAATATATTCATTTCACTGGCTATTTGGCCACCAGTATCTTATACAAAACATAAGATTCGATTTCCCTCTCTCTCGCCCAGACATATACACCCTCTCTCATAGGCTAACTCTGGTCACTGTGGCTGCTCTTTGAGCTGCTCCTTCAGGACGCCAGTCTCTGTGGCTCTCCACACGTGCAGGGCACTGCTGGAGGTGAGGAAGAGGAAGAGGATGAAGGCTATGGGAAAGCCCACAGTGTCCACCATACCTCCAGCCAGGGCACTAAAACTCAGTTTCCCCAGGACCTCCAGTGTGGCCAGAAAACTGTAGTGGGTGGCCTGAACATAGACATAGACAGAGAGAGACAGAGAGAGACAGAGAGAGACAGAGAGAGAGAGAGAGAGAGACACAGAGAGAGAGAGAGAGAGAGAGAGAGAGAGACACAGAGAGAGAGAGAGACAGAGAGAGAGAGAGAGAGAGAGAGAGAGAGAGAGAGAGAGAGATACAGAGACAGAGAGATACAGAAAGTGGTTTAGCATTAACTTTTGACGATTTGTGGGATTTTCTTGAGAACAATGAAAAAGGGACAGTGAATTATAAAGGAAGAAAGGGAAATGTGTTTTGCTGAAAGGCTAGATTCAGATGTTACCAGTGTGAAACAAGCCATTCATTCATTTATGAAATATTTTCAAATCCTGCAAAGGTCCTGCATTTAATTATGCAAGTGATCTTTATATTAGGATGCAATAATTTTAAAAATCTGCCCAAAAACCCAATATTTTTCATGCTATAGCTGATAAAGAACTCCGAACATATTACAATTATAATATTTTGCTTAAATAATTTAAAAAGAAAAAATCATTCATGTTAAATTATACAAGCAAATGTAGACATCACAACATAATACTGTTAAGTTCTGTTAAACTTAAAACTCTTAAACTAAAACTCCTATAAATCTTTTTCACTGACTGAAATAAATCTTAAATAAAATAAAATTTTCTTCAAAATTTAAAAATAATGCCTTAGTAACTAAACGTAATCTAAAATTTAATTTAGTATAAATGAAATATATCAAAGCTAAATACAAATACATGAACTTTAAGCAAGCATTATATGATGGCAAAGATAAACTATGCAAAAATAGGGAAAATTATCATTACATTTACGCATTTAGCAGACGCTTTAATCCAAACCGACTTACAGTGCATTTAGGCTATACATTTTTTTTTATCAGTATGTGTGTTCCCTGAGAATTGAACCCATGACCTTTTGCGCTGCTAACGCAAAGCTCTACCACTGAGCCACAGGAACATCAAGCAAAATTACAAGAAGCTACAAATTTCTCTAATATTGTCCGATAACCAATATACATTGTGCTTCCCTAATCTAAATATCATTGTCCTTTTTGTCTTCATAGGACAGGACAGTCAAAGATAGTAAAGGAAACAATAGAGAGAAGAACATGGGATGAGGAAAAAAAAAAAAAAATCAAACTCAGGTTGATGCCATAAGTGACGTGAGCCTGCACACAACTGAAATGTTTGCTTTTGACCTTTCACAAGTGTTACTTTTCAAAGCAGCTGATGACTTTTTAACATGATTCTTATTTATCAATTTTTAACTTTGCCTCACATCAAAACAATTCCAACAGAAGGATCAAAGAGCAGTCTGAATTCCTCTCTCCTGTCTGGACACCAGAGACTGTCTCCATACTCTTAGCACACAAGTTGGGAAAGCAAAGTCAAGTCCATTCCTTCACATGGCCTCAGCACTAAAGTTAAGTGAAGTACCTTTATTCCTACAACCTTGTTTAAGGTGTTCAGTTTCTCCCTCCAGGGCCTTTTCACAAACATTCACAGTATCGGTTTTCGCTCGGCTAAAACCACCTTAAAACAAACACACACAAACACACACAAGCTGCTCTCGCTACGGTATGTATGTCATAAGAACATTTCGAATTAACCTACAGTTTACATTCCTCCTCCTGTATTATCTTATTTTCCTCAGAATGTGAATCTGAAGTTTTTAATTGCCTAGAGACCGAGGGAAAACACACTTCTCTTATTGTTTAATGAGTTTCGTTAGTGCCATTAATTCAGCATGTATTGAGCTGATGGAGTGACAAATAGCTGAGAGAGCAGTGAAAGATCACATGCAAGCAGCGCAGACCCATTTAAACAGGACAATACAATCATGTCAACGATGAACGAGGGGATGAAATGAGAGAACATGGGAGGGGAAAGATATCTATGAACAGTGAGAACTACAGTTTATCATCTAGGGGACATGTAAATAAACAAATAGAATGAATGAACAAATGAACTAACAAGGAAAGAAATCAGGCAACAAGATTAGTGGGACAAAATAGGGAGCTGATTGCTGTGAAGAATAGAGCTGGTATGAATGGACTGTTTAATGATAAGACAGATGTCTTTACACTGTAAAGGTGATACAGAAGCAGCAGCTTACGTAAGATACACACCTAATGCACCTTGCATAAGGTTTGTTTTGCAAGAAGCACAAATGCAAAATGCATCTGCTGCTTTATTCCCATGCAATTACAAAACACAAGACATTGATTAGGCTACTTCAAACTTTTGCACTGCAAGCCATCTTTGTTTATAGATTTGCAACATAGAAGTCATAAACACTGTATCTGTATAAACAGTTGTATTATTCACAGATATTACTGTAAATATTAAAAACTTTTTTTTATTTTTTAAGGAAAAGAATAGCATTAAAATGACTATATATTTCTGACACATTAAAAAAATAAATTAAATAAAATGCATAATTTTTTGGTGCTGGCCTGACTGGCCACCAGAATGTTTAATTTTTTTTTTTTGCAAAGAAATTATGTTATTTAACAAAGATGCATGAAGGATGCATGAAGTTGGAATAAGAAGAAATATCCCTTGAGCCACATATCTACACATTATAATTTCTGAAGGCTGAAGGATCACATGACTCTGAAGAATGGAGTAATCTCAAATTTAAAATATATAACAATAGAAAATAGTTATTTTAAATTGTAATAATATTTCACAATATTACTGTTTTACTGCACTTTAAATCAAATAAATGCAGCCTTAGTGAGCATAAGAAACCTCTTTCAAATATCTTTAAAATAAATCTTACCAACAATAAACTTTCGGACGGTAGTGTTACTGAAACAGTGAAAGTTGTTACTGTTGAGACCTTCTTAAGAAGAAAATGTAGAAGATTTGGGAACAGGGTCAGAAATAACACAAATCAGTCTCAAACTTGCATTTCCCACATTAGCATCATAATTCAATGCGTCAGAGCATGAGAACTAACCACTGGGCTACTTCTACAACCAAAGATATAATCTTGACAAATTAAAAAAAAAAAAGAAAGAATAAAAAAATTGTCAAATCTATGAATGTGAATATACTTTCTGATGCATATGCTTTGTAGGTGATTGATGAGTTGAAATGGGTTGACGTGCAAAGCTAAAGAGTGTGTGAAAACTGCTCAGATCTCTGAGTGGAGCTACTGACTGACAGAAAAATGAGCTTTTGACTGCTGTGATGTGCTCACGCATGTGGCAGACAGGAAACACTCTCAGGCTTTCTGCAGCTCACGGCCTGTTGTGAGACTCTACCTGTCAACAACTATCAAAAACTGTAAGATGCATGTTTTGTTGTCTTCAGAGTTTGACTGTTGAAACTGAAGAGAAAACACAATACATCTGTCATGCTGTTGACCTTAGGTGAACACGTGTGATGCCGTTAAGCAGTTTGCTCTGATCTGTCAGGAAGCATGAAAAGCTGCGGTCAGTTGAAGAGGGCAACATGTGATACCTGTATACTCTCCTCAGCTCTCTGTGTGCAGTTCATCATTGTGGTGAACGTCAGAGTGGTGATGAGACCCGCTATGAAATGCTGCAAACTCAGACTCAGCACTGCCATTCCTGAGGGAGAAAGAAAATACAATCCACATTAATACAATACTGCCCATTGCAGCGTGTTCTTGTCCTCAAGTTTGAATTTGTGACTTATACTGCAAGTAAAAATTCACAATGTCTCTGAAATATTGCACTGAAGATTTGATGGTGTTAGCTGTTCATGAGAAATATGGCCTGTGGGAAGAGGCTGCTCTTGTGGCTGTATGTTCTGGTGCTCAGTGCTCTGAAGTTACCATCTAAATCCAAAATTATTTTTCCTACACATTTCTGACATCTTGAAGTGTAAAAGACCTAAAGGACTGGTTGGGGGCACCAATAATCCTCTGACAGCCAAATGTATCTTTCTTTTGTCCAATTTGGTAGCCAAACTAAAGCAGACAGTTACTGAAATGCATATTGAAGTATCTCACTGGAGACAAGCTGTAACAAACAATATGACAAATTTCAAACAAACAAATTTCAATTTTGCATGACTGGTCACCATGTTTGCATGCTGTACTGAGCAACAGCCAATAAAATTGTGAAAGGTAGCAAAAGAACTCCAGTTGGAAGCAGGAACCCCAAAACAAAACAAAGCAAAAAGGACTCCAAAAATAAAAACAAAATATAAAATAAAATAACTGTTGCCCACATCATCTCCAAGGTTTTCCCTACATTTTTTAATTGTTCTATGCAAATCAGTGCAAAATGACCACAGGTCTTTCCTTCATGTTGTTTGTTGATATGTCTGCGTGAAAACGGAATTTCGGGATCCTATAGTCAGGGAAAGTGTGCAAGAAAACAAGAAACTGTGAAGCTCTCTATAGACCTACAGACTGGGAAAGAATGCACCAACATGACAGAAAACAGGAAACTGTGAGAATTTTTAAATGTATGCAGAGCGGTGGTCTTCTGTCTTATAGTGTGTGCATACTCATACTCAACACTGTCATACCCATGTTAGAAGAAACAGGACTTGCTAGTTATTACACTGAGCTCTCCCAGACTATTATTTATGCAGACAAAACCATGTTAAATGACTAATAGTTAAACTTAACAGACACTCAAATCTAACTTTACATGATGCCCCAATTGACACTTAGAAATTAGTCTTTTGGCCTTTTTGAAATCGATTATTTAATTCACAGAACGTCCACCCAGAGCATGAGACAGACAGTCTACCATTAATGCCTCTAAAAATCATGAATCTCAAATCAATCATTACCAGAAGCCCATTTGCCGAAAAAAAAAAAATTATGAAGCTTTCACATCCAGCTCCATCTGAATTATTCACTGGAAATGTTTAGTTCTGCCTAACAAGACTTCTCCATTACTTACCCAGGAACCACAGGAAGGAAAATCAGCTCTTCTGAGGCATCCAGTCTCATACAATATTGAAAAATATTTTCTGCAGAACTTTATCTTTTTTTTCCTTTTTTTTTTTTTTGAGGGGGGTTAGATGGGGTACAGAGTTGCTTTGTTCCGTTTCGTTTGGGAGAGGGCAGAAAGAGAGACGGGGAGAGAGAGAATATGAAAGACAGAGAGATGAGGGAGTTGTCAAACAGAAGCTCGCTGACAAAAACATCTTGACTAAAAAGCCATGACATCCTGGGGAAGAAGTAATACAGTGACAAAAAATACTGAGTAAAACAGCTAAAATGCAAGTTTCCCCATTTCCTTTTTTTCATTTTCATTAAATAAACATTCAAAGCACCTGTGAGAGAAAGAGACAGCACGAGAAAAAAAGAGAAACAGGCAGAGGGTTTGAATATGGGTTTATTCATTTATCAAAGTGAGCCGTGAGAATACTCAAGGTAAAATAGCGTTGGCTTCTGCAGACAGAAACAGAAACGCAAATCCACTTAAGCAAGCTGTTTGACATAACTTCTGTATGATCACTTATATACAGCTCATGCATAAGATTTTGCTTGAATTGTGTTGAATCCAAGCACTAGGACTATGAAGACGGTTATCAGAACAAATCTACAGGAATCTCACAGAAGATTCACAGAATAAAAGTTCAAGATAAATTTTCAGAAAAGTGAGCACGCTGATCTTAGGTTGGATCAATACTGAAAGTTTGGCTTTGGTTAGATATCAGCCTCTGGTACTTGGTTTTTATATTAAAACAGACACCTAAGGCAACAAATAAAGAGCCTGGAGCAACTGATGAAATGAAACTAAGTCTGTGAACAGACTCAACAATTGTCAATTTCCGATGAATCGGACCATTTTTTCCCCTTTTTAATAATTAAAAAAAAATTCAATATAATCTTTAAATGTTATTTTATTTACATAGTATTTGCTTTTACATAAATATCATTTATAAAAAAATATATATATAAAAAAATAACTAAAATGTTATTATATATATATTTAAAAAAACAACAACATGCCATCTGATGAACTCATTGTTTGCAAAAAAAAAAATAAAAATTTACATACACGTTTAGCTTTGATGATAATTAAATTTTTTTGTCATTTTTTTTTTCATTTGGATTTTATTTATAGCTAAATTACAAAATATGTTTTAGAAAAAAAAAACATTTAAATAATTTCAAGTTTTGATTTTCGCTTCTCTGTTCTGATCTCACCACTCTATGCTGGTCTGAATGACATTCATGTTAATACTCTCCCTTTTTATCACATGCTGTTGTTTAATGCAGCATTGAGAGTTTTATTCAGACACACTCTGCCTGAACACCTGTTTACTCTGTGCAAGGTGCTGAAATGGACACTTTAGCCTGTCAGTGGAAAACACTGGAAACCAGAGACGACCCCATGGATGTTTAAATGCAGGGGAACAGTAGAAAGCTCAGTAGAGAACAGGTCAATTTCACTTCTATACATACGTACAGGTGAGCTACCTGGCTCTTACGAACAAACTGTACCCTCAAGACAGGCAGTAATAAACGTTTTGAAGCATAAAATATAATAAGTCTGCACTAATACCAAATGCTGGTAAAATGCCATGTTTGTATTCTTTATTGTGTACAAGTATGTGTATTTCTCACCTTTCATCAAGGGCGAGGGCTCCAGCACTACAAGAAGTGAGCTCTGGAAGACCATGCTGACAGTCCGCATCATAAACACACGTCTCATTAGCATGCCAATACTGAGGACATAAAACAGAGAAAGTTCAGTTATGTTATCTCAAACTCCACAAATATGCAATATAATGTAATGTCATGACGTAATATACACCACAGTTCAATTTTGTTTTAAGAAATTAATACTATTATTTGTTGGGGACAGATTAAATTAATCCAAAGTGAGAGGAAAAGACTTTTATAAGTTTACCAAAAAAAAAAAAAAAAAAAAATCTATTTTCTATTCTGTTTTATTTTATAAATTAGAGTTTCTATTTTCTATTTATTAAAAATTCTGGGAAAAAAATTTACCACAAAAATATGAAGCAGTTTTCAACAATGATAATAATAAGAAATGTATCTTAAGCACCAAATCAGCACTGAGGACTTGAGTAATGCCTACTGAAAATTTAGCCTTGCCATCACAGAAATAAATTACATTTTAAAATATATTAAATATATTAAAATACAAAACTGCAATTATACATTATATGTAATAATATTTCCTTAATATTACTGTTTTTAATAGATTTTTGCTCAAATAAATGCAGTCTTGGTGAGCATTATTTCTTACCAACCCCAAACTTTTGAATGGTAGTGCAATATAATATAACATCAACAAGACAAAATATATTTTATTACAGCACACTAAAGGCTATTAATTTACAGATCAGTCATTGTAGGACATTAATGAGGTTCAACCACACAGGACTGCCACACTGAGACAGAAAAACACTCCTGTACACATGCTTACATGCAGTGCGTTTCCTTACACACTCTAACTGATTATCTATTAACAGTTAAGAATCCCTCAGGGGAACTTCCTTCACGACATAATCAATAACACGCCAAGATCCACAGCCACAGGCTGATTAACCCCTCACTAATTAGTGACCATCACACACCTCAATTTCTCCCAGCTCCAATCAGAACACCTGGAGGGCCCTGTCAATCAAACACAGGGTCTGGAGTCACGGCCTCTATGGCGTTGCTTTTCACATCTAATATTTTTAATCAGTAATGCATAACTGTTGCATGAAAATTAGTTTGACTCTTCCTTAAGGTTGTAAAAATTGTGTCTTTACATAAACGTCCTTTCCATGTGAGTAGACTCTGAGGCTTCTGAGAGAAAAAAGAAAGAGAGAGTCTAGAAAGAGAGACGGCGATGTGGGCAAAGGTCAACTGGACTTTAAGAGAAGAGTAAGGAATCGTCTGTCATCTTAAACCAGCCTTTTAGATCTAGATGAACCCAGTCAACAACAGCAGCCGGTCAGACAGAAAGCCAATCTGCCATCATTCTCATGCAAACACCCCCCCTGCATCCACTCAATAACACTCTTTCATATTTCACTCAGATGAGAGCAGAGAGAGAGAAAGAGAGCTGTAAGAAAGACAGACAGTCTTAAAGAGGAAAATGAGCAAGTCAGAGAGAGAGAGAGAGAGAAGGGTGCGAGAGATTGAAAACGAGTCTAAAACAGGCGTATCACACGAGCAGTTTGCCCGATAAGATTCGTACTCTCAGATTGCTGATGGCGATCAGTGTATGGGGGTCAGTTTTTGGCCACTCAAGCGTTTCAGATGGGGCCGGGATAAGTGTCCAAATTAGCTTTTAGTGGCCCTGAACAGACAACGGCAGAAACCCAATCTGTGGGAAGCAAGGCCTGAATGCACGACTGTGTCGAATGAACGAGCCCCCTGCGTGTGAAACTTTACATTCCTCCCCATTCACTGACACTGCCTTTAGCGTAGAGAGGGAGAGAGAGAGACCAAAAGAGAGAGGAGAAAAAAAAAGATGAAGGTACTAGAGAGAGAGGGAGAGGTTACAGAGAAAAGGAAAGAAAGAGAGTGAGAGAAAGAGAGGTAAGAAAATTTGAGCAGATATTTAACTTTGATTGTGATTTTAATCACATTTTAGGACTGCACATCTGTCCCACTCACCTGGTATTTTGAAGTTTTGAAGAATTTATGCACTGCTTAAACAGTGCAAGTTGTGATTGTTTGGATATTTGCTCAGACATAAATTTAGAAGCTAGACCTCTCGATTAAATTCTGGGTTAGAAAAGTTTGTTTGTATTCAAATTATCTTTAAAATTAAATATCTTTATCAAAAATATCATTAAAAATTCCTTATTATGGAAAATGCAAAATGTTAATTTCCAAAAATAATTCTAATATACCGACTTGCTGCTCAATAAATATTTCTTGTTAGGCAGCGGCTATTTGCACTAAGTGTAAATAGCGATAGAGGCTATTTACACTAAGTGAAAATAGCAGTATTTTCTTAGCATTATTCTATTTACAGTAAGGGCCAGATTTACTATCAGCTTGCACCAGCGCAAACAGTCTTTTGGTGTTAAAATAGTACTGTCAGGATTTATTTAAGACGCGCAGTGAAGATTTAGCGCTAAAAAGGCATGGACACAGTGCAACATAAATCCTTGTTCAAGCTCTTTTTCTGTCCAGACTTGACTATTGCAATGATTTCTTGGCAGGTCTTCCAGCCAGTTCCATCAAACCTCTACAATTAATCCAAAATGCCGCTGCAAGATTAATCTTTAATGAACCGAAAAGAACGCATGTCACACCTCTGTTCATCAATTTGCACTGGCTACCAATAGCTGCTCGCATAAAATTCAAGGCATTAATGTTTGCATACAAAACCACCTCTGGCTCTGCACCCCTTTACCTAAATTCAGTACTTCAGACCTATGTGCCCTCTAGAAGCTTGTGTTCTGCAAGTGAACAACGCATTATTGTGCCATCCCAAAGAGGCACAAAATCACTTTCACAGACTTTTTCATTCACTGTTCCCTCCTGGTGGAATGACCTGCCCAACTCAATCCGAGCAGCCATCTTCAAGACACTGCTAAAAACACATCTCTTCCATTTTTGTTTGACTCTCTAACTCTAGCACTCTCTATTCTAATTCTATTTTATCTATCTGTCTTCTTTTTATTAAAAAAAAAAAAAAAAAAACGAAAAAAAAAGAAAAAAAAAACACTCTTGACCCTCTATCAACTGCATATTTATTCTCTAACTGCTACTTTTTTTTAAAAAACTAACACTAGCTTTCTTTTTTCTATTCTATCTACTTTTTTTTCTAAAAAAACAAAAAAAAACAACAACCACTAGGTTTCTTTTTTCTATATTCTATCTACTTGTTTTCTTTAAAAAAAAAAAAAAAAAAACACCTTGCTATGTGTACTGCGTTAGGCTAAGCGAGACTTGTCATATCGCTTGCATGTTGTTGCTCTTTTGTTGGTTTTGATTGCTTCTACTGTCCTCTTTTGTAAGTTGCTTTGGATAAAAGCATCTGCTAAATAACTAAAATGTAATGTAAATGTAAATGACACAGTTATTTTTGCGCCTGATCTTATTGAATACACATTTGTAGGAGTTTCCCTTTCAGGCTCAAAATTTTTGGGAGGAGAGTATTAAAATGAATCACGCAATGTGATTTACTAACATTTGCGCTCATCAAATTACTGGTATTTGCACTATTATTTAACGCCCAAAAAAGCATGTCTTAAAACAGGCGGTAATTTGCACTACTCTTGGTACATTGTGCTGTCATTATTGAAATGATCCGGCTGCATCTGTGTTCTTTAATGTGTGCATTGTTAGCAAATCACCCGCAGAATCTAGCACTTTAACGCTAATTTGCCCTGTTTAGTAAATCTGGCCCTAAGTGCAAATAGCTATAGATTCTATATACACTGTTAAAGTAGTAGGAATTCCTGCTATTTATACTACTTATTGCAAATAGTGGCAATTATCTGCACCTCAGTATTGTAGTAAATTATAAAACAGTATGCAATAACGTATTTAGTGTAAATTATCATTTTAATTCAAATTATTAAATGGATGCCACCTTATTGGCACAATAAAGCCCTTCCTACACCTACCCTATCCCTACCCGATACTATTTTCTACTTTTCAATTATTTCCTTAATTTTTATTGAAAATAAATGCCTTTCTGATGTGATATGAGATTTGAAAAAGGAGAAAAAAAACAGGTTGGCAAAAGGCGGATTCGAACTCAGGTTAATTGCATCAAAAAGATTACGGCACACGCTTTACCAACTATGCTTAATATAAACAAAAATATTTTTTTTCATTATAAACATCTTTACTGTCACTTTTGATCAATTTAATGCATATTTGCTGAATAGAAATATTAATTTCTTTTAAAAAAAAGTCTAACTGACCCCAAACTTTTGAACAGTAGTCAATCTGCGGTCCTGCATCACCTCACTAATAACTTGTTTAGATGGTTAGAGAACTGTAGTTCACAGAGACAGTAGACTAAAGGTGACGTTACTCTCAGTCTTTTAATAGACCAACATTACATCATTTTAACTAAAGTATACATCAACGTAAGCGTCAAGTGCAGAAGCTCATGTAATGCATTCCAGTGGTTTGTAAAATGGCATTAAAATGCATGTTGTTTCATGATGCCATAAGGTAAAGCAAACCAGCCTGGAGAAAATGGCACATGTCCAGTATGAAGTGTATCATTTCACTTTAAACTCTGATACATGACTGGATGTCTGCCCTCAAGTCTGGAATGAAATCAAGACAGAACCACTGCACATGTCTTTCTCCAAAATCCTTTTCCTCGTACCTTTCTCTGAGCACACTAACAGGTGTGTGGGCCTATGAGTCAATACCGCTTCAGGAAGATAAGCAACTCAGGCTGCTCTTGGAACGGTTTATGCAACCAAACTCCTATCTTAACTATTACAAGACATAACTGGTAAAAACCGGTCTCAGGTCAGTAGACATGGGCAACGTATCAGCAACAAGTATATCTCTATTCAAGCAGTCCAACCTTATGTATCCTGGAGGCCTTTCAGCTCACACCTGAGCCTGTTTTACTCTCAGCTCCCACAAAAGGCTGTGTTTACTTCCATTACTATCTCTCTTTCTATCTCTCACATACACTCTCAATCGCTTTCTCTCTCCTTCTTTCGCGCCTGGGGCTGAGATGGGTGGAGAGATATAGTGAGAAAACACTGAGAAAAAGAAAAGGGCCGCGTTTCTTTCACAGAGAGATGGTGGGCTACAGAAACCGATAAAGCAAGAGGGGGCACAGAAAAAGGTGTAGAAATCCAAAGAACAAAGTCTTCCAACACCATTCCTGCAACATTAATGGCAAAGCGTGACTTGGCTGGAAACGGTGTTGCAGCTAGAACAGACTCTGTTTCACCATCGCTTTATTACCGAAAAAACAAAACACACTCCCTACCTGTACTGAGAGAGCAAAAAACCCCCGACTGATGAGCCGCAGATGGAAAAAGCCATGGCAACCACCCCGTTCCACACCCCGAGCTCTCTGGCCGTCATGTGGTGGTCCAGCAGGAAGAGAGGAAACATGGTGATAGCCCCCTGTTCACCTGTTCAGAAAATATAAGATTACATCAGCACATACACAGACAGTTCAACGATTGTAAACGCTCTTTCAGACAGAGAGAACAAGAAGACCAAGAAAACTGAGCGGATTATTGAAAATGTGCTGGATTCTTATCACATTGCATCAGACTTTTCTCAAAACTGGTCTTAAACTCCTGATAATATCCACAGATCACAACACAAACTTAGTCAAAACAAAACACTTGTTATCTGAGAATGGAAAAAAGTGATAACCTGAGCAGAGGCCACGTTTTTTCACACTTGAGTCCTTGCCTTCCAGTCACTTTTTTTCTTAGCGTTTGTCAATTAAACCCAGACAAATGTGACAAAAACAAAAGCTGCCAGTGAAAATGCTGCCGCTACAATGCACAGAGTCCTGCGTCGCTGCATGATAGCGGGTGCACAGAGGCCTTGGTAACCCACCACTGTGTATTATTTAACGGCATTGTCATTATTTATGGAGTCTGCCTTCAGTTCGACAGCGAGACAGCCCGCTGACTGACAGCTCTGAGACCACCGTCAAAAAGAAACTGTGCTTCCGGGGTCCCCGGGATGAAACCGGTGAGAAACAAAAACAGAAAATCAAATCAAAAATCAGACGCTTCTGTCGGAGTTCTGCTACGGTCGCTGACAGCGCCACGTGAGCGCTTTGACATCACTTTCTTTGTGGGGGATTGAGTCTGACAGTAGAACTAAATTTGTAAAGGATGTTGTAAAGTCTGTAATGTGGTGGCAACAATGAACAATGGGACTCGTTTTTCACTTTCAGCGCATCTTTTCTTCATATAAGGCAGCTATGCCACCCAGGTCCAATGCGTTCAAAGAATAAGGATGCTGTTTTATACAAGGATGAAAACATACGAGCCAGTCGCATTCACTTTGCAGTTTGTACAAAGAGCTTTAAAAACCGCTTTGACTAATGTCAAAATAGTCAGTTATAGCCTAATCCTTGAGAAAATTCGGCACAGTTCCAGCATAACCATAATTACTTGAAGTCAGACCATAGTAACCATGGGTAGAACCACAGAGGCCACTCATTACCACTCAAATCACAGTAACAAAGGCTTCTAAACTACACTTAAGTTTTATATTAATAATACTATGATTTAAATATTTTTAATCCTTATTCCTTATCTTTTATATTATAAAAAGACAGTATAAATATGGATTTCTACTAAAATACCACAATAAATACAGCTGAAAATTTATGTAAAGGGAACACTGCAGAACAAATAGTGTTCATTGTGTCAACATGGAAGTGTAAATGTATACAAAACACCAAAGATGATCATTGAACAGTTCAGATGCTGCTGATCATCTCATATGCGCAGCTAAACATGCGCTTCAGCATTCTGCCTCAGTCTTTTTTTTCTCCTACGCTGCTTCAAACTAATTATTTTTTTAAGCAGGGATTGAAAACAAACAACAAGGCTGCTTATTTATGTCTATAAATAATCTCAGAGCAACAATTGTCCATTTCACATGGGATTTCATTAGACATCCACAAAAACACAGTGGAGGAAAGAAGAAGAGGGGAGGAATTGGGAGGAGAAAGGGGGAGTGAGAGAGTGTGAGAGAGAGAGAGAGAGAGAGAGATGCTTTATCAGTTCACCTCGGTTAACAACGATAGATAATGGGGAACAGATGAAGACAAAAATGGACAACAGATTCAAGATGAGATGGAACAATTATGACAGCGAATAGGTAATGAACTACACTACAATTGTGTGGTAGTGATTGAGAAATTCACCAGATGCAAGATTTGAAACTCATTTTTAAGTTTCTGCCATTGCATTTCCTAAAAAAAAGAAAAAAAAAAGAAATTAGGTTAGGAATTACACATAAAGAATAGTTCAAACTAAAATGAAAACCATCTAATACTCATTCTCGTGTTGTTACAAACTGTATGACATTATTTTTTCTGTGGAGCCAAAATTATTTACACGCAATTACAATGAATAAAGACAGGAGCTTTCAATTCTCAAAAAGGAAGCAAAAGCACCATAAATTAGGCTATCAGTAGCTCACGATTTATAAAAGTCTGGTGTGATGGACAGACTAAAATGTAAGTGATTTACTGAGATCTTCCCTTCCAGTAGTTTGTTAACTGTCAGTGAGCTGAATTTGAGAATCAGTCTGATTCATGAACAAACTGAGACAGGTTTTGTAAATGGGATAAACTGATTCACTGTAAATCTATCTCAAAATTTCATTTACAATATAGTAGGGATGGCTCAATACCGTAATTCTGGCTTCGGTAAGATACCAGAATGTAATACCTCGGTATCGATACTAAATCGATACCATAGGTGACAAATAACCAGCCTCAAAAGATAAGTGAATTGAAAACAGTTTTATTAAAATAATAATAATAAATATCTTAATACCTTTGTATCAAACTGTAACAAAAAACCTACAGGGAACATAAGTTACATTATGATGTTGGAGAAAAAAAAATTATATATATATATATATATATATATATATATATATATATATATATATATATATATATATATATATAATATAATATAATATATATATAACACTGAAGTAATACAACGAAAATATATTCAAATCTTGTTATCTTTTCAGTGCAAACACATAGTGCAACATTTGAACTTTTAATTTATTGAAATATTTTGTCATTGCAACATTTTAGTGCAATCTTCACTAACAAACAAAATGTCTCAAAATGTAACAAAAAACCTACTGGGAACATGTTACATTTTGAAGGGGGAAAAAAATACAACTGAAGTAACGCAATTAATGCAACAAATGTTGCTTTATTATAAAGTGTTATTCTAACAATCAAAGTAATATTCAAAATCACGTTATTATTTCTCGCTCTCTCGGCAGCTTCATATTAGCGGTCGGCAGCGCGGCAGAAACATTCCCTTCATATCATTGATACTAGGGTCACCATACGTGCCATTTTACCAGGACGCGTCCTGGCCAGGATTTCTATATCGCCTATAATATTTAGGTTTTGTCTTTGTTTGCGTGTGCAGACCGATCGGTGTATGACATCAGTTCCTTATGTTTTCGAAACGCTCTCGAGGTACTTTGAATCAAAGCAATATAGAAATCCTGGCCAGGACGCGTCCTGGTAAAATGGCACGTATGGTCACCCTAATTGATAATAAAATTAATATAGCAAAACTCTTGCTTAATTCAATTTCAATTAATATTCCATTGTATGAAATGCAAGTGCATATATTACGTGACCAAAACTTCACTGGCTCTAGCGTATCACAACTGTATGTGCGTCGATCAGTTGTAAATAAATGTTCAAATTAAATCTGAATTTATGAATGATGCACTCACCTGTCGATCTAATAAAGATCAGGATGAGCAAGCGACAAATGCTTAAAAAGGTTTGATATGTTGCCTCTGTGGCAACACATGATTTATAGCAACGCTTACATACAGGTGCAGTAAGATCAGTTCGTTAACGTTTGTCATATGTTTTGTATGCAAAATAATGCCATATTTCAGTTCTACTGTTCTCTTTATTTATTAATTTCGGGCGCGTTGATAGAGTTTCATCTGTTTGATCCATCGTGTTGTTCTGTTGTCACTTTTACCGGTTGCGCAGCAATTTGGGAAGCACTGCCACCTACAGGTGCACTTCGCAACAGCAGCGTATGAAATACCGAATTGAGCAAAATTATGATATCGTACCGTTTGAAATATAATATATACCAGTATAATATAATATATCCCAGTACCGGTATACCGCGCATCCCTACAATATAGCAAATAACGCTATTCTCATGAACACCAAAGTTCTCAACAAAGAATTTCAGCGAATAATGATCTACATTTCAGTCTGCACAATACAGTGGAGAAATCAAATGGACTACTTTTTCTTAAATCATTTTAAAGCTTGACAGCTCCAGTCCTCAGTTGTTTTTATTGCATTAAAAAGAAAGTCGAGGATATTCTCCAAATATTCATCTTTTGTGTTCCACAGAAAATAGAAAGCCATACAGCTTTGGAGCAACATGAGGATGCAATTCATTGAAACACCACCTCAACTAAACTTCAAAAGTGTTAGAGATGCTGACTAAAACCAGCACTACGATACATCTCAAAGTGTCTTCAGCATGGGAACAGCCTGAGGAACCTGGGCCCCTCCCAGTTCATGTAGATCACTATGCCGTGTGTATCTGCATCTGTGTGTACTTGAGCAGGTCACACAACTCCATTGTAAATGCTCCTCAACCAACGACAAGCCCCATACCAAGTCTCTACGGACCTCTGAGGTTAGAATCTGCAAAGGTCTAGGTTATTCCCTTTACATTCTGGGACACAATGACATAATTGTTTGGACGAAACAAAAGCACGGAGAACTATCACTTGCACCGTTAACTATGTGAATCCGAGCGAAGATACAGTGGTATGGATAGGGAACGGAGACGCATCCTATTCAAAGTGCGATGTACTGTAAGCTCACATATCTAAACAATGCTTTTTAATGTTCACACCCGAGTTACACAATGGTCCAGACAATAGGGAAACAATGTAGGTCAACTAAAAGACATCACATACTTTACTCATCTTCTTTCTTGGTATTAAGAATCACTACCACTACCACTCTTATACCACTACTCAATACCACTCTTAATACCATCACTCTCTACTCACGCGTTTTCTCGTCATACCCGATGCCTCCCTGCACCCCACCATCTCTCTCTCTCTCTCTCTCTTTCACTCTCTCTCATAGTTGACCATGTGGTGGGTGTTCATTAATTCATCCCCCCTGCAGTCCTCTGCGTTCCCTCTGGAAAATATTGGCCTCCTGCTCGCGTCACCCCTCCATCTCCCCCATATACCCCTCCGTTCCCTGGCCCCTGCTGTGCGGGACAGAGGGAGGGCAGCATCAGGCGATATACATGTGTGTATGAGTGTGTGTTATGTATATGTACAGTTGGAGAAGGAGAGTGAAAGACAGAGAGACACAGAGCAAAAGTGGCTTTCTACTCCCATAGTGAATCAAACTTTAACCCCCACAAGAACACTCCCACCTCCAGCTGGACTCTTCCCAGGGAAGCTCCACGTCTGGCCCAATCCCAGCCCCCTCCATCCCACCACTGTCCCCATCACCCTTTATCAACGCTTGGGCTGAGAGAACATACATGTAACACATTTTGGTAACAACCTGTGATGCTATAGAGGCACCAGATGACATGCAACGGCGTTTCATGCAAAGTGTGATTGATTTCTCACCTTAGTAAGACACTTAGGCATTATTCTACAATCCAATAAACCTAGTATTAAAACTTAAAGTAAATAACAAGGAAATTTAGTTTGTGAATTCCTATGTAATATTTATGATCACATAAATTAAAAGTAATAAAAGTAAAAATGACCATATACTGTAAAGGCTTGGTGAATTCTAAGTACAGACTAAATATTCTATCTTCACTATAAATGTGTGTTAATAGTTTTAAAGTGATTTTATTGTTTAATTAATATTTATTGATATCGCAGCAAAATCAATATATTTGTTTTGTTTCAGAAAAAGTACACTCTCCTAAAAAAAAAACCTACTTAAATATAAATGAAAAACAAAACAGCATAAAATATTTACTAGACTTGTTTCTAGAGAATAAATTTGGATTTTTTTTTTTTATTATTGTTTATTCTCTTCTCCCATTGCCAAATAGTTTTTTTGGCTTTAAGCATAAACTGTAGTACAAAAGTATTGTTAGATTTATGCAACAAAAATAAACAATACAGGACATATTCTCTGAAACAAGTACTACTATCTTATGTAAATTAGTTTCAAGTAAATGTATCTTATTTTAGAGATGTTTATATATCTTTACTGAAAAGCAAGACACAAATACTGATTAAGAAAATTATGTTTTGCAGTGTACACTTTTAAGATGTTAGTGCATTAGTAAACTAGTTTGTGTCATCCGGAGTGCTGTTTAATAGTGATCATGATGATGATCGGGGGAGAAACCTTATAAGACAGATTAAGCGGGGGGCTGCCGCTTGTCCTGTCTGCTGAAGCTCATCCGATTACAGTGCCACCTCTCTCTCTTTGCCAGAGACACATACACACAACACACAAAGCTTGGTTTTCTGATTAAATTGTTCTGAACAAAATATTACACTCAAATGAAGCACAAACTAAATACACTGACATAAGCAGTGCAGCACATATTTCTAAATTCAGTTTTCAATGAAAATATCGCAGACACAAAGAGACTCTAATCCAGATATAATCCCCTTCTGGTGCCAAACACCACATTCAGCTCATTGAAAGTGATTCATTAGCTGCTATTTATGTCTATATTCCTGATTCAGATCATGTCACAGAAGTTAGGTTTGTGGTCAAACGCTGATGCAAAGTTAAATGAAAGACTTCAATATCAGTTCCAGTACAGACATTCTGACCTGAACTGGGTAACCAACCTGTGTATAATTTCCTGATGTTTGGAGGCTTCAGAGCCATCGAGAATAAGGTGACAGTAAGAATGGAAAAGGCCAAGACTGCCATCTTGTGGACAAACAACACACTACCATGACTTCGTTGTCATGGACAGCCATGGTAATGAATGAAAAAACTGGAGGGAAAAAATTCCAAACATTTAGAATTTTCCCATCACCTCACTATTGTGATATTGTATAAAAATGTCACTTTCCTGGTAAATAACATAAGGAATTACTGTGTACTTGCTTATAGTTGTCAGAGCAAAGAAATAATTTTTAACATTTACATTTTTTTAATATATATATTTAAATATATTCTGTACACACACACACACACACATAATATTCTTAAAATAATAATACATTTAAAAGAATTACACATTTTAATAAAGAAAGTGACTCATTTATTTGTAAAATCAGAATAGTGGGGCAGAGGGAAAGTTATAAATTTTTGGAAAAACCTGCATTATGAATTTATTAATTTTTCTGTTCTGTCTGGTGATGTAGAAATGACACATCATTTTTTTTAACTGTATGAATATAGTCAGTTCAGTACTCTACAATAGGCGTGTTTCAACTTATTCAGCAAATTAGAGGGAATTGTAAATGTACTTTAAGATCTGTAAATCATTTTACTCAATCTATCTGATGTTGAATTATGACAAATATCTTACCTAGCTTGTAAGTGAGAACGTAGAACATCGTCCATGGCGTTCCCGGCACAGACAAGAGCTTCCTCCACACCTTCCAGGGTTGCGTCACATCCGTTGACCCTCTCCGTCCTTCTCCCTGTCCCCGCGCTGATTCTCCATCCAATGCCGGGGCACCCCACACGAACAGAGCAACACCACCGTAAACACAGGCCAGCAGTGTGAACATCCAGCCCCAGCCTGCAACATCGATCACAGCCAGGAGCCCCCCTCCAGCAAACACAGAGCCAGCTTTATAGCCCACCACCTGCACGGTGTTTCCCAGACCCAGCTCCCCCTGCCCCCTGAGCAGCCGCACGGCCGCTCCGTCCGCCGCAATGTCCTGCACTGATGCCAGCACGTTCATAGCGAGCAGGGAGCCCGCTACGCCCATGTACTGAACATCAGGTGAGATGGTAGCGCTCACCAAACAGATGAGAGCCAGACCAGCCACTGTGCCCACTAACCAGCAGCGCTTGGTGCCAGTCCGGTCCACCAGAGGGGCCCAGAGGACCTTGAGCACCCAGGGGAAATAGAGGATTTTGGTGAGGCTGATGCGGGTGAGGGAGTGGCCGGCACCGCGCAGGTACACCGGGAGCAAAGAAGACTGCAGGCCATACGGAATGCCCTGGATGAAGTAAAGGAGACCCAGGAACACCAGTTTGTCGTTCATCATTGAGAAAGGCGGGTCTGGGGAGCCTCAGCTCATGGCTGTACTCTGTAAGCAACACAAGTATAGTGTTTGACATGGACTTGTCAACATAAGGTTTTCTATTCAAGACACAAGGCCACAACTGAATATGGTGAAATTTTTAACTATTATATAACATCATACTTTCTCATTTGATTGATGACAGTACATTAAAACAATTGTAATACAAGTTTTCTGAAATGTTATGATGTTTAAACAATCTATCAGTATCTAATTAAATGTGCACACATTTGCATACATTTCTTGAACAGAATAAAGCCAGGTTTTTAAAAATCCTTCTTTCATTTTGTTGACATATTAGAGTTAAGGGTTTTTATCTTGGATATTTGTTGGGGTGTTTTTTTTTTAATCACTCCATGAATCAGGAGTATATTGTCAACACCCAGAAACAAATAAAAACCTTTAAAAAAATGATAGGAATAAAACTGGAAAGTCTGATGTACGGAAGTGCTATTGAACGGAATATTTCTGACCATTTCTTTCTCGTGATTTCTGCATGAGGAAAAAGCTCATTTTGAGAAAACGCCTTTTAAAGATATTGTATTTGAAATCAGACACAAATAGATGTGTGATAAAAAAAAAAAAAAGTGCAATAATATAAACATATAGGCTATCTATCTTGGATGTTTACTTTCCACTAGTTTGAAAGAAGACATGTTATGGAATCAAAATAGACCAGAATCTTTAAACTGACAAGTGCATGAAAAACAATGGTTTTGCCAGTAGTGTCTTACCTTAGAAACACAAACTAGCACTGCAAAGAGTGCTGAGTGGTTCATTCATTCATTGCACAGAGTCATTCATTCATGACAGCTGGATATAACTGATATAATTCAAGTCTCATTAGATGTGTTTCATATACATTCTGCAAACTGCTAGACACTAAAATATAAATATTAGAGAATTAAATATTCAAGAACGATTTCATTTAGAGTCATAAACA
Organism: Spinibarbus caldwelli; assembly: GCA_039654775.1. Classification (NCBI taxonomy): domain Eukaryota; kingdom Metazoa; phylum Chordata; class Actinopteri; order Cypriniformes; family Cyprinidae; genus Spinibarbus; species Spinibarbus caldwelli. The sequence continues at coordinate 34,080,233 of CM077223.1, read as the reverse complement.
GTCCATTCTGTCACAACATATGTTCTACTTGAGGAAGACTTACAGTTAGGATTAAGAACAACAGAAACTATGTACATAGAAATGCACAAATAAAACAGTTCAAGTTCAGCAAATACCTTACTGTATTTACAGGTAAATGTCTCCTTCACCCGCTGTGCTCTATGCAGCATAACCTCTGTTTTCCAATCCTCGGTACTTCCGCGGGAGCGCTTGACGTAACGCGCTCTTTCAACCAATCAGCACACAGCCCTCGAGAGCGCTCGCAGCCAATAAATCAACAGCGCCCCCCAGTCATAACACCGGTACTGCAGCGCAGGGCAGGAATGACAGCAGGTCTAGGCCATGGAGCACAAGTGATGTAAAGATATCACGCCCTCTCTCTTAAATCTCAAACTTTCTCTTTTCCTACCACTCCCATTGTTCCAGCCAAACATGTTTCTGACACACAGTCCAAGTCGTAATTTCTCTTTTGTCATCCACAATCTCTTGTGGTAACAGTTTTCTAAATGCTGAAAGTGTATAAACCCTGTTGCAGGGTAATTTTTTTCAATTAGTTATCAGTGGATTTCCTTGATAAACAAAGGCATCGTGATCTAAAAGAAATTTAGCTTTTACTTGAATCAAATGGTCATTATGATATGATTTACCATTTGCAATTAATCTTTTTTTTTTTTTTACAATTCATATTTATTATAAGCCAGCAAAACAGGCAAATGTTCACTTAAAAACCAAGAACTTTTATGCATATTTTCCCTTCGTTAACACCTACTCAACAGGCGCTTTGTGTTTATGACAGTGATGAGACCGCAAATATAAAAATTAAAAGATTTTTGAGGACCAATTGGGGTTCCTCAGATTGCCACACTTTGCAGAACCTGCTGGAGCACCCTTTAAAGGCACCTCGAAAACTTGAGTTGGTTTACAAATTAGAGCCCAGTGAACAAAACAAGTCCTTCCTTTGTGACTGGAGTTTTCATCCCTAATTCCAACCAGTAAAACTCTTAGTGATTATGTGATCCCCTTCATATCTATGACCACAGAGTCATTAAACTTCCATTTTGTGCATGTTTTTGTTTGTTTTTCAGAGTCAACATGACTTGATACTAAAAAATTAATAGATACACCATTCATAACATGCCACTTTAGAAGCTTTGCATGAATTTACACAGACAAGTTTTTATTTATCAAAAATGTTTCTCATTCTACTACAGTTCTTTATATGGGGTGTTAATTTGTATATTGATAGCTGGTGGGTCTTCATTTGTATACATTCATTAGTGACACTAATTAATTCCCACACAAGGCTAGCAGGATTGTCTCATAGTCTCCTTTGGTGTCATCCTAAAAAAAACAAAACACAATCTTTAACAACTGAATCTATACAGTATAACACTTATTAATTTGTGTTTATGTACTGAATAGTGTAATGATGACCATATTTAAAATTTGCTAAATGAGATTTATTTACCTGGATGTCCTGGTAGAGGCTCTTGCCAAACTTACTCTGGTACTCTTGCTTGATTTTGGCCAAGTCAATCTCAGAGCGGCCCACCATTATTCTGGTCAAGATCTTGCCTTTATAACCAGAGCCCTGTGAAAACACAAAATCACACAGAGTGGTTCTTTTAGTTTTTAATCGCGATATTTAAAACAGCTGTAATGTCATTTAAAATTTTAAATGGATTCATTAGATTGCCAGTTACACTTGCCTTCATTGCCTGATTTAGTTTTTCAGCAAAGAAAAGAGGTTTGTTTCCAGCACATTTCACTGTTGAAAAGATGAATCACAATAAGAAAAGATGAAAACATTTATTTTGAAAATGGCATTCAAAGACCAGCTTCTGTTTCACTGCTCAAAGCTTAAAATAACATTCTTGTCATGCTGTAAGAAAGTAATTCAAGTCTTAAAAGGTATGGTACATCTAAGAGAGCATCTGTGGCAATTCAAAGAAAAGTTTGCAGTGAACTTATTGCATGTCATAACATTTTAAAATGCAGCATGTAATGCAACAGACAGATAAAAAGGTTTCAGTGTCTCACCAACAGCAATCAAGCAGTTCTCAATATCACCCTTCAACTCCAGATCAATGGCTTTTGCGACATCCACCTTACTGTACTTGGAGTACAGCTGAAAAACTAAATATAAAGAAAAGGTTATGACTAAAGTGGAAAGTTCACTACTTATTTTGAAAACAGGGAGGTGGAGGAAGTCAACCACACCTCTCCTCAGGTGACAAGCATTCCTCGAAGTCAGGATGTCAATGAAAACGCCACAGTCTGTGCCTTTTCTTTTCTCTCCTGCCTCATACAAGGCCTACAGGCAGAATCAGAGGTCAAAAAGACATGTACACACAATGACCCACCACATACTCACAATACACGGTTAATTACCCTGGCATCTTTGTCAGCCAAGTCCTCTTGCACAACCTTGTCTTCACTTCTGGTAGCCTATGAATTCAAATAAAAAGTTTAACAAAGAGCAAAAGCATTTTGTGCCATTTCAAGTCACAAATCACTCTCCTAGTAAGTTGAATCAGATGTGTGAGATAAGACATTCAAAACATGCAGTACTGGGAGGGGCAGAATTGAGAAACACTATATGAGCAAAGCCAACCTTGCAGAGAGAAAGCAGGGCATTCCTGAAATCTCCACTCGTCTCAGACTTGATCTCCGCCTCTAGATCCTTCTTATATTCTATAAATACAAGTCATACATTCAGTTTTTATATATACTGCATTCACATTCCATAAACCATGAGTGTCCAATCCTGCTCTTGGGGGGCTGGTGTCCTGCAGAGTTTAGCTCCAACCCTAATTAAACACACCTAAACCAGCCAAGCAAGATCTTCAGGACTACTAGAAACTTCCAGGCAGGTGTGTTAAAACATGTTAGGGCTAAACTCTGCAGGCCGTTGGCCCTACAGAATCAAGATCGGACACTCACGCCATAAACATATTTAAAGAAAAACTGGATGATATCCAGCACTAATGTTACCTTGTTTGAAAACCTGTTTAATCTCTCGGATCTCTTTATTGGTCCTGGAGGCCAAAATCTCAATAAGTGTGTCTTCATCTGTGCCCAAACCCTGAAGAGAATGACTTTAAGTTATGCAACCCATGTAAAATCTTATGTGCCACGTCTAGTGGTCGTCTAAAATATCCACCAGATGTGGAGTAAAAACATGAAGTATATCTGTATCGACAGTCTGAAAATAATGTTACCTTCATGGCACTTTTGAGCAGAAAGGAATCATACTGAGCTGGAGTCATCAACAAGCCCAGAACCACTTCTTCCAGCTCACCTTTAAGAGCAGCTTTCAGGGCTACATCCAGAGGCTGCACAGAGGAGAAGTTGTTATTTAGGTGAGGGAGGATCCAGACAGTAAAAATGTGTTGATTTCCGGTCCAGTGAATGTGATACCTTGCCGTTTGCTTGCTGGTAAGCAGCCTTGATTTGCTGGCGCTGGGCATTGCTCCTGCGGACCAGCGTTTCAATGATTGTGACCTCATCCACACCTGAGAACAGAAACTTCTTTCAACAGAGCAAACAGATGCAGAAGGCAAAGATGTAGATGTATTCTATTCATCTTCACTTTTCAGAATTCAAACACCTACCTTTTGCCTTGATAGCCTTGTCCAAGACACCTGCATCCGCAGCTGCATTAAACTGAGCAAAAGGCCTCACTGTGCCCTGCCCGTCCTAAAGACACGAGAGACGCTTATTAAAATCCTTTAAAAATAGCATGCGTATAATCACGAACTGACTTAGAGCAGACCAGTGTACTAAGTCTACTCAATAAAAAAATTCAAGCAGCGAATTTTAGGAAGGAAACACTGAAGCTCTTGCCCTTTAACAGAATGAAAGTGGCTAAAATGGGGAGTGGAGTACATTCCTATCGCTGACTCATTCGGTCTGGTGCTGCTCAAATTTTCCAGAAAGCTGAACAAACTTACTGTGATGTCTTGTACGGTGTTGTCTTGCATGCCCTGATAGGCAAGCTGCTCAAGAAAAGAACTGATTAAGGACATTTTGGCACCTGGAACTCAACAGCTCAACCTACAATACATGTTGGAATATATTAAAATACATTCAGTGTGTCAAAAAGCAGAATCCGTTTCAGGAATGAATCATCTAAGTTTTCTAGCAGTTTTAATTAATCTTACAGGAAATACATGATTCACCAAAATAACTGAACGTTAAACTCATAAAACAGGATGTGGAATTTTATAGCTCAGAGTGTGCAAAGTTTTCTATAACTTCTTTAAGCAATACTATTGCAAAACTTTGTTGCGTAACTTTCATTAGCAACTTATTTTTTCTAATTTTTATTCTCATTTGCATTTTTTTCAGTAAACAAAAACAACGCCGTCATAAATATACAGCAATTATATATATAATAAAAAAACTGACAGCATTGTCGAGAGTTAGACAACGTGTAAAAGTGAAGAAAATCCCAGTTTCCCACTTACCAAGAACGAATGCACAGCGAGCGAGCAGGAGGAGAGTGTTAGCTGTATTTATACTCACAGAGACACACCTAGCAACATCAGTTTAACTGTTGCGCTACAGCAGGGCGTCGACTCCTTCCCCTATTAAACACCCGCTTCAGTGGTAGCCCACACTACAAGAAAAACCGTGGGCTGCATGGTTTTTTTTTTTTTTTTTTTTTACTTTTAAAGGTGCAGTATCAGTAATTCATTTCTTGATAAAAAGAAAATAACTAACATAAAGAAACTCATGTTTTGTTTTGTTTTTAAATCTGTTTTAAATCAAATACATCACAAGAAGACTCTAGTCATTTCAGTAGCTTAATAAAAGCTGTTTTATTTTACATTATTTGAGTCGCGTCATGAGATCACATGACCATACTTTAAATTAAAAGGAAATAAATGCTCACCATAATGATTACAAAAATATTAAATTTACAGGTCATACTGTACAGAATTAACAACCCATACACAGTCCAAGTGAATTATGTAAGAGATGTACTGTATTTAGACAGTGTATGATCACATAGGCCAACTCACTTCAAATTTATGGTTATTTAGGGAAGTCAGGAGGCATAGGCCTATATTGTTTTCCATTGGCATGGCAGTCAGCATGAATAGTAAACAACAGACAACCATTGTCTTAGCTCATGCAACACTTGAACCTGAAATTAGATGCAGAGTCGTCTTCTATAGACTATATAAATGCATCATTCATGCAATGAACAAAGGCTGCCCAGTAGCCCCTCACTGCAGAACACAAGATCCAGGGGGCGCGGTTGGATCCACATCTAGGGGGTGGAGATTGGTATGTTTAGGGGTGGAGATGGGTAGGTTTAGGGGTGGAGATGGGTGGATTTAGGGATCAGTGCGTAGAGACGGGTAGGTTTAGGGGTGGAGATGGGTGGATTAGGGGTCAGTGGGTGGAGACGGGTAGGTTTAGGTATATGTAAGGTGGGAGGAGTTGGATCTGGATGCAACCACGCCCCCTGGATCTCAAGGCTGCAGCTGATTTAGTTGGCTGGTTAAAAAAAACAAAAAAACAAAAAGAAACAGTAAGCTTTATCCCAACACATTGGAGTAAGCAATACAAAATGAAGTTAAAAAGAATACAAATAAAGTTAAAAATTTAAAATAAATACAGAAAATAATAGTTTAAAAATAAAAATTTAAAAATAAATACAGAAAATAATAAATAAAGTAAAAAAAAAAAAAAAAAAATCAGGGCCAAATTTAATTAAAATGTTATTGTATATGGTTTTTGAAGTCATTTATTACTTTATTTATTTTACTATTATTACATTTACTTATTGATTTATTTTTTTAGGGCCTCCATGTTAAACACCTTTCGCCCATAAATGTATTTGTTCCCAGGAGGAGATGCTGTTGCCAAAAGTAGGCAATGTGAATACTCTGGCTGCTGGCGACACGCCGTCAAGCATGCAAGATGTAAGCAATTTATGTGAAGTTTTTTACGGCATTTATTCACTAACGTTGTGTTGAGCAATTTTTTTTTTTTTACCACGGTTCAGTGGATATGATTGCACATTATGTACTGTATCAGATTGAACAACTGGTTAATTAACAGAATTCATTAGAAAAGGTCATTGAAGAACATAAAGAGACAAGCAATGCTTCCAGTTCTACTTCATTCTTCTATACACCAACCAAATGATGGCAACAGCAAGACAACATACCTATCAATTCACATTCCTTTGACTGACTGACTGGTCTACAAAGATACAGCCAGTCATTTCTGTTTTTTGAATGCAGAGCTGTTAGGACATGCATTTAGGAACAGGACTGACCTAACACTGTCCAAACAGATCTTGACATGTTCTCTCCCTTTTACATTTTTCCAGTATTTCCTAACACCCTATACTTGATCATGTAAACCTCTAGTCTAAACTAGCCTTTTACTTCATTTGACATAAACATGCATCTACTATATGGAATTTGTGATGTTCAAACAAGTTATGTTGATTTACTAGTTGCTCAATGTCATCTCCATATGTATTAAATCATGATTTTCAACATTTGCACAACTCAGTGAAATCAGTTTATTCCAACAAGTGTAACACACTTGACAGCTTTAATTTATGTTGCAAATATTTTTTTTTCTACTCCACCGAGTAAGCATATTAAAACCCTGTAATAATTGACAGAAGTTTTAACTATACTTTATTATGTTTATTTTGCCTTCAATTTGACAGGTGACTAAAATGTTACACCAGAAAAGAATAAATGCTATAAAAAATTATATGTACCTTTGCATATAGAAACAGTCTGTATTATATAAAGAACTATATGAATAAATATAACTTGACTTAAATGTAGAATGATTTCATATTATAAAATGCACGCAATTTTTTGCAATTTTAAATCTCTGCATTATTTTCTTTAATATAATTTATGCATATATAATATATGTATGCTATATTTCAGCTGCTAATCTTTTACTATATTTGTAACTTCTTTTTTTTTTTTTTTTTTTTTTACAATTAAGGTGCATGGAGACAGATACCAGGCAGGTCATGAGAACATGATGTCCGATCATATGGTTCTCAATTCATGAAAAATATGCAGTAAATTATTAAGGGAAGACACTAATTCACAAACCTGATGGATGATCACAATGCAGGTTTTCCATTAGGACTGTAGTAGAGAGATAGACCTGTCTAGATCTAGTTACAATCTCTATCTCACACATTGGAAACCTGATGACAGTCTGCAGCTTGTGTCGGACATTCAAGCAAACTAATCCCACCTGAAACCTCATCCACTGAAGTTAATATTTAACAAGCGTTGAGAGTTTGGTTCCTCACAAAAACAAGCATCTTTCCAGTTTTTCTCTATTATGTTTGCCAGCCAGGTCTTCCTACAACTGCAGTCAAGTGTCCTCCTGAATCCAGGTAATCCCTCTTTTTTACTAATTCCTTTGATCTGATTCATAAAGTCGATAGTGATGATTTCACTGATTATGTTAATGTTTATCTGTCTGATTTACTAAAAGTTATTCAATGTAAGTTTTTTTCTGTCTGGGTTATAGCCAGAGGTAGCTTTTGTTTATATAGTGAAAAGAGTCTTCACACCCTCACTGCTTAATCCTGGTTAACCAGTGCTAGCAAAATGTTATGAAGATCAAATACACTGGGGGATGATTTTACTGTTCTATTAAATATATATTCAGATGGATGGGGAATATAGAGACAATTCCTAAAATTTGTTGTGAAAAAACTACAGTATTATTTAAGTTGCATGTAGCTTACTGAACAGCATTGCTCAGTTTGCATGTTTGTGTGTGTGAAGGAATCCTGCTGGTGTCATGTACAGCCACGTCTGAGTGTAACCTGCAAACAGTGTTGCAATGTATCATTGTGACGTGTGCTTTGTATCATTTCCAAACAAAACAGAGATACGAACACTCTGGCATCATGTATGTCAATTCTGGAGCAGAAAATGTGTCCATGTCTTTGAACTTTATGGGCAGGAAGTTACGTAACCACACTGTTGCCCCAGCAGCAAAACAACGTAAGTAAATATCACATTCACACAAGTGCCTACTCCTTCCGTTCATCTTAATACATCACTTGAGATTTGTATTATCAGACTCTAGTGTTATATATATATCAGTGGTGTGCAGTGGTATTCAGAAATAAGGAGTCCTCACAGTTTTGTTTTTTAATCAAATGTAAATTTAGGTCCCAGTCACATTTTCTTGTTTAAAATGTAATCAATGTTCTGTTTATTAAAGCCAAGTATGAATCTCATCAAGTTATTATTTTTTGAGCATTTTACATTTATTTCAAAATTATAACTCTAGGCAGTAACAATTTACACTATATATTTTATTGAGAACTTCTGTTCATCTATTCTTTTTAATAGTTAACTTTTAGGTATTTCTTAATTTTTCGAATCATCAGTCATCAAAGCTTGGTAAATATTGGTAAATATTACTTCATGAGAGGATTCAAAACCACACCATGATGGCTATGATCATCTAATCAGGCTAAAGCACAGTGTTTCTTTACCTATATCTAGGAGCCTGGGAGACCACTGACCTTTCTCGATATCAGGATGATCCAGTGGTCTCCACACGAGTGGTACTTTCTCATCGCATTGTGTCATCAGAGGAACTGCCAGGCAGTGTTCCTGATCTGAGAGAAGAGGTCCAGTGGCGTAGACCATGTAACATCCATAATACACTTCTAGAGCAAGATAAAGATAGAGGTGGGTCGAATGTTCCTGTCACCTCCCAGAATCTAAATATAGCCTAAACTCTAAATATTGTCTAATATTTGCTTAACATTTAAACTAACACCTAATTAATCTTTATGACATCTTAATACTACCTATCTAAAATAACTTGATCTAATTAAAATGTTTAACCTAATTTTATGAACTTAATTTTAAAACATTAAAAAGGCACATTAACCATCTTCTTTAAAAAATGTTTGATTCATTTACATTTTTCTTTTTTGTCTTTTAAGCGAGCACATCTGGAACAAGCGTTTCAACATGATGTTTATGTCACTGAAAATGTTACAAGAAGAAACTGCATAAAAAAGAAGTGAAAATAATCTCTATATTTGAGTACTTAAAGGGATAGTCTACCGAAAAATCAAATGTCTGTCATCATTTACTCCAAACCTTCTTTTTTTGTGTAACACAAAAGGAGATATTTTGAATAATGTTGGTAACCAAACAGTTTTGGGTCCCACTGACTTCAATAGTGGACAAAAAACTGCTTGGTTACCAACATTCTTCAAAATATTTTCCTTTGTGTTCCACAGACAAAAGAAAAATTATACAGGTTTGGAATGACAGAAGGGTGAGTAGCTGATGACAGAATTTTCATTTTTGAGTGGACAAACCCAAGATATAAATACGAATGTGTTTTGTCATGTACAGACATGTTTAGGTAATTTAAAAGGATTATTTCGGTGTTATTGTGGAAATATTAAGATAGTTATTTAATTGTTTATTTAATAAAGTGCATACAGTAATTACTTTGTGCTCAACTCTCACTTGTATATTTAATTAAACCTTAAATCTGTTAATTTAGTTTTAAATTAAGAAATAAATAATAATCAAAAACTAAAATAATGTATATGTATTTGTAATGTATATGTAAAACTGTAAAATTGTAATATATGTATATATATAATATTTAAAATTAATGATAAAAATGTATAAACAAATGATTTAAGAAATTTCTATACTTGAATGGTATTGTTTAATTGGATATGTGTGTGTATCTGACTATATAAGATGAATACACCTCAATTACCAGTCTAGCTAATTAACCTTGTTACAGTAGGCTACATTTACTGCACCCTGTTGTTTGGCATATCGATTCTAAACAATAGACTGTCACTGATCTATCCCCCATGTAGAGGAAGTGCTCATCAAGGCTTTGTAAAACAATCTCCAGACTCCTCGACAGAGCCTGAGGAGTTAAATGTCACTGTAACTGCATGTTAATATTTGAAGGTGCAGCTAAATGTGAGGTCTCATGGCTGCGGAGGAAAGGTAGACTCAAATGGAATACGTTCAAGTGCTGGATCGGCACAGACTGGCACCGTGGTCCAAAACGCAGTGGCAAAGGTAGGTCCTGCCAGTGGAGATTGGGCATACTTAAACCCTGATCAAAAAGTGTTTATTTCCATGCGATTTTAATCACAACACCCAATGTGTCTTCTGTGAGTGCAAGTGTAAGACATCCTGAAGATGAGGCTCCAATGGATGTCAAGATGTTTATCCCATATGACTCTGCCAAGTTATGCATAACCCAAGTATGTAGATATCACTCCTTCATGGACTATTGTGCACTCTTGTATTGTTTTCTTGTTGTGAATAGATTTATCCATCACCTAAGCAGAATGTTTTGGTTCAAGAATGCATTATTTTTGTTATGCAAGAGTTTTGGTTTGCTTCTTGCACTAGTCACAAGTCCGTCACTCCCTCTGTTGTCCTGGGGCCATAGGGTGGGGATGAGACACCTCGTCTGATGTCATGTGTTGTTGGTTCTTCAAGGCCCATTGATGACCACACATTCTTGAACAACTCAAAACCCAGAATTTATACTAGTTCTCAAAAAGACAATCTCAACAGGTTCCAGTACACACCTTGAGCCATTTTTGTTTCGTTTGCCCAATGCAGAGCTCTTATAGCATTAAAGAAGGTACTCATTTAAGAAATTTAGTATGCAGGCGACTATAACAGCGCTTCGCAACTTTTTGTCGTAGGTACCTTCATTAGTAAGGCTCAAGTACCTCTTTATCAACACCAAACCATAAATGTGTTACTTTAATATTATACTAGACATAATCCAGTACTATAATTCAATTAATTAAAGTGGCCATAATGATTCACTTTTACACAAGTAATATTGTGGGTTAAAAAGACTCACTAAGTGGCTTTTTCTTCAATAAAAGCTTTAATTTTAAACTATTTAATATTTATCATGAAGAAATTTGAAAAATAAAATAGCCATTGTGTATTTTAGTTGTCTATATGACTGTTAAAATACCAACAGATAAGAGATGATATGATCGCAATGAAGAGCAGACATCAGGAGATGATTCAAGAACTGGAGGAGAACTTTCTCATTGCATCACGAGAGAATCAGGTGATACGCTTGTTTACTGATCATTCAGTCAGACAAACAACAACTATGTGGTGATTTTATGCATGCTTAAGTATATTCATGTGTGTGTAGGGAAAAACAGCTCTTAGAATAAGGACGCGTTATCAAAATAAGCTTAACACCCTGAAGAGAATCCTAGAAATTTACCAGGAAAAGGTGGTCAGAAAAAATGCATACTGGGAGGAGAAGGTCAAGGTGAGTCACAAGCATCATCAAATTGGTTTTACTTCCTTCATTTCCCAAATTCTCATTGGCTTGAACACAGTACATGTAATTACTAATTCAGGGCTAAACCGAAACACATGCTGTAATCTTAGTGACATGTATAGTATAACATTTTTTATTATATGTCTATTGTCTTAATTATTGTGTCATATTGCTGGCATCTGGCTCTTTTAACTGTGTAATATATAATTTACCCGGGATCAGACTATAGAGGATCTTATTGAAAAACTTGAGGGGCAACACAAAATGCTTCAAGAGAGGAACCAAAAAGACTTGGGCTCATGGGATCAAGAAAAGGTATCAGATTGTGGTGATGACACACACACATACACACCATATACAGGTGCATCTCAATAAATTAGAATGTCGTGGAAAAGTTCATTTATTTCAGTAATTCAACTCAAATTGTGAAACTCATGTATTAAATAAATTCAATGCACACGGACTGAAGTAGTTTAAGTCTTTGGTTCTTTTAATTGTGATGATTTTGGCTCACATTTAACAAAAACCCACCAATTCGCTATCTCAACAAATTAGAAAACTTCATAAGACCAATAAAAAAAAAAAAACATTTTTAGTGAATTGTTGGCCTTCTAGAAAGTATGTTCATTTACTGTATATGTACTCAATACTTGATAGGGGCTCCTTTTGCTTTAATTACTGCCTCAATTCAGCGTGGCATGGAGGTGATCAGTTTGTGGCACTGCTGAGGTGGTATGGAAGCCCAGGTTTCTTTGACAGTGGCCTTCAGCTCATCTGCATTTTTTGGTCTCTTGTTTCTCATTTTCCTTTTGACAATACCCCATAGATTCTCTATGGGGTTCAGGTCTGGTGAGTTTGCTGGCCAGTCAAGCACACCAACACCATGGTCATTTAACCAACTTTTGGTGCTTTTGGCAGTGTGGGCAGGTGCCAAATCCTGCTGGAAAATGAAATCAGCATCTTTAAAAAGCTGGTCAGCAGAAGGAAGCATGAAGTGCTCCAAAATTTCTTGGTAAACGGGTGCAGTGACTTTGGTTTTCAAAAAACACAATGGACCAACACCAGCAGATGACATTGCACCCCAAATCATCACAGACTGTGGAAACTTAACATTGGACTTCAAGCAGCTTGGGCTATGAGCTTCTCCACCCTTCCTCCAGACTCTAGGACCTTGGTTTCCAAATGAAATACAAAACTTACTCTCATCTGAAAAGAGGACTTTGGACCACTGGGCAACAGTCCAGTTCTTCTTCTCCTTAGCCCAGGTAAGACGCCTCTGACGTTGTCTGTGGTTCAGGAGTGGCTTAACAAGAGGAATACAACAACTGTAGCCAAATTCCTTGACACGTCTGTGTGTGGTGGCTCTTGATGCCTTGACCCCAGCCTCAGTCCATTCCTTGTGAAGTTCACCCAAATTTTTGAATCGATTTTGCTTGACAATCCTCATAAGGCTGCGGTTCTCTCGGTTGGTTGTGCATCTTTTTCTTCCACACTTTTTCCTTCCACTCAACTTTCTGTTAACATGCTTGGATACAGCACTCTGTGAACAACCAGCTTCTTTGGCAATGAATGTTTGTGGCTTACCCTCCTTGTGAAGGGTGTCAATGATTGTCTTCTGGACAACTGTCAGATCAGCAGTCTTCCCCATGATTGTGTAGCCTAGTGAACCAAACTGAGAGACCATTTTGAAGACTCAGGAAACCTTTGCAGGTGTTTTGAGTTGATTAGCTGATTGGCATGTCACCATATATTCTAATTTGTTGAGATAGTGAATTGGTGGGTTTTTGTTAAATGTGAGCCAAAATCATCACAATTAAAAGAACCAAAGACTTAAACTACTTCAGTCTGTGTGCAATGAATTTATTTAATACACGAGTTTTACAATTTGAGTTGAATTACTGAAATAAATGAACTTTTCCACGACATTCTAATTTATTGAGATGCACCTGTATACTGTTGTGTATGTATATTATAGAGAGAGACTAAAAGCATCAGGGAAACTTTTACAGAACAAGATGATGAAATTGTTCTCCTCGCGACTGGACCTCCTTCACAAACACCAGGCATCAAGTAAGAGTATAGGTTATTATTGTACGCTGTTTACAGGATTAAAAAGACAAATGTTAAGATGTGAATGAAAACTCAGAATAGGTGAAGGTATTTGAGTCTCTGTCTGTTTAACAGTACTGCAGGAGCTGCATTTGGCCAGAGCAGACATGGGGAAGGTCCAGGAGATACTTGAGGCCATTCAGGAGAAGAAAAAAACAGAAAATACATCTGAAGAAAAGGTAGGAAAATCAATAAAAACATCACTTCCAGCTCTGAAGAATGTCTTTATTCTGAAAGATTCCCTGCAAGCAGGACATGTTGTAGTATTTACCAGGCATTGATTTTTACTGATGTGAGGCAATGTGAGACTGAACTCTGCTCTGCCAACAGGACAGCAGTGATGCAGATGTACCACTAGATGGAGCTCAAGCTCAGGTGGAGATTTTGAAGGATAACCTCTTGAAAAGGGAGCGAGGGATCTCAATGCTCATGGAAGGACAAGAGCGTGTGACAGATCCTGTGGAACAGTCAGCAAAAATGAACTGTACCAAACATGGAAATTAAAGGAATAGCTCACTCAAAAATTTAACTCTGTCATCATTTACTCACTCTCATGTTGCTCCAAACCTGAATGGCTTTCTTCTGTGGAACACAAAAAGTGAATTTGTAAAAAATATCCTGAGCGCTTTTTTCAATATAATGAAAGTGAATGAGGACTGGGGCTGTCAAGTTCCAAAATTACAAAAACAAACAAAAAAAAAAAAAAAAAAACACTATAAAAGTATAATAATATTGGCCTGTGTGACATGTCTGCTATATTCTTAGTTTCAGAGGCTTAATTTATAATAATTGTTTTTAAAAAGAGCAAAGAACTACATTATTTAGAATTTTCCCTTCAGTATTCAACAACAAATGACGTAAGCAGAGTGAATAAATGATAACAGAATGTAATTTAAATGTAACAAAATGTAATTTTTTTTAGAGAACTATTTCTTTAAAATATACAAAATGTGGCATTTGGGCAGGTTTCCCCAAGATGCTAAAATACTAATTTTTCCTAGGCTAATCCAGTGTGCGATTGATGGATTTAACGTATGCATTTTTGCGTATGGCCATACGGGTTCAGGGAAAACCTTCACAATGGTTGGAGACAGAGATCGGAGGAACCCAGGAATCATTCCAAGAACATTCACCAAGATCTTTGAGAACCAATATTTTGCTTTTCTTTGTACCCAGTGTCTGTCCCTTTTCATCCCTTGTTTAAGTGTGCATGTCAAGCTAATGCTGATGGCAAAGGTGGGCCAGGCCATCACATGCAATCCAATAAATCACTTGGCCAACTTATGCTGTTAATGCGTGAAAAGGAAATGAGCATTAATGAAGCTTATTTGCCAAATACAGGAGGCAATGAGAGATGAGAGCAAGAGAACTGTGCCGACTGATGCTGTCGTGCAGTCAGATCTCACTGCAAAACCCAGGTTGACCTGGGGACATGACAGGCACATGTGATGGTTTGAGGACAATGGCAATCTCCATAAATTTAGAGTCCTGTTTTACAGCCTGTAAACAAGGGAAATATAAAGCAATACAAGTGCACACTGTGCCAGAGTAACTGGAGAAGATCATAAGAGAGCTACAGGGATACTTAAAATTGACTTTAAAATTTTAGCTTTAAAGTAAATTACATGCATAATTACTAGGGATGTGCGCTGCGACTACTTTGACTGTCGTTTAAACGGAAGTTTTGTATCCGACTAGTCGACTAGTCTAAAAGCTAGAAACCCCCCAAAAATGGCAAAAGAAACAAAACTGTGCGTGTCTATATAACAGCCTACACTTTAAATACTTAATCTTTGAATCACACTGTCAAATCCTTCAATGAATTCTGCTAAAAATGGTCACGATTATGCCGTATGCGATCGCGTTATCATCATTTAATTTTAGGCGGTCGTTAAACAGAAAAAAAGAGAAGAGCATACACTCAACATAAACCAGTGCATAGCTTATTTATTCAGATCCGCTGGAGCAATGCAGAAATGGAAAATCAATCAATAGACTGACAGAATTCTTCATTTTCATATAACGTTAGCCAACATATTAAAACACAAGTCAAAAACAAAAGGAAAGTTTATCAAGGAATAGTATTAAAACGGCTTTTAAAAATGTACTTCATGTTGGTTATATTGTCTAAAAACAAAACAATGCTCGTTTTACTCAGACCATATGCGCGTGTTCAGTGAATTTAATTCACTGTTCAGTGAATTCAGTGAATTATTGTAAGCCAAATTGACATTACACAGTTTACACAAAACTTTTCCGTTTCCATCTAACTCTAAATAATCCCACAGCTCGCTGGTTCTTCGCGTGGTCATTTTGAGCTCGCCGCAACTGACATGAAGAAAACGCACGCGAGGTCTGAGATAAAAATGTAGTTTCTGATACGCTTTTAAAAAATATTTATATATTTAAATATTTTGATATGTATTCTTTTTCAAAAGTTTTATTTTAACTTTTTTTTTTTTTTTAAATAAATGTAATGTTAAAATGATAGTAATTTAAATGATAAAATCATGTTTTTTTCTCTCTCTCTCTCGTGTAATCGACTATTGTTTTCAGTGTCGACTAACAGGAGCTGTACCGTTTAGTCGACTAGTCCCGCACATCCCTAATAATTACTGTATTTCAGTTTATTTAATGCTCATACACTACAATTCAAACCTATGTGGTCAATGGTTTTTATGTTTTTTAAAGAAGTCTGCATTAATTTGATCGTAATACAGTAAAAACAGTAATATTGTGAAATCTTACAATTTAAAATAATGTTTTCTATTTCAATATATTTTAAAATGTAATTTATTTATGTGAAGGCAAAGCTGAATTTTCAGCATCATCACTCCAGTCTTCAGTGTCACATGATCCTTCAGAAATCCTTCTAATATGCTGATTTGTTGCTCAAGAAATATTTGTATTATTATCAGTGTTAAAAACAGTTACATTTATTTGAAATAGAGCTTTGTACAAATCTTTACTGTCCCTTTTGATCAATTTAATGCATTATTGCTAAATAAAAAATAATACATTTCTTTTAAAACCCCAAACTTTTGAATGTTACTTCATCAATACCAGCTTATGCATTTTTGTAAGAAACAAACAGATCTGAAACAGTCTGCTCTCTTCACAAACTTGAAAAATTAAACAAATGCAAATTTTGTCCTATATTCTATTCCATTCCTTGATAATAAAAAATAAGACGGTTAACAGAGTTCAGTAATATGATAGAGACTTGACAACTTCACAGTAAATATCATTTGAGACTACAATATTTTGGGCCCTATCATACAAGTGTTTTTGCTAGTTTCAGCCCGACGCAGTTCTCATTTCCCCGTCCTGCGCCGCGTTGTTTAAATAGCAAATGCATTTGCGCCCATTTGTGCGCTTATGGGAGTGCTGGTCTAAAAAAGAGGTGTGTTCAGGCGCATTGTTGGCGCGTTGCTATTTTGAGGAACTACAAATAGACTACGCCATGGACCAACTCAAACCCGGCTTAAAGTCTAAAGTCAATGGCGCAATTTTTATTTATTTTTTATTTTTTTATTTTTTTTATTTTTTGTTATTTAAAGAGCGCGTTAGTAGAAAATGCGCTGGGCGGGTCCACAACGCGCGTTCACTTTGCTTACTACACACAGGGACGCGCAGCAGCACACAAACATGCCAAATATCAAAAATTAAAGGATTACAGTGTAAAAGAATATTATTGTGTAGGCTACATAAATATAAAAATATCATACATGTCATAATGGATAGTCATTGCGTGTATCAGATCCTACCTATTTGCTCTCTGGAGACGCGTTCAGTCTGTGGGCATTAAAATTCCGCCATTTAAATAGCGAATCCGCCATGGCGCCAGCGCAACTTGCTCTTAAAGGGAATGGGAGATAAGACTCTGATTGGTTTATTGCACGTTATGCCCCAAAACACACCCATTACTCATTAAGAGAATAGGGACAACCCTTTTAGACCTTGCGCTTTAGACCATGCGCTTAGACCATTAAAATAGGGCCCTCACTAGTAAATTGATATTAAACTGAATTACATTTTATTAAATATTAAAAATATTTGTTCATTAATGCAAAATCCTCAACACCATTAA
This sequence comes from Spinibarbus caldwelli, assembly GCA_039654775.1. Classification (NCBI taxonomy): domain Eukaryota; kingdom Metazoa; phylum Chordata; class Actinopteri; order Cypriniformes; family Cyprinidae; genus Spinibarbus; species Spinibarbus caldwelli. Next base: position 34,062,691 of record CM077223.1, on the reverse strand, counting down.
TTCTGATTCTCTCACACTGATTCAGTTTAACACAAAGCAGCTTTTCAACAGAAAGGCCTCTTCAAATGTTCAGTGTCACTGAAATAACTGAAATAATGCCTTATTTGATACTTCAAATATCTGTGCTAAAAGTACAAACAGTAACTTAGATGCTTAGCTATCATGTATTATCACAAATATTGCAGGGAAATGCTTAGAGTACACAATTATGTGCAATAGCATATATTCAAGTAACAGTTGAGCTGAATAGACCACATGAGAAATGAAGACTGTAGTGGTTAATTAGCTTAGCAGTTCAGTGATGCCCAACATCAGCTTTGTTCTAATATTTTAGCAATCATTCTGAGGTGCATTGTGGGTCCTTTTGGTGTACATATAATATCTGAAATATAATAGCTTAGTTACGAGTTGAGATTTTTATTTGGAAGGGCCTGGGCTTCATGGTGAGGGCAAATGTAGAGCTCAGGTCAAGCTCCTGCCCTGGAACATTCTCTATGTGCAGCCGGTGCAGCAGGGTGGTTAAGAACACAAACATCTCCAGACGGGCAAAGCTGTCACCGAGGCAACGGCGTATTCCAATCCCAAATATCATTCCCTTCTCAGTCAGGTTTTTATTTAGATGTCCAGACAGGGTAAGGAAACGTTCAGGTCGGAAAGCCTCAGCATCACCCCAAATATCCCTTTTTAGTAAATAAAGACAAAAAATATTGTGTATATATATATATATATATATATATATATATATATATATATATATATATATAATTCATATAATAAGGAGAGAGCCTTACAAATATAAAAAAGAATGTGGCCGGATACTTACATGTCATGATTGACTTGATATTGGTTGATGAACACACATGTGTCTTTGGGAATGAAGTATCCATTTAGTGTAACGTTATCAGTTGTACTAGATAACATGATGGAGAACAAAAAGAGGAATGTGAGTATCTGTTTATCAATGCAGTCCTATGGTTATAGTGATAAAATTAACATAAAGAGAGAAACATGGACTCACCAGTGAGGTATGGTGAAAGGCAAATAGGGTGCATGACGAAACACTTTATTTATGAAAGCTTCTGTTTACAGCATGTTTGGTTTGTCTTTAAACTGTGGTAACCTGTTCATACCAACCTGGTTTTCTAGGAAAGCACATGCAACAAATAATAAATGACCAGAACAGAAGATGAAGAAATCCCATATGAACTTTAAACTGGATTTGCCAGTATTATTTTGGACCTCATAAACTCTTGTAGCACTGGAAGATTTTTTTTTAAAAGAACAAAAAAAAAAAAACAACAACAACAAAATGCAGGATGCTCCTATGACAAAACTCACTGGTTTCAATACCAGAGGCAGTCTGGTGTCAACACATTACTGTGACTAATCATGTGAGAACCGAGTGGACTAAACCCTGAAGGAATGAAGGCCAGTGTGTACAGAAATATGAGCTCTTTGTGGGTAGATGTGTAGTTGACCCCTGTAATTTATTTACAAGATACCACCCACCCACTGCAAAAGAGACTTCATTTTAGGACAAAAAGTACACAACCTTGTAAACTTTAGCTTGTAAACTGCAAAACTGATCTAATATATTTAATCTGAAAAGAAAACATAAATAGTATGCAGTTCATCTTACTACATTTCTTTCAGATGTCTCTGATTGCAGTCACTTAATAACCCTGTAGATAATATTTAATTTAACAAAATAATTTCCTGTTTATGGCAAGTTCCTGATTTTCCAAAAGACCAAATTAAAGAGAGGCAACAGGAAGAAAACATTTACTTCTTTCACTATCAGTCTTGCATCTTTTAAATTCTGCGTCCAAATTAGTGGATCAAATTGTGTATTATTTTTGGTTTCCTGTGTCTGTCTCACTACAAACCACAAATCACAGCTAATGCAGATTTAATTTCCCCAGGATGTCGCAGAACAGCTAAAGAAAGGTATATGCATGATGGAAAATTGTTTTGTTTTGTTTTCCAGTAAAAACAATGATGTTTTGATTGGCCCCTTTTGAGACTTCACCTATCTCCTGGAGGATATTAGCCTGGATGTCTGGAAACTTGATCAGGTATAAAAGGCTCCACTGCAATCCGGTGATGATAGTGTCAAAACCTATGAGAAAAAAAAGCATCGGTTATGATCAAAATCTGTAAACAGCCTCAAGACACATGTCACAATTAGCAAGTGGGCAACCAAATCGGCATAAGATGTGGTGTGTGGCGAAGAACCACAACATTCTCAGGCTAAAAGAATGAAAATGAGCAGTTTGAACTCCTCATGGGTGTTTGTTAAACATTCTTTAATGAACTAGAACTACCAAGATGCATAAACTGAAACAGGAATGAACAGAATGAGCCAAGAGCAGACAAAAAGCATACATTTAAAGCAAATTCTCAGAAGAACTCAAGGCCTGATCAGTCTCAAGAAAAACATCTGGTTCTGGAAATAAATGCATGCTTTTAACAAGCAAAGCTATTAGCACAATAACATCTCATGGAGGAGAACTGCAGCCCTGGAAGGCATGTGATTATGTTTGGCAGCGTCTGAAAGTTCTATGAAACATGTTGACACAGTTTATGAATTATTACCTAATGTAATCTGCCTTCTTGCTTCTAGATCCCTTCACACATGCTCTTAATTCAGGATATGTGGAGAGAAAAACATTTTTCTGTTCTACTTCTAAAAGTACAGTGTTGTGCACATCCATTCTCTTGACTGTGGGTCTCTTACCGGCTCCGAAGATGTCAATGACACTGTGGATGATCTGCGAGTTGCTAAGCATGGCTGTTTCCTCGTCCTCCTGCCTGTCCTCACACATTGCTATTAGGGCATCAGTGATGTCCCGGATACAGTTCTGTACAAAAACATGGAGAATGAGACTTGAAAAATGTTTAAAAATGTGTAAAAATAAACTGTGGTCCTATACTCATTTTTTATATCACATCTACATCCATCATGTTCCTGGCAATGCACAGTATGCATGTGTGCTTTCCTCAAGGCTGTTTACATCAAATTCAACTACGTGTGTGAATATTTTAGTTTGTATAAACTGAAACTCACTTCACAGAAACAAAGTATATTTTGGATGAAATAGTTACAGAGTTACTGTCCAAAATGCATAAAAAAATACCATGATAGCATACTGTTCAAAAGTTTGATGTCAATAAGACTTTTTATTGAAGAAATAAATACTTTTATTTAGCAGTAAAGTACATTGTTGCAAAAACATTTGAAATAGATGTGTTTTTAATTAATTGATTGCATTTTCAATAAATAGCAATTGCAGCTAAAAATTATACAATTTTTTATTTTTTGTTTAGAAAATGACCGATTGTTTCACTAGATAAGACCCTTATTCCTCAGCTCGTGTAGAGTCCTTTGAAGCTGCATTGAAACTGCAATTTGGACCTTCAACCTGTTGCATCCCATTAAATCCACTATATAGAGAAAAATCCTGGAATGTTTTCCTGAAAAACCTTAATTTCTTTTCGACTGAAAAAAGAAAGACACGAAAATCTTGGATGACGCGAGGTTGAGTATCACTTATCAGGATTTTTTTTTTTTTTTTTCCGAAAGTGAACTAATCCTTTAAAGATTCAAGCCACCCCAAATATTTGAACAGTAGTGTACATTAATTATTCATTCATTATATTATAAAAAATATGCACAGCGATTGATCATAAAGACAAGTTATATAGAATTAGCTTATATATTCTTGAAGTTAATCATCTGAAGTAGATTCTGTATGTTAAATTTCTACAGGAATCATGACTTTATTTTAACATTATTACCCTATCAAAGGTGATGAGATGTTCCCTGATGTTGCGCTCCATGAAGTTGTTCATTCTGTCAATGTACTGGAGCAGCTTTCGCAAAGACGGACTGGGCAGGTAACGGAAGATGGGAAAAAAGTCTGCCAGACTCCCTGCAGCAAAGAGGCGCAGCACTTCATTATTGATGTTGACGATGGTGAGGAACTCTTTATCGTCATGGGCATACCGCTTCCCAAAACAGAGAGTGCAAACCACATTGGCAACCGAGGTCACTAGCAACTTAACTGGGTCGAGCCCTGAATCTCCAACCTCATCTCCTTGCTTCTTCAGAGCCTCCACCATATCCACGGCCTCTGCACAGATACGTTCCTCCAAAAGACAAGAAGCACCTGAGTCTCGGGACTCAGCTTGGGAGAAGGTCTTCAGGGAGTTTCTGCAGATCTTTTTGTGAAGCACCCAAGCTTCTCCATACTTCTCACTAAACATCATACTGGTGCCATTAGCAATTGCAGAGAAGGTAAAGAAGTCAGGACGTCCAGCAAACGCCTCTCCTTAACATACTAAAGCCTCCTTGATGGTAGAATAGCCGCTCAAAACGACCACCACAAGAGAACCCATTTTCATCTGGAACACATCTCCATACTGAACCCTCAGGTTTGTTAATGACAAATGGATCTGTTCCCCCATCTGGAAAAGATTTCCCACTAGTGGCCAAGGTGTGGGACCTGGGGGCAAGGAGCAGCCTGGTTCTCTCCGTTGCCCACGGAGAGCCAGCAAGAGCACAGCAAAGGCACAGAGAAACAAAGTCACTCCAGTCGTGTGGCAGATCTCCTCAAGATACATGGCAGAAACTGCAAATGACTGTGATATATTGAAATAACTATTATTTAAAGATAGAGTTTTGACGCATAAAGCATAATACACAATTCTATTCTAAACTCTCAATCTCTATGTAGCTTTGAAGAAGATGGTTTAAGGAAATAAAAACTTTACAACAGTTTATTATTGTATGTATATTGCTTACGTTAATATAATACTATATAAACTGCACGCAGAAAAGGCCAAATAGGTAAACTAAATAAAGTAATATTCATATCTTACCTTTGAGACCACTGTTGACAGATCCCGTGTTCGCAAAATAATACTTGAGAAAATGTTTCACCAGCTGAAAAAAGGCTGCGCGTCTGAATGACTGCATAAACCACAGGCTGCATCTCAGAAGCAGAGCAGAACACGAGGGGCGTCGAGATGATCGATTTACAAGCAAGAATGACCTGTGCATGAATGTAAACCAGTGAGATTTAAAAAAAAACCGTACTGATGAGAAAATGTTATTTAAAATAAAAAAATAAAAAATACAATGTGTTTCCACACGATGGCAGTGTCCTAAAGCCTACACTTCTAAACTCACAGGCTACAGTATTACAAATCGAGGAGGAAAAAGCAAACAGAATCGACTGCTTATGATAGTCTGTAACGAGACAATGCTGGCAGCTGTGCATGGCTGGGTTACAATTTATTTTAATGTGTCCTTGTTACAGTGTAATTATATATTTAAGTACTGAGTAATATGAATTAACTGCATGTACTTACTAAATTGTTAGGGTTAGGTTAGGGTTTGGTTTAGGGTTACTTGCATGTAATTATGCATAATTTATTGTTATTACAATAGTAAGTACATGTAACGTGTAAAAAGGACACCTTAAAATGACTTCCTAGGAGGGTTTTATAAATAAATAATAAAATGTAGATCTTAATTTCTGATGTTTGATTTTCATTTGCGATGTAAAAACTAATTAGTGGACTTTATATGTCGTAACGACAATAATAAAAACACGCAAATCATTAAACTTAAAAAACGTACATACTTATTTTTCAGTACAGTGGACCAACAGTAATTTTATCCTCGTGGAAGTACATTTGTCATAGACGAAACTCCTGTAATATAAGTAGGCTGCTGTCCTACTTAATTATTTAATATGTGGTATAAGGGAAAAGGGGAAATAATGACTGAACTCTGGGTCAGCTTTCCTTACATAAAGCTTCATTTAACAGTACAAATTAAAAAGAAATAAAATAAGCTTAAGCAAACAAATCTAACTTGAAATTGCTGTTTGTATGTACAATGTTGCATTTGCACGTCTTTTGTTCAGTGAAACTAAAAGTATAGGTTATAATTAATGGTTTAATTCATGTTTTCAATTTTCTTTATTTTAAGTCATTTTTGGAAACTATCAAAGTGTTCAGTACAAAAAGGGGGATCATTATAAATGAATCCCATTAGGAAAACTTATGTTTTTATTTCATCATAGAATCCTGATCTGTTTGCAACAATGGCATTTATTTGATGAATAAACCACCACAGACATGTACAGCCATAAAGCTTTTATTGCACATATTTAAACAGCATACAAATTCATTTTACACAAAAATATTTACATTGTACATAAAAATATTAACTACAGGTCCTCATTGTGTAATAGTATTAAAATTTGAATTGGTTCCAAATTTAGTATCTAGTACAAAAAGAAACAGTGTTTGTGCATTCTTCATGCATTATCTTCGTGGTGGTGGTCCACCTCTTCCTCTTCCCATGCCTTGTGGACCTGGTGGATGTCCGCGGGCATTACCTGGAAGAGGCCCGGGTGGTCTGGGACCTGGCGGACGAGTCACTGGAGCTCGAGGATTTGCAGCAGCCAAGGACACATCCTTCTGAACACGTACCCCTTTCCCAGTGGCTGCAGCACCTGGTTTGCCCGTCACCTTTGGTGACTTGCTGAGCAGGTCAGATGGTTTTTCTGTAATAAAAATGGCAGGTTTATCACAGCAACAGGAACTTTATTGTGAAAGAAGACACGTACACACTCAAGTTTGAAGATTTCAAGAGTCTAGAGGTGTCTGTTAAAACACAGCAAAAGAAATAAGTAATGACTAGTTGAACGAGTTGTTCAGCCCACTGACCAGTCTCTTCAGCAGATGGCGGGGGAATCAGGGACTTGTTGGGCATAAGATCCTCCAGGTCTTTCATCACCTGGTTGGTGCTGTCCTTGTTGTTCCTCCTGTTCTTCTCCTCATCTCTTTGCTTAATGATGGAGCAGAAAATAACAACCAATTGCTGACACTGCTGATGTCAGACAACTTTGCCATCATTTACACAAAATATTTACCAACCATTTGCATTTTGCGTTTTAAGTCCATGTTAGCGTTCTGATATGCTTTGGACACAGCATTCAGATAATAAATAGCCAACCTGTCAGAGACAAGACAGACAGATAGTTTTATTAAAAGCTAAATAATCCAACATTTATCTTTATACTTTAGGTGATTAGGTGACTACTCACACCATGAGCAAGACTGCTGAAATGATGAGGCCTGGGTTGGATGCATAACTGAAGATGTCATTCATAAAAGGTGGCAAGTCCTTCTCTATAGTCTCCATGATCACATCATACATCTTATCTTTACCACTGTGGAGAGACATGAATTTCATATTGCTCAGGACATTCATTATTCAACAGAAAATATTAAATATTTCTGTCTGAGTTTACAGTTTAGGCCTTTTAGAAAAATAAGATTTTTTTTTGGTCTAAAAAATTTATGAAAATTTAAAAAAAAATAAAATAAATATTTATTTCATATTGATGGAGCAACATGAACCAAGCTTGTTATACTGTAACAATATGTTTTTGCAACATTTTAAGACATACTTGTTCAAAATAACCTGCAAATGGCAAACATTTTCTGTTTATTTAATCACTTTGGTGTTTTATAACAAGTATTTTATAAGATTTCCTCTATTATTTTGCCTTTAATTATGGAAGCCCTTTTCTGCCACATACAAAAATCATACTTTGGTAAATCATAATTGAGATAAAGAGATAAATACGAGATAAAATGTTGTAATTATGAAATAAAAAGTCAAAATCAGGGCATAATTCGTAATTATATGCTAAAAAGTCATAATTATGAAATACGTCAAACATTTTTGTCATAATTAAGACAGTATGTTGACGTTTTATGTCATAATGACTTAAAATGTCATACTTCTGACTTTTTATCTTATAATGACTTGATATAAGTATGCTATAATTTAGACTTTTTATCTCATGAGTTAGTCTGACATAATTTTGACATTTTATCTCATAATTATTACTTTTTATCTAATAATTTTGACTTTTAATGTAATAATTATGATTTAACAAAGACAAACTTTTTTTTAATGTGGCAAAAAATGGGCTTCCACATTTAATAAATAAATAAACAGGGACAATACATCTATTCTTACTGAATAATTTATTGCAGTTCAGGCATTCTGTACTTTTTCACTTTTTTATTTTTTTATTTTTTTTTTTTACCAGAGTGTGTCTTTTCAAGGATTAGCAACATGAATGTTCAGGAGCTACCTGAAGGGTCCACAGTCAAAGGACGGTGGCAGGGTCATAATGGAGTAGATCACAGGCATGAGACTGAGGAAGAGGACGAGGAGGAGCAGTCCCATGTAGAAGTTATTAGAGCGTGAGGCTTTGAATACTCTCTCGTGGGGAACGTTACAGGCCATCACAGCCCAGCACTGGTAATACATGGAGCTCAGCAGACGCAACACATTTATGCCCACCAGCCCAGGGGCGTAGAATGCACCCATCCTAAAAACAGACATATGTGAAATCATCACATTGCCCATCACAGGGATGATGTGTTTTCACTCTTATGATCCACTTACCAGATCATTCCCTGATTGAAGATGAGCCCAAGCACATTACCGCTGATGTCAAATTCTCCATAAGACGGCTGCAGAAACACAAACGCACACAGATATGCGTAAATATCTGTGTAGACGACAACACGGCAATAAATGTCACAGTAAAAGATACCTCTCCCTGTAATTAAGTGCCCTGAATGGTGTAGTGTGTCTCTCTGTGACTTTGGTTGTAAAGCAGCCCTATCACCTATCCTGCCACCTTCTCATGGTGTTCAGTTGACCTCGGATGAGTGAGTAGTATGTTACCTATATCGAGTGACAGGAAAATGAGGGCGACAGGGCAAAGCCATATAGAGCAATCATTTCTGAACATGAGAATATACATGTTCAGAAATGATATGAGAACGTGACATAACAAACGCAGTCAGTCAGGTTCCTACTTTCTACCGTGTTGCTAAAATGCTAAGCTTAAAAACTACAAAAGTACGTCCGACAGAGGTCATCCTGTTTTATGGCCTGAGGCTTGTTTACACAATGTCGTAATGTGAGTAACTTGAATAACAGCAGGGTGTGAGGATGAACTTACAAAGCCAGCTTCCAGATCCCAACACCAGCAATAGTTGAGGAATCTCACGATCACGGCTCGTAAGAAGTCCCCTACCAGGATGGTCAGATATGTCACCTGGATATCAGATACGGTGAGCTTTACAAACTCCTGTTAGGAAAGGAAATGGTACATTTTAAGCCAATAAAGCCTACAGTATCACATTTGGTATGTGAATTTCTAAGCCAAGGTACTGTCAGCCTCGACAGGGTTAAGTACTGACTGTTATTGACAATTATGATAGTTTGGTGATGGTGATGCTGGTGCTGATGGTACCTACAATGCCAACTTCTGTCTCCCAGCAAGGACCCCTGATGACATCAGCTGGGGAGATGTTTGGAGGGGGAATGTTTTCTGTGACATTATGGTATAAGGTGTAGTTGGCATAGTATTCTTTAAGAGCCCAGATGGTTTCATTTCTTATCTCTTTCTCGTTTTCAAGCTGTGAACATACAATACCAGAGAAATGATTCGCATAAAACATTACAGGATTGGTAAGTAACCATTCTGGTCTATCCCAAAACTCCTAAGTAGAGTAATATCCCCTTTTTACTATGTTTATGGTTACTAGGCTATTTATGGTCATACCTTTGCATTAACTTCATCAAACAGCGCAAACAGAAAAGTGTACAGGTTGCCCAGAAAGAGGGCGAAGATTCTGGCCAGCTGCCATTTTAGGGCGATTCGGGGGTGATAGTCTTCTAGCTCAGCGATAACCTCAAACAGAGGTGGACACACCAAGCCCAACAGTGACATCACAATTTCAACCTGTGCGAAGAGAAAACAGAGTTTCAGAATTTTTTTTAAAGGCAATTAAAAGGCAAAAGAAAAGGGGTACCTCGTTTTTTTGAAGCCATGTCAATTCATTCCTGTCCTTTTTGGCAAATTCCTGAGATCTTTTGACCGCATAGTAGATGAGGTATCCGCTCCCACCCAAGCAGCACAGGATGAGAAGGTTTGCCAGGACACGTAGAAACCGGCGCAGATGAATGTTCTCGTCCTTTAGGTTCTCCTGCTCATCCACTATAGATTCCTGAGGGAATAAGACAAGGTTTAAGATCAGTCTAGCTACACAGACCCAACAATAAGTTTTTTTCTTAGCATAGAGCACCATTCTTTTATATCATAACTGTCATTAACCTTGAAGCTTGTGGTGGTGGAGGCAAACTTGTTGTCAGCTGTCTCTGGATTTCCTATAAGGTAATCCCAGCTAGTGAACAGCTTCCAGCAAAAGGTGAAGGCACCTTCCTCTGCTCCATCTCCTCCTTCATTGGCATTGCTTGCCATTCTAGAAGAAGGAAGGTGATTTTAAAAAAGAAAGAACGAGGGTCCACATTGTCAGCCGATTATCAGAGCATTGTCAGTGAGTAAAATCCTTCACAGAACTGCAAATGTAGCCATTAGACCTACGTTCTGATAACCACCATTAGACTGTAGCCAAATATCCCAACTCCAACTAAGAGATATGACAGGGGTAACCGGAACTGCAGCAATCCAATACTTCGCTGATTATTGTAATAACCATAAAACATAATGGAGTACTTGCAATAACCCTGTAAAAAAGCAAAAGGTATAATCCAAATAAGACAACAGCAACCTTACAACCTCTTTTACACAGAATCCGATAGTAAAAAACCCTTACCCCAAACTCAAACAGGACAGAGAAGTCCATGGCACTGTCCTGCTCCTCTCTGGGAACTGTTTTTCTGGCAATGGAGCCGTAAGGCATGCCCATCAGTACCTACAGAGAGAAAGACACAGATTGTATTGTTGTAGCCTTTATTTCAACATTGTAAATACATCTTCAACACACATTTATTTAAAAAAAAGAGAGAAACTATTACTTTTATTCAGCAAGGATGCATTAAATTATTATGTGACAGTAAAGACATTCATGATGTTATAAAAGATTTAGTATTTCATATTAAATGCTGTTTGTTTGACCTTTCATCAAAGAAACCTGGAAAATTGTATCATGGTTTCCACAAAGATAGTAAGCAGCACAACTGTTTTCAACACTGATAAAGATAATAAATGTTTCTCGAGCACCAAACAGCATATTAGAATGATTTCTAAAGAATTACGTGACACTAAACACTGGATGCTGAAAATTCATTGCTGCCATCACAGGAATAAATTATATTTTTAAATATATTAACATAGAAAACAGTTATTTTAAAGTGCCCCTATTATGGGTTATGAAAGGTTCCTATTTTGGTTTTGCGAGTCCCCAACAACAGGTTGACAAGGTCAAAAAACACTTTCATTGTCTTATAATATGCATTTATTTTTACCTTATTTGCTCAAGGACTCCCAAACGATTCGCTCAACGATTCATTTTTACAAACCCCTCCTTTGCGTGACGCTGATCTGCGGTGATTGGCGATTGGTCTCATTTTCATTTCATCATCCCTGTAATGCCTGATAAAGCAGCGCCGCTATTTTTACCGCTCCAAAAGCGGCACCTAGTGGCAAAGATTGAATTTGCATTTTCATTCATACCAACGCGAAAAAAACAACAAGTGGGTGGGCAATATGCTAATGTTTCATGTTGACGTCAACATGAAACCCTTGGGATTCGTTTTAAAAACGACTGGTTTGATTCAGAGTCGACTCTTTCTTTTAAGAGACAATAACTTTAAACACGGTGCACTTTCAGACTTTAAACTTTACAGGATGTTTTCATTCACTTAGAGCTGTGTTACACACTGCATGAAAGGTAATTTTCAAAAATCCATAATAGGGGCACTTTAAATTGTAATATTATTTCACAATATTATACTTTTACAGTATTTTTGATCAAATATGCAGATGCAGTCTTGGTGAGCATAAGTGACATCTTTCAAAAACATAAAAACATCTTACTGACCCCAAACTTTTGAACGGTAGAGTAAATTTCTTATAAACAAAGACATTAGCATCACATCTCACCTCTGGAATAACAACAAGTCCAAACATAAAACCAAAGAGAACAAGGTTTAGTCCATACATCCACCGCAGGAAAATGAAGTAGGAGGCAACAGATGACCCAAAGTGACCTGTGAGAACGAAACAAATGAGAAGAGATTAAGAAACACGCTGAAAATACTGATTTCACAAATACAGAAGAATGAACAGAGATGAACAGACTTTCCACTTCTTTTATCCGACTTTCCCAGGGAATGCAGGCTGTCTTGAAGTTTTCAAAGTCTCTATTGAATTTAATTAATTTCTGGAAAAAAAAAAAAAAAAAAGGAAGAAAAAAAAAATGTTCGGTAATTGCATTTAAAATAAAACATGTCAGTTTTGAATATGTAGTGCTGTACCTTGGTCATCATGACTTTGAATGCATAGAGTCTCCTCCCTTTTCCTTTGCCCAAAGCCCCTTCAAACCTCTCCACAAATCCCTGGGCTTCTCTGCCAGGTGATATAAATAGAAATTTGTATTGGCATGGAATTAAAACTCAGTTGTATTTCAATTCAAAGTGACTCTGTATTTCCACTTGTATTATCAAAACAACCGTTCTGTTTTCATTTCAGTTTTCAACATGGCATGAGTATTTCTTCTCCCAGTGTTTGAGTCACATCACATTACTATACATGTGTAGATGGGCCAGTCCATGAGTTACTGGCTGGTTCTGCTTTTATTATGCAGCATGACCATTCAGCATTGTGCAGTAAGCACCAGAGACAACACCAGGAAAAATATCATGTTTCACTTACAACCTTCACATACTGTAACTTGAGCATACAGCCAATTAATTAACTCATCAATGCATAATGAATGGGAATAGTGCAGATGGGATGGACACAATAATGAATACATTCACTAACTGAGATATGTGAGAACAAAAGCAGGCCAAACGGATATTACTCCAAGGATAGTTCACCCCAAAAATCTAAAAAAATCAAAATACTATCATTATTTACTCACACTCATATCATTAAATCCTGTATGACTTTCTGCATATTGTTTTGGTCCATAAAATGAAAGCCAATGGGGTTCAGTATTGTTTTAGACCCTTATGACTTTCACTGCATGGGAAAATAGTAATAAAAATTACAGTAGTATCTCAATGATACTGAACACTGATGTACAGAAAAAACAAAAAACAAAAAAAAAAAACTTCTGTGTAATATCTGAAGTTGCACCTCATTATGACCTGTGGTGGACCATATCAACATCTGTTTAGTGTTTGGGTATGACCTTATGGCACTGTGTTCATGGAATCCCTGAAGAGAGTTACACTCGCATACAAAGACTGCCCTCAAGAAACATCAGCATGCATAAAACAGCATCAAGCTCATGAAAGTGTGACATAGCTATCACCTAGCAGAAGTTACCTACTGTATCTAGAAGCTTTGCCAAGTGAGTGTCCACTTGTGGCACAGTTTCTTTCCCTACAGCTCTCAGGGCCCATGTTACTGATGCTTTCTTGGGCAGTGTGTCAGTCTCTACTAACTTTTGAGGGCACTTGTCCAAACTCTCACTTGTCACCCACACTGGTCAATTCCACTGGGCAGTCTGAGGTAAAGGTTCAGACAGAGGCCACTAGGTAATGAATTCACTGGCGTAGACACTGAGTCAAGCGTTTTATCGCAAAGTACAATCGAGCGCATTTTGGATGATGGTGATTCTTTACCTAAGCTTTTTGTCGCCTTTCAAAAGCGCCATGTCATGCTGAAAGTAATATAAACTACTTTCATGCTTTCTAAAATATATTTTTTTAAAGCCAGCAAGAATATGAAGCCAAAAAGAGCTCCTTTAAACATCAGCTTAAAGTGCATTAAGAGACATGAAGATGCAAGTAAGCAGAAGCACAGCTACTTGTAAGCTTTAATGAAGCACTTAAACAAACATGAAACTCATCCTAACTAAATGAACTTCAGGATCACAACACAAACAATGAGAAGGAAATCCGTTTTACTTCAGGCACTTGAGTCTCCTCTTCATGCGCCAGGGTTTGTTCCGAAGCGTCGCTATCAGCTTTTTCTTCTCCTCAACTTCCTCTTTTAGTCGGGCCATCTCTCCCTCAGACATAGACTCGTCTTCTGAATGCTCATCCGAGGATGAACTGCTGCAGAACAAACCCCAGAGTCAGCAGTCAGTCCTTAAAGTCCAGTTTAACTGTATATTCCACAAGGATAATGTTGTTTTGGTGGATAAAATGAATTCTAGTCAAGTCAGGTCAAGAGTTCTAGTGGCAGGATGGCCATGAAAAGCACTTCCAGATCATCAGTTGGAAGGCTAAAGATTAAAAAGAGTGAAAATGGATAGTTGATGACAACAATACTGCAATACATTGGTTACTAAAAGTAATTAAAAAGTCCAGTTTTAATAAATAATACACTTTTTTAAAAGATTCAATTATTAAAATTATAAATTCGTCAGATATATATCTGACAAATTGAATGAATAATTTAATATTCAAATAAATAAATAAATAAATAAATTTTTATATCACAACAATCACAAAATTAGGATAACAATACTTTTTCGGATGTTTAGAGGTTTTAGTTCCATGGCTGAATTTTACTGCTTCATAATCACATATTATGTAATAAGAATAACGGAGAACATTCAAAAGGTCTTTTATGGCAATAGATATGTATGGCTGTGTTTCGATTCAAACCGGAGGTAATGAGGAGTGTTGAGTCTGTGTGTATATGGCGTGGAGATGGAGGCTAGACAATACTGCACCTGCTGTTTTTGTCTTTGTTCTTTTTATCATCCTGTTTATCTTTCCCTCCTTTTCCTGCTGCTTTGCCATTCCCCTTTTTATCCTTGTTATTCTCCTCCTCTTTCTCCTTCTTAGTTGCTCCTTTTTTCCCTCCTCTTCTTTTATTTCCCTTCTCCTCTTCGCTCTCCTCTTCGGAGTCATCTTTCACAGCAGCCTTCTTTTTTGAAACTGCTGCTTTCTTTCTTCTTCCTCTCTGCTCTTCCTCACTCTCCTCCTCACTTTCTTCCTTCTTCTTTCGGCCTTTTCTCTTACGCGGAGCCTCCTCCTCTTCTTCCTCACTCTCCTCTGCGCTATCTGCTGGTTTGGCTTTCTTTCCTCGAGCTGCAGGCTTCGGTTTATTCCTGCCTTTAGCTCTTCTTTTTGAATCCACTGAAAATATAAGGAAAGTGTGTACATGTGGTCAAAACATTTTGAAATAAAACAATTAACCACATATTTTATATTGTATAATAAATACTTAATACAGGTGCATCTCAATAAATTAGAATGTCGTGGAAAAGTTCATTTATTTCAGTAATTCAACTCAAATTGTGAAAATCGTGTATTAAATAAATTCAATGCACACAGAATGAAGTAGTTTAAGTCTTTGGTTCTTTTAATTGTGATGATTTTGGCTCACATTTAACAAAAACCCACCAATTCACTCAACAAATTAGAATATCTCAACAAATTAGAATATGGTGACATGCCAGTCAGCTAATCAACTCAAAACACCTGCAAAGGTTTCCTGAGCCTTCAAAATGGTCTCTCAGTTTGGTTCACTAGGCTACACAATCATGGGGAAAACTGCTGATCTGACAGTTGTCCAGAAGACAATCATTGACACCCTTCACAAGGAGGGTAAGCCACAAACATTCATTGCCAAAGAAGCTGGCTGTTCACAGAGTGCTGTATCCAAGCATGTTAACAGAAAGTTGAGTGGATGGAAAAAGTGTGGAAGAAAAAGATGCACAACCAACCGAGAGAACCGCAGCCTTATGAGGACTGTCAAGCAAAATCGATTCAAGAATTTGGGTGAACTTCACGAGGAATGGACTGAGTCTGGGGTCAAGGCATCAAGAGCCACAAGGAATTTGGCTACAGTTGTCATATTAATCTTGTTAAGCCACTCCTCAACCACAGACAACGTTAGAGGCGTCTTACCTGGGCTAAGGAGAAGAAGAACTGGACTGTTGCCCAGTGGTCCAAAGTCCTCTTTTCAGATGAGAGCAAGTTTTGTATTTCATTTGGAAACCAAGGTCCTAGAGTCTGGAGGAAGGATGGAGAAGCTCATAGCCCAAGTTGCTTGAAGTCCAGTGTTAAGTTTCCACAGTCTGTGATGATTTGGGGTGCAATGTCATCTGCTGGTGTTGGTCGATCGTGTTTTTTGAAAACCAAAGTCACTGCACCCGTTTACCAAGAAATTTTGGAGCACTTCATGCTTCCTTCTGCTGACCAGCTTTTTAAAGATGCTGATTTCATTTCCAGCAGGATTTGGCACCTGCCCACACTGCCAAAAGCACCAAAAGTTGGTTAAATGACCATGGTGTTTGTGTGCTTGACTGGCCAGCAAATTCACCAGACCTGAACCCCATAGAGAATCTATGGGGTATTGTCAAGAGGAAAATGAGAAACAAGAGACCTAAAAAATGCAGATGAGCTGAAGGCCACTGTCAAAGAAACCTGGGCTTCCATACCACCTCAGCAGTGCCACAAACTGATCACCTCCATGCCACGCCGAATTGAGGCAGTAATTAAAGCAAAAGGAGCCCCTACCAAGTATTGAGTACATATACAGTAAATGAACATACTTTCCAGAAGGCTAACAATTCATTAAAAATTTTTTTTTTTTTTATTGGTCTTATGAAGTATTCTAATTTGTTGAGATAGTGAATTGGTGGGTTTTTGTTAAATGTGATCCAAAATAATCACAATTAAAAGAACCAAAGACAAACTACTTCAGTCTGTCTGCATTGAATTTATTTAATACACGAGTTTCACAATTTGAGTTGAATTACTGAAATGAACTTTTCCACGACATTCTAATTTATTGAGATGCACCTGTATAATGATTAATAAAAATGCTTTTTTTAATTAAAAAACAAAAAACAAAAAATAGTTTGTAAAGCTTACCGTCACTTCCACTATCATATTCTGCATCAATGTCCATCCCAACTGTAACACACACACACTCGATATTAATAATCAGGTTTTGAATGTCTTTTATTTTGAATATTTCACAATAACTAAAATCATGATATATTGTGTTAATCATTAAAACAGTTACCATATATTATAAAAACCTGCAAAATAAAGGTCATCATTCAAGCACTGATTCACAAAAGCATAACAGCATAACAGTATTAAAAATTTTCATCGACCAACCTATTCATATGTAGACTGATGCATCTGAAACTACTTTAAACAATCCACTAGTACACACTGAACCAAAATTATTTTCTAGTATAAAAATCTACTTACCATCATCTACAGTTATCGCAACATCATTTTTTCTGCGGGGCATCTTACCGGTTTGAGTTTAAGTCCTTCTATTCAGACTTGCGAGGCATCTAGAGCGGATGACACACCTGACTGTCAGGTGGGTCTCTGTTAACAGCTGCTCACTCCTAAAAAAGGAATCAAATGACTCCTTGACTACAGTAAATGGTAGTCAAGATCTAAAGCCGTGTTGTGAGAGCCAGGAAACAAAACGCCAGTATACGGGCCAGATCAAAGATTAAAATAATCAGAGAGTAATCATGATGTCTCTCGTGATACGTAAACACAAACAGGTTGCTTAAAGTGCTGGATGTACCTGTAACCCCCCCCCCCCCCCCATTTAAATTTAATAAATGAATAATAATAATAAAAAGGAATGTATATTGGAAAATAACAGAATTGTAAACAAATCTGTATCTAAAAATTATTTTAATAACAATATTTTTGGAAACAGGTTGAACTTAGAGTCTCAGAAATAATGTGAAGTGCTGATTAAATTGTTCCTCTTTAAGAAAAATGCATAATTCTTCATTAAATAACTCCTTATTGATCTAGTAGAAGAGGTAAACTTTTATTCATATTAATTTCCCTTAAAAAAATGTTTTCCCTGCTTCTCTATCTGGTCATATACTGAACTATGGTACAACCACGTTTAGCTATGGTTAAATTTGTGCCTTTATTCTTCAATTTGTGTAAATAAGGCATTATGTTGACAGGAAATTCAGGCCCCTCTAAGGAAACTAACCTTCTCACTCAGACACAGCAGCCGAATACCAGTAATTGTTTTGAGTTAATTATGTACAAGAGGTCTACTAATATAACGTCCGGTAACAGAACTACAATCACACAGATCAGATGTCCTGCATATAAAAGAGTTTCTCAGTGGTGGCAGCAGGTAAGATACTACATAAAATTGTGAAGACCTCAAAGTTCACAAGAAGGTTCACAACACAAAAAGCTGTTATTAGATGTAATAAGTTGTTAAACTATCACTTTTCTTGATTTCCTGGCATATTCCGGACCATATAAAATGAATTAAAAAAGAGCTGTATCTTCAAATGAACAATGGCTCCCTAAATGAACAAATAGACAAAATCTCAAATGACTCCTGTTAATACTTAATGAAGTCTGCACATGAATTATGGATGAGCATTTACAATGTTAATGAAACTTATGTGCCAATTCTCTTATAAGTAATCGTCAAGATTTGATGCAGAGATTTCATAAATTTCTTAGGATTGTAAGATCTCTTCAATCTAGGCGCTCAAACGATATTCTCAATGTTTTTACTATCCTCTAGTAGTGGGTTGGGAACAAATGCCCTCACATAAATGGTACACAGCGTAACCCCAAACAGAACAGTGTGGGCCGTGGCATGACAAATGAGCCACATGCATCTTCACTGCCAAATCTGTGGCTGTAGGAAAATAATCCGAGACATCAGACACCCCTAGAGCTGAGAGCAGATTTGAGAATACAGTACGGCGCATGGAAATGTTGTGGGCCACCTGACACGCTCATCAAGATAAAGCTGCATGGATTGGAGAGTGGGGAAACAATGAAATGGAGAGGCATAATGGTGGGCAAGGCCAAGCTGTCAATCTTGAGTGCTAAAAAATTATTTTGTTTTCATATCAATGGGGGATAAGGATGCATTTTAGGTTGACTGTTACAGTGGCCCTAAAAGCATTTGGACACTTGAGTCACACTTAAAAATGTCGGAAATCTGCAAAGAAATGATGCTATTCTTCTAGATATGCTTTTAGCTTTTGCCTTAATTTAATTCTTTCGATTTTATTAATCATTTTGTTTGAAAATTGTTTTTGCAATTGTCCTTAGATTAATGATATTTTGTTATATGATGCAACGACATTTGTATATTTATAAGTGTGGCCAAACACATTTTAGAGCCACTGTAAATAAGATGCATGTGCTCCTCCCAGGGGTGTTGCTAGACCCTTTTTACTAGAGCCCCCACTGCAGTGTCCCAGTATCATATACTGACCTGAGAATAGTTTTTTTCTGATATTTCAGCAATCAATTCATGTGTTTTTTCTCTCAGCTTTTTAGAATCAGAAATAATGATGCCATATTCGTGAATGAATCACTCTTCATTAAGTCTGTTCACTCACACACTGAATTGACTGCACCAGTTTCTCACACCACAATAGTAACGGGACAAAAAAGAGCACTGGATGAAGTGGATTTCTACTCACTATCCACTATCCAAAATGGTCACACTTTATTTTAAGGTCCAATTTTCACTATTAACAAACCATTGCACGACCAAACTGCATCTTTTGCCTCAATAAACCTCAAATTTGCTGCTTATTAATAGTTAGTAAGGTAGTTGTTAAGTTTAGGTATTAGGGATGTAGAATATGGTCATGCAGAATATGTGCATTATAAAGACTAATAAACAGCCAATATCTTAATAATAGGCATGCTAATAAGCAACTAGTTAACAGTGAGAATTGGTCCTTATACCAATAAATCAAAACTAACAAATGTGTTCTGTCATTTGTCAATGACGAAGCAGCTCTTTATTGCATGTGCAGCTTGCATGAACAACGCTGTACTGCAGGTAAAACTGATTTTTAAAAAGGGTATCAAAATATGAGCACACTTTTTTTCGATGGGGGAGACTTGCTGCAGTACCGATGAAATGTTAGAAACGCCCCTGGTTCAACTGTAGTTTTATAATTAGTTGCAATTGGCAAGTAAACCAACAATCAAGCAAATATTTCTAAACCTAAAAAAATACATATAAAAACAACAAATCAAGGAATAGATTGACCCTAGTTTGGCCTGCGTGTAACAAGAGCGGTCATTTCTCTTTCATAGAGATAAGACTTATCATTCTAGAGTTACATAGCCACCAAGTCCTTGAGCTCTACTGAGACATTCACGATATGTGCTGCAGGCCCAGGCACAGGATTTATACTGTATCAACAAGAAATAAAATGGTCATATAAGTGCCAAATGTTGTGCATGCAACAAAGAGATTCATCTATTTATCTATTTACATCTGTGCTGTTTATCTCCTGTTTGAGTGAGAGTTTTTCTGTGGCTGCTGTGGGTGACCTGCAAAATGTCCAGATGCTGTGTGGCTCCGGGACGCAGGGGGTCTGGTAGTTGTGTGGGTCGAGGAGACGGGAGGTTCAGAGTTTTGAGCATGCTGACTCTGTGAGGGGTGAACTAAGCGACCGTTCTGTCCAGCTTGTCTGTGATGGCCTGCTTCATCTAGGCTGCTGGTTTCTTCATTCACTCCTGTGAAAGAGAAGGCAGAAAGACCTTTCAACTGCTGTTTCACAGCAACACTGATATACAGAAACAAGGGCATGTTGTTTTAAGACTGTGGACATGCTGTCCAAACACAGCACCTTAACTCTTCAACAATAATGGAAAGTTTCTCTCCACTGGTTCCAAGTTGCTGTCTTGTGCACTGACTGATGGGAGCTGTGACCCCTTCTGTGTGCTCTCACCCAAATCAGAGGTGCTGTTGCTGCGTTGTTCTCCTGCTTTCCTCGCCTGCTCCAGTTCATTGGCTGCTTTTAAGGCTGCGAGTTTGTTCTTTTTCTTGTTTTCCTCATTTTGCTGTAAACACAAGTTGGAGAATTCAGTGACATGACTATAAATGACCTACGGATTTTGTAACTTTAGCAGAGAGCAGTGAGCAGATCGAAGTACAGTGATTAAATTGAACTAATATAAATATATATTTTGGTTTATGTGGTAAATAATAATAACTATAATTATATAACAATTATTGATTATTATTATTATTATTATTAAATTACTTTTAAAAAGTATTTTTTTTAGCTCAATGTTACTGCTTCCATCTAGTGGTGAGTTTACATAATGTCATCTGCCCATATAACTCTTTATAAAATTAAACATTTAAAACTAACAGACATTTGGACTTCCTAACTTACAGTTTGAAGTTTCTTTTTCAGCTCCATGTTTACCCTTTTGTATGTTTTAGAAGTGGACTGCAGATAATATATAGCAAGACTAAAATGACAGAAAGATAATGTACCATTACAATCGCACATCCTCACAGAAGTACAGGAAACTCATGATGTATTTAGACATTCCTACTTACACCAGGAGCAGAAGAAAGGGCAGCACCAGTCCGGGGTTCGAGGCGTAACTGAATACTTTACCGAACCAGGCAGGAAAGTCTGTCTCCAGGGTCTCCTGAATCACGTCAAACATGCGGTTTTTCCCACTGCAGGAGAAATGTAAGAATACTCTTAGACACTCTTCTAAAACGGCAGAAACTTTAAACCTGTAAAAAAAAAAAAAAAAAAAAAAAAAAAAAAAAAAACCTTATCAAATGCTTATTTTATTTGTTTAATGCTATAGAGCTGGTCAGTCTGCAGTTCTAAAACCTGACACACAGTAAGCATTTCATAGGCATAGGATCCATTGAAACTGTACTTTTTATTTAGGTAAATGAAGGTCTGATGCTGTCACGAAAAGATACAACACTTTGGCCATAATCAGTTGCTTTTTTTACAGAACACGATGCATCTGCACAGGTAATTGTTGGAGAAATTACCCATTGTTTTTATAAGAAAGCTGTAAAACGTATTAATTTGTATGCTTTTATTTTGTTTACTTCTAGCTTTATGTATGTATGTATGTTTATCCTAAAGTAGCTACTCCCTGGCAGTATTTGTCAATCTTAAAAACAAACACAAAAATAATAAAATGAAAAATAACAAATAAACTGTGTTTAAGTAACGGTAGTTGCATTTTGTGCTGATTTTGAGGAGAAAAAAATGATGTGGGAAAATTGTGGCCTTGCACTCTGCTGCACTCCAGTGCTAAAGATCTGCCATTGCAAGACTTGGCTCGTGACGATCCCTCCTCCACTTATTCAGTGCTCATTCATACATAAGTATAAATATATACATACAGCTTGTTACTCTAAAGTCTAATTTGTATTAAAATTAATTTAAGAGAAATTTCACCACCACAACCAATTTCAGAAACATCAGATTACTCAGTTCTTATGCTAAACAGGCCGGTCATTTCTAATCCATACATAAACTTTCAGAACCTGAAAGGTCCACAGTCAAAGGAGGGAGGAAAGGAGACAATGGTGTATATAGCTGGCAGTGTAGAGAGGAAGAGGATGACTAGCAGCATGGCCATGTAGAAGTTATTGGAGCCTGAAGCTTTGAAGACTCGTTCCTGAGGCACATTACAACACATCACCGCCCAACACTGCAGGTACATGGACACATGAAGCCGGAGAAGATTTAATGCTGGAAGACATGGAGCGTAGAATGCCCCCATCCTGATACACACATACACAATGACAGAGATTTGGTTAGATTTGATGGTGTACTGGTTTCATAAGGAAAGCAAGAAAACACATTACATAAAATGGACATAGTTCTTACCAGATCATTCCCTGATTGAAGATCAGCCCCAGAACATTCCCACTGACGTCAAACTCTGAATAGGACGGCTAATGAAGAAAGCATACTTTAGTTATAAACGAAGGGGAATCCCTGATACTGACCACTGCGTGTGTTGTGGATACTCACAAAGCCATACTCCAGATCCCAGCACCAGCAGTTGTTTAGGAATCGCACCAGTACGGCACGGAGGAAATCCCCAATAAGCAGAGTGATGTAAGTCGTCATTGTATCAGAAATAATGAGACGAACAAACTCCTGTAGATACAGAAGATGCTGTCAGGCTCTAAAAATTGTATGTAATGCATCATAATATTAATTTAATGATTGATTTTTAAAGTTATCCTCGTCAAAGTTTCAACCTTGCATTATTTGTTCAAACCTACACTTAATGTTTGTTTGATATACTAATGCTTTAAATTATACTTATTTAAATATTTATAACTTAGTGTAGTATCAAATCAATGCCAAAGCATATGAATTTGCTTTGCTATTTACCAAATTGCGTTTAGTCAAAAAAAAAAAAAAAATGCTTTTAATTAATTGTAATGACATATATTTACAAATATCATACACAACCATTCAGAAGCTTGGGGTCTGTAAGATTTTCTTTTTTTAAAGTCTCTTACGCTGACAATTTATCTGATCAAAAATATCAAAAAAAAACAACAAAAAAAAAAAAAAACAGTAATATTGTGGAGTGCTAACCATTTTAATATCCTTTTTCAAATGTAATTTATTCATATGATGGCAAAGCTGAATTTTCAGCAGCCATTACTCTAGTTTTCAATGTCACATAACAATATAGAAATGTTGAATAGTCGTGCTTCTTAACATTTTTGTGAAAACCATGATACATTTTTTAGGATTCTTTGATGAACAGAAAGTTCAAAAGAACAGCATTTGAAATTATTAGAAATCTTTGTAACAATGGTCACTTTTAATCAATTTAATGCATCAGCTGCTGAATGAAGTCAGTTCAATTAGATTACTCAGTTCAAATTAAATGGAAATTTGTCATATAACTAAAATGCATAATTGATTTTTACCAGTTAAAAAAGACACTGCTGTTACTCTGTACCACTACAGCAGTCCACAATAGTCGCATTGGCTCAGCTAGTGACTATTTGGGGTCAGAACTACCTGCTTGCCCAAACAATTGAGGACGGGGCACGTCGGGGCAGTGTTTGGGAAAACGCTTTAAAATGTCATTATATTTGCAATCCCATTCACTGCCACTACAGGCACAGTAAGTACATCCTGCAGTGTATTTCTGTATACCATAAGTGTATACCATATCTTGAAGCCTCCAATCCTAAGGAGGACTGGAATTTGTAATGTGAAAAGAGCTATACAATTAAATTCAAACTGAACTCAACTCTTCCCCAGTACCTGTCCAACCATTGTCTCCCAGCAAGGCCCTCTGGGAACATCAGCAGGGTGCACTGTGATCGGAGGAGCAGTTGAGTTGTCTGGCACAGTCCCGTTGTACAGGTTAGCCTGCCAGATTGTCATATTCTTCTTCACAATCTCCTCTTCTGCCCTCTTCAAAATATGTGACAGTTAGGAGGATAAACGACCTTCATAAGAAGATGATTCATTTAACACAGATTCAGTGGCCCAAGGGAGCTAGAATGATGGAACTTATTACTATTCTGAATGTCAGAAAGACTGAAGATGGGACTGTGAGCACTTTAGTCTTTGTTAAATGAAGCTGTACCTTTAGTTGGATGGCATCCATGAGAGCGATGATGAACGTGTAGAGGTTCCCCAGGAAAAGGGCAAATATGCGTCCCAGCTGCCACTGGAGAGCGATGCGTGGATGATAGTTCTCTAAAGTGCTGATCACGTCGAACAGCATCGGACAGAACATTCCCAACAGAGACATCACCATGTTCACCTGAGGGTTTGTGAAGCCATGTGAAATTCATTTTTATTGATTGACAAGAGGATTACTATTGCACACTGTTACATGAGTCTGACCTCATTCCTCTCCCACCAGCTGTGGTTATCCAGTCCCTCCAGAGCAAACTTCTGAGACCTGCGTACTACAAAGTAGATCAAGTACCCACTCCCTGCCAGACAGCAGAGCACCAGGAAGTTGGCCAGCACTCTAAGGAATCTTGTCAGGTGGATGTTGTCATCTTTTCTGCTCTCTTGCTCCTCCACAATGGCCTCCTGTTAACGTGCTGAATTTATTATGAAGCCGGTAGAGGCCAGATTAAAGGGATCATAGCATTCTTTTTTATTATTATTTATTTTTTTTCTCCAGAATAATACATCCCCCTTATAATCTTATAATTTTGACCTTTTGTCATAATGTTAACTTTTTATGACTTAATTATGTCTTTTGATGTATATTATTATGTGTAATATTGTTATTTACTTTTTTTCCTTACTTGTCATTTACTTTTTTTCCTTCCTGATGGAATTGAAATTTTTGCAGCTCCCTGTCAGCTCAGTAGGACGTTTTCAGCAGAATGTTTTTATAGTATATCACATAATAGTATATCAATATCACATTCTGTTTTAGAGAATGACATTTTGCATTATAAGACTTCTTTATTATCTACAAAGTGGATTTGGGCCCAACACAAGGAAGTTGAAGAGGAACACACCTTAAAGCTAGTGGTGATGGAGGCGAACTTGTTGTCTGCTGTCTCAGGATTTCCAATGAGGTAATCCCAACTAGTAAATGTCTTCCAACTGAAATTAAAACTGGTGTCATCTCCGCCACCTTCTTCATTTGCATTGCGGGCCATACTGTTGAGTAAAAGTGAGGAAATCAGTAAAGAAATGTTTTGTCTATGGACTAAGTGGCAAAAAGGTATTTATGGACACATTCAAAAAAGTTTTCTGATATGGACTGTCATCACTCACGTCCTGATTACCACCATATAGCTGTACGCCACTGTACCCACTCCCACGAGGAAGTAGGACAGGGGCATGCGGAATTTGAGCCACCCAATGGCCCGCTGGTTATTGTAGTAGCCATAGAAGAGGACAGAGTACTTAGCATAGCCCTGAAATAGACAAAAACAAGTTTCATTATGCAATGTAAATTATGTGTGATTACATCCACAGTATTGTTCACAAGTTTGAGCTGGTAAGATTTTGTAATGTCTTTGAAAGAAGTCTCTTTTGCTCACCATAGCTGCATTTATTTAATCACAAAATATAGTAAAAACAGTAATATTGTGAAAAATTATCACAATTTAATCAAACTGTTTTCTATTTTAATTTATTTAAAATTTTAATTTATTTCTGAGATGGCAAAGCTGGCAAAGTTTTCAGCAGCCATTACTTCAGTCTTCAGTGTCACATGATCCTTCAGAAATTATTCTTATATGCTTGGTGCTTAAGATACATTTCTTATTATAATCAGTGTTGAAAAACAGTTGTGTTTAATATTTTTGTGGAAGCCAGGATACATTTTTGTCAAGATTCTTTGAAAGTCCAGAAGAACAGCATCTATTTGAAATATATATTTTAAAACAATGTAACAAAGTCATTTGTCTTTGCTGACTAAACATATTTGTTCCTTTCAAATAATAATAAAAAAAATCTTGCTAACCTCAAAGTTTTGAATGGTAGTGTATAATCACATAGATTTACCCCAAAATCCCACAAGACTGCAAAATTCATAGCACTGGCCTCTTCCTCTCTGGGCACTGTCTTCCTGGGCATACTACCATATGGTTTCCCCATAAGAGCCTCCAAGGTGAATGAAATTGTGATAGATTGAAAAATAGATTGGTTACATTTAAGGAAATAAACTTTTCATGTGGTCTTCATTGTTAATATGTAATTTTACCAATATGTAACTTTCTCACCTCTGACTAACCCAAATGTCAGTCCAAGTAAAATCATATTGATGCCATACATCCACCTCAGAAATATAAAATAAGAGGCAACTGATGAACCAAAATGACCTATAAGAATATAAAAATAGAGTTTGTTTAGAGATGAGAAAAAAAAATTGGTAAAAAAAAAGGAGGAGAGAGAAGGGAGCTTAAACTGAGAAGCGTCACACTTTCTATTTCCTTTATCTTCATCTCCCACGGGATGCAGGCTGTCTTGAAATTCTCAAGGTCACGTTGAAACTTCATCCATTTCTGACAATTACAGTAATAAAGAAAAATAAAGATGACTCTGAAGCTGCAGAAGGATATATTCATATCTATCAATTTTACAATGATCATCTCCTCACCTTCATCATCAAGACCTTGTAGGCGTACAGTTTTCTGCCTTTGCCTTTTCCCAAAGCCCCTTCATATTTCTCCACAAACTCCTGTGACTCCCTGAGATAGAACACAACTCGCCGGCATTATGAAGGCTGGTGTACACATGCAAAAACAGCAGTGACAGGACGTACCTAAGGATAACTAGTTTTTTCTTCATGGGCCAGGGTTTTCCTTTTAGTGTGATGATCAGCTTTTTCCTTTCGTCCACTTCTTCTTTTAACTTTTCCAGCTCCTCGGGGGTCAGAGACCCCAAAACTCCCACTGCCTGATTGTCTTTTGACTCGGAGTCAGAGTTCGATTCAGATTCTGACTCAGATTGTGACTCAGATTCTGAGCTGGGAGGGAGAAATAAGAGACCACAAATGGGAATTCTTCTGCTTTGCATTTTTCTAATTTAACAACATTTCTATTACTAATTATACTGTTAGCAAAACAATTTGATAGAAAAACTGAAATGTAAATGGTAGATACATTTCAAAATTTCCTAAATGTTTAATTTACTCTATATTGATTTAATGCAAATGTTCCTTATTTAACGTCATAAAAAAATCCAGCAAGCTAAACCATATTTAGGTAAACATATTTAAACAAACTTTATAGGTTTTAAAAAACTGATTTTTTTTTTTTTGTGATCTCATCTAGTCCATAGAATGGTTATAGTTTGATACATTTATTAATTTACTGTAATGAGTGGGGGGGGGGGGGGGATACAAACTTACGTAGTCTCTGGCTTCTTTCTTTTCTTTTTCTTTTTCTTTTCCTTCAAGGGAACGTCTTGACAATCTTTCTGTTTTATCTTTCCAGGATTTGCATCCTCCTCCTCATTTTTAACATGCTTCTTTCTCTTTTTCTTCACATCTTTTTCCTTCTCATCTTCCAGTTTTAGTGTCTTGGTTCTTTCATTTTTAATGTTCTTTTTCTCTTTGCTGGATTCTTCCTCAGCCTCCTCTTCATCTGCATTCCTTCTTTGCCTTTTTCTGTATTTCTCACCCTCTTTCCTTGTTGTTTTGTGGTGTTTCTCATGTTTCTTTTTTGCTCTTTTATTGCCCATCTCAGTTGTTCTCTTCTCTGAAGCTCTTCTCCTGCTAACTTCACTATTTCTCTCTCTTCTCCGTTTGCCATCTCGCGTCGCCTGCTTCTCCTTACCTCCCTTAGAGTTTTCCTCCACTTCCACGTAGTAAAGGCTGAATTCATTATCCTTCCCTACAAAAATATTTTTACATAGATTACCATACAGTACAAAATAAAAACATATAAAAGAAAAATGTATACAGAAATCAGTCAACATTCTTACCTTCATCCACTTCAATGCTCACTGTAAAAGGCAAAGGAAACAGAAAATAAGACAAAAAAGGAAGACGTGAGTTCTGCACATTATTAAGAAGACATTGTTAAGTCCTGAAAGGTCAGACATGTAGGGTTCCCAGCAGCTGTTTAGCGTCTCTTGTTTGTGACCACAGTGTAACCAGACCGGTAAGTGCTGACCGGGTCATTACATGCTTAGTTGTGTTGTACAATAGACACAATGGTACTTTTCATCTTCAGTATCAGTGTCCTCTCACAGGGGTCAAAGGGCAATTGAATGAAGGTAATGTTCATAAGTTCATATACACACACTTAAAGTTCTGCATGACCACCCTGGCATTCTGAAATCAAAAGGTTTAGGTTTGCATCAAAATGAAATTACCTAGAAAATTATAATTCACATTCAAGCATAAAATATAAATTGCCTTTCAAGTTACTAAACTATTCAAACTATTTTATCAGAATCAAAAATATTAAATATTGAGGCAGAATGTGGAATATAACAGTACAGTTGTCTTCACTAAGCTGCTAATCTAAATAATGTTACATTATTATTTTATTTTTATTTTTAATAAAAAACAAATACATTTAATTTCAAATGCTAAAATAAAAATAAAAAAATTAAAAAACAGTTGTCAGTCATGGCTTAACACTGTCAATAAAGTATGATGATGAACACATCATCAAAGTATCCATTTGATAATAAAAAAAAAAAATAGTATAAAATACAGATAGAAAGTAACAATCCTCTTTACCGTCACTTTCAGATGTGATGAGTTTATGCCGTGGCATCCTCCTCCTGAGTGGCCTTCACTCTGTGCATGTGGTTGACCTCACGTGTGTGTGTCCATGCATACACGAGTGTGTGTGTGTGCGATGATGTTGTAGCAGTGGACCATGCCCCGGCTGAACAGAACCTGGCGGGTGATGAGTACCGTGCATGAAGAGTTCACTTTTTACCAGCATTCAGCGACCTTGCCCAGGAACAATAACCAGTCGAAACTCTAGAGCCTCTCAATTTCACCCCTTTGAATTATTCAACAGAATTATGACTCTTTTTTTCAAAAAGAAAGGGAGTCACACAGTATCAAGCCAAAATAGAGGATGATAGTCTAATGACTGACTATAGAAAGTGCAAAGAGGGATATAATAGACGATTAGTGCCACAGGGTAACCAGGGTCACTGTGAGCTGTACTTTCACTTATAGTGCTAAAGTTAGTCTAAATACTGCTTCAGTGTGCAGGAAATAGTTCAATAATTGTAAAATTACAGCATTAAGATGTAGAAAATAAGATTTTAGATATTAAGATTGTAAAAGAATACATAGATAAAATCCAAAGTGGCATGCTAAATACTACAGAGCGATGCAGTGTATTTAATGGTGTACAGTATTTGGCACATTAGAGCCATACAATAAAGACTTAAAACAGAAAGTCTGGAAGTGTCTCCGGAGAAATTAATAGGAAGATAGATTTTACTCAAATATGCCTGAGATGTCCTGTGGGATGGTGCTCCACAGAATGGTAGAAGCGTAGAAATAGAGATATTAGATGTATGGAAAAGGAGAAAATGGAAGGACGTTGGGCTCTATAAATAGATCTTGATATGTTTTCATATTTATAGGTAACTAAATGATCCCAACAATATTTAATAATAAGAATTAGATAATTGTAGAGCATGGCACTAGTCATGTCAGGGTCATGGATTTAATAAGGAATTGAAAAAAGAAAAAATAAAGAATGCAATAAAAGTCACTTTAACCTCAGCTTGCTTTCTCCTATTTCCTTTTGCAATTAATTTAAGGTACACTGCCGTTCAAAAGTTTAGGATCAGTAAGATTTTTAATGTTTTTTGTTTTTGAAGAAGAAGAAGTTTCTTCTGCTCATCAAGGCTGTATCTATTTGATCAAAAATACAGAAAAAAAAAACTGTAATTTTGTGAAATATTATTGCAAATTAAAAAAAGTTTTCTATTTTAATATACTTTAAAATATAATTTATTCATGTGAAGCAAAGCTGAATTTTCAGCACCATTACTCCAGTCTTCAGTGTCACATGATCCTTCAGAAATCATTCTGATATGCTGATTTATAATCAATATTAGAAACAGTTGTGCTGCTTAATTTTTGTTGGGACCTGTGATACTTTTTTCAAGATTCTTTGAAAATAAAAATAAAAAGTTAAAAAGAAGAGTGTTTATTCAAAACAGAAATTTTGTGTTACAATATATACTACTATTCAAAAGTTTGGGGTCAGTATTTTTATTTTTATATTTTTAAGAAATTAATTATTTTATTCAGCAAGGATGTGTTTAATGGATAAAAAGTTATTGTAAAGACTTATATTGTTAGAAAAGATTTCTATTTTGAATAAATACTGTCCTTTTAAACTATTTATTCATCAAAGAACCAAAGAAAAAAAGTATCACAGGTTCCAAAAGAATATTAAGCAGCACGACAGTTTCAACACTGATAATAAATCAGCATATCAGAATGATTTCTGAAGGATCATGTGACACCAAAGACTAGAATAATGGCTAATGAAAATTCAGCACTGTGTCACAGAAATTAATTGTATTTTAAAGTATATTAAAATAGGAAAACGATATTAGAAATTGCAATAATATTTCACAATATTGCTGTTTTTTTTCTGTTTTTGATCAAACAAATACAGCCTTGATGAGCATAAGAGACTCCATTTAAAAAATTTAAAAGCTTACTGATCCCAAACTTTTGAACGGCAGTGTAGATGCTCAATGCATGTGATAGCATAACACTGAATCAACAACACACAGTATTTTGTGGATTCTTTCATTGTTGTTACATATCCTGACCACCTGATGTCACTAAAGATAAACCTTTGAGGCTGTCTGTTCTGTTGAAATGAATGAGAAATCTAGGGGAATTCAGATGATGTCAGGCTTCATTGCATTTTCAATGTTTGACCCATTTCTTGTGCACATTACCCTCCCAGTCAGCGGGTATTTGTATTCATACAGTGTATTTGTGCATATTGTGTCGATGTCTCTGTGAGAGTGAGTGAGTGAGTGAGAGAGAGAGAGAGAGAGAGAGAGAGAGAGAGAGAGAGAGAGAGAGAGAGAGAGAGAGAGAGAGTGTGTGTGTGTGAGTGTGTGTGTGTGTGTGTGTGTGTGTGAGTGAGAGAGAGAAAGAGATCCCATGGGCTTGAGTGTCTATCTCTGTACTTGTGTTCTCACCCTGCAGAGAGCTAGATTGTTTTCCTCGGCTAAGTTTAGCAGCACCGTTTGGGGATTCCATCTTCGGAGAACTGACACAGGCCGAAACTGTATTCTGAGCATGTCTTCTTCTCTCTCCCTCATTCTCTCAGCCACTGGCACACCTTTGATCACAGAAACACAAAATGTTCCATAGAGGTTGCTATTTTTTCCACTCAAGTCTTGAAGAAAAGGTTTTTCAGATATGTATCGGACTGTAGAATCAAACATTCCTGACCGTTACAATCAAATTTACACTACATGTACAGTATACATATAATGACAACATAAAGAGCTATTTAGTTTCGATAGACATGACTAAAAGGATGAGCTGGCAGCTTTCATATGTAAAAAAAAATCTGAGTCAGTCTAACAGCGTCTCATCTTTACTGTTGTCATCAGACTGAACCGCCTTCAGGTAATCCTGAGCCAATGAGCTGCATTCCATTACTCTGAAGAATCCTACAGTCAGGATATTTAATACGCTCTGGGTGGATGAAGGTTTATATTTATAGAAGGGCTGGTGCCCTGTTACTCTCACGTTTTCATTCAGCCCGTATTCTCGGTACTGCCTGTGCAGGAAAAGAGTGGTTTTTCTGGAAAGTATTTTTGCATGATTCATTTCTATTTTGCACTCTTCTATATCCATTTGCTCACAGCAGGAACAAAACACTCGTGACAGGGACATTTTAGTACTGAGCCTGTGATTAAATCTGGATTTACTAGTGTTGCATGGTTTGTTTGTTTACATCTCATTGGTGATAAAGAACTAAATATTTTCACACTCATGCCTGCTGACTGGATTATACTGCATGCTCAGCCAATTTTCCTCTGAATGTTTGTTCATTCAACAAATTTGTTTTGTTATTGAACTTGGTTATAAATTATTTTAAACAGAATCAAGACATGAATAAAGCTGTAGAGTTCATAATTATAACAGGATTCAGTAGCCTTTGACTGAAGACAGAAATGAAATGTTGACAGCTGCAAGCAGGGTCTTTTTTATGTAAAAGCAGAATGAAAACACTGATACTATGAAAAACTGCCAGAATACTGGGTACTTTTGAGCATGAACAAAATTTCCCTTAAGGAAGAGGTAGAAGTGGAAGAGGAAGAAGTGAAAGCATACTTGAAACAACTACAAGGGCAGGAAGAAGCTGTCAGAATAAAGAGGGATAACTGGCGGATGAATCAAGGTGGGTTTCAAAAGCGCATCTTATGGATTTAAATACATTCCATCACTCTAGAATACTAGCAATGTGATATTACCTCACTGCAGTGTTGTTTTAAAATATCAATGTTAGTTTTGACCAACACTGATATTAATGCCAATAGTTATCAAATTAGTTTTATATATTTTCATTTTAATTTGTTAAAATTTAAGCAATTTTGAGTTTTTTCATTTTTATTAATTGTTTTATATTCCTATATAGTTTTTTTTTTCTTTACTTTAGTTTTAGTTATTTTAGTATCAAGTTAAACTAAATAAAAATAGGAAATGTTGCACTGGCAACTAGCTGAAAAAAATATTTTATTTTACATTTATTTTCAGTAACATGTTTTTTTGTTGTTTTAGTTAACTCACTGTTAGTTAGTCTCACTGATGGTTTTCTGTCATTCCATAGTAAAGCATTTTGATTAACAAATGACTTTATTGCCTAGTCTAACAGGTTTCATTCATGTCACCTCATGAAGAATAAGCTGAGTATTTGTGTATGGGTGTTTCTGTGTGGAGATAAAGCAATGAAAGCTCATTAGGTCATCACTGTCGTAAGGTGAAAACTCACTGAGTGTTAGTGTTTATGTGCTTCTGATGCTGTTATGGGTCAACACACGTGAGACAATGGCACCAGCAGCTGATACTCTATTACAACTTTATGTTCTAACAAACACTTTATGGCACAGGAGCATACTTTCAACTACAAAAACACACTACAACACTAAAAATATAAATAAAACAAAATGATTTTGATTTTTGTGTTTCAACTCTGTATTCAGTACACTGGGAGCTTACACTTGTAAAAGGACAAATGTAAGGAAGGAAATCCACCTTACTATACACCACAGTCCTGGTTTAATTGTATAACATCTATTTGTCAGCCATGTTTTAAGAACGATGAAAAAAATGCATCCATTTCCAAAAAGCAAGAATGGTATCCAAATCACATGCAAAACTACTTGACTTAACTGATCCATAAAGAGCAGATGTATGTA
The DNA here is from genome assembly GCA_039654775.1 of Spinibarbus caldwelli. Taxonomy (NCBI): domain Eukaryota; kingdom Metazoa; phylum Chordata; class Actinopteri; order Cypriniformes; family Cyprinidae; genus Spinibarbus; species Spinibarbus caldwelli. The sequence goes on along the minus strand of CM077223.1, from coordinate 34,028,983 downwards.
TATAAGGAAAACATTATCACATATACACAAAATGGATATTTGAAGGCTTCATGCATAATGTAAATGCAATGAAGTTCTGTATGCTCAAGAACGCATGCAGATAAGGCAACATCTTTTGCACACATATACTTTGGTCTGAATAGGGTGACCTGCTGTAATCTATGCATTGTAATAAAAATGCAGAAATCACATGGTGCTTGTTTACCTTGTTCTCACGTTTGACATTGTCTGGGATCTCTACTTAAGCAATGACACACCAAAAACATCAGATTAAAGGTAAAACATGCAATAACTTAAGCCATTCTCTTGTACAGCATGTTTGCACACACAACACATGCATGCAAACAGCACATACAGTGTGACAAAGCAAACTCAAACTAGCTCGGACAGGTTTATTTTCCCTAAATTTGCAGTTTTTAAACTCGTCCCCCTCCTCCACTTCAAACTCTTCTTCTCAGAAACAACCAGGCGGCTTCTGCCTTTGCTTATGTGCGAAGCCAGCCTCAGGATACACTGAGTTAGGTTACACTACTGAAAGGAATCTCTCTCACATCAGCTCACAGTTCATCTGAGAGTTTGCTGACTGACACCAAGTAATGCGTATAGTGTAAAAACACATGAGAGCTGTCAACATTTATGGGCACAGAGGTCAGAAAATGAATGAACTTGGAAATATCTCAAGAATTCTTCAGTGGACAATGTACCCAAGACATCTTTTCGCACAGGCTGTTCTGCGTAAGCCTCAAACTTTGTTGTTGAATATATTTAACTATTTCTAACTCATATTTACATTAATCCTTTTTATCTATCAGCATTTATATTTTCCTATTTACAACCTCAATTTCATAACATTATTTCTGCAATTGGAATTCCTATATAAAAGCGTTTTTCACACCTCTGTGCAACATTATACAGTCTGTGTAAATGCTCCACTTCAGAAGCAGTTCCTGTGCTTCCTTTGCAGCGTAAAGATGGCATCTGAGTGTCAACACATGCCAAAAGTTGTAGTGCCAATAACAAAAAGAGCTGTGATACAACAGAGTGGGACAGATAACACAAATTAGTGACTGGTAAATGTTGAAAGTACATAGTAAAAATGAAAATATCATCGATATAACACAATAAATACCTACTAAATGTTCAAGACCCCATTTTATGAGCCTGTTGACTTTGTTGTTGTCTTCATGTTTGGGGGAGACTTTCATCAGGAAGGTATGATTTCGTCATCAGTGTAGGTGGCAAACCTTAAAGTGGATTGTGCCCCTCTTTGACTGCCACGCCCCGCCCACGAGCGTCGAACGACCAATGAATGCCTGTCTATCTGCGATGACGCTATCAGTCACGCCCCTTTACTAAAGAAGGAAGGAAACAGCGAAAGAAGAGAGAGCTCAGGAGAGGAGGACGGGAGAGGAATATACTTATTTACATCACCGACAAAACCTCGGGAGGAAGACAAACTCCTTTTCGAAGAGCTCCTGTTCCTTCACCGACCGATTAGGTTTTAAAAGCATTCAAGGTAAGCGCTAAATCGTTTGTGTGAATTTTATTTAGGCGATAATCGCGAAGGTTTGACGGTGTGATCACGGAAAGACTGGCTGACCCCGAAAAAGGGAGCGATGAACGATTACCGATTCAGGACGTGTAGCACACCGGGTTAAACCGCTAGCTCGGATCTATAAACGCCAGGGTTATTCGAGGTATCGAGCTGTTTTTGTTCGACGGGTGGGTCCCTAAAAAACAAAGTGTCCCAAGTTGTCAGCAGCACCTTCATGAAGATCACAAGCCCCAGAACGTGACTCGCCTGGCCACAAAAAACACACGGACAGTCGCCGACTTTTCTTCACCTTGTACATAACATTATAAATCGATTTGCGATGTCTGTTCTTAATTCTTTTTTTAATTATTTTTTTTCTTTCAGTAATGGCTTTTGAAACAGACACATCCCAGCGGATTATCTTCATTGTGCGGTGGCTTGTTTATTGTTCGACCGTGCCCGTTAAATTCAAGGAAATCTCCTTCAGTTGTTCTCGTTTTTGTGCTGTATGGTGCTAGTTACTCAGACAAACAGCTGGCTAAGCCAGCTAGCTTTTTGTTTTAGGCTTGTTCAAAGGACAGATTGTCTGTCTAGGGAGGAAATCCTGGAGCAAAAGGACAAAGAAGGAAGATTAAACAAAGCCAGTGCTGCTCTGTAGTCGCGATGTAGCCTTCGGATGTGTCATGATATTTTACCTCTTGCTATTTTTGTATTTTACTCGCCGTTCTGGTTCATTCTGTTCTCTCAAATCCACGCAGTTCATTCGTCTGTGAGACTCGACAGAAGTAAGCTGACTACATTACCTAGATAGCCACGCGCTTATGATGCTGTCTAGATAGCAAGCTCGCCAGGTTTTGAGACACAGCCACTCTTTCACATCCCAGACACGACTGTCCCGTCACGTAGACAGATAAATGACCTGTAATTCTCGGTTGAGTGGTGGTTTGAAGTTATATTAACCGCCAGCATCGACTAGCACTAGTTTTGGTATTGATCTGTGGTGTCTGTCAGCTGGTGTTGGTGCCTTGACTCGCGTGGTTGAACACGTGAACAGCTTTTGTGCTTCTTTTGCTTAAAATGACAGATTAGAGATGTAGGCTTAATGTCTCACCTTTATTGCCTCCTGAAATTGCATATCACGCTTGACACCCACTCGTTTGGTTAGTCATGGTTAGGTGGGAGAGCTTGTGTCGTGCTGTTTAATGAGTGGACTTTATTTACAGATACAGACAGACGGATTAGAAGCGAGTTCAGTTTGGATGTGGTTAGGAGTAGAAACAGCAGAGCTCGGTGTTAGTCCGGTCAGTCGGTTGACTTGACTGTAATTACTCTTTCCTGATGAGGGTGGTTGAGGAGCTTGTGTCTTATTTCTGGCTGAGATAAAACAAGGTCTGTTAATTATAGCGGGGTTTCCAGCGTGTCCACGCTTAGAGCCTCGAGAAGTTTAAACCCTTGAGCTTCAAAGGTGCACAAGGTAGCTTTTTGCTAATTAAACATTTTGCACATGAAGAAATGAATCTCAGTTTTGTGAAATATCATTTCAATGATGTACGTTTATATAAGAGAAAAACAGTTTTCTAGGAAAAACCTTTTTTTATTCTACATGGAGCGGGTCTCCCTCATGGGTGCCGCCATATTGAGGTCACATGACTATACAGTAATTACTAATAATAGTATGTAATTTGTTTTTTAAAGTGCACCTATTGATAGTTTTCACGTGACCTCACACCCTTATAGGAACGCCCACCTGGAGGACAAAACGAAGATTTGCTCCACTGACCGCCTGTTATTTTTATGCAGATTGCATCAAGTAATAATGTAGTAAAACGCAGATATTAAAAGACGAAATTCAGTGAACACCTTATTGATGATGTATATTTTGTACAGGCAAGAAGATGAAGCCAGAATATATACGCAATGTGCAAAGTTTAACGTTAAATGGCTTCCCATAGAAAACCATTAGAAGGAAAACACTGAACCGTTAAGCGGATTGCGTTCATATTCCGACCTCATCTGCTTGCCTATGTAAACTATGCATCATTTATATGGTGAATACTGAATTTGACCTTTTAATCTTACCGTTTTAAATATATTACAGAACTCCCAGTGTTTTTACAACGTTTTGTCACACTGTTTGTGATTGAAATATTGCCGTGGGTGCTTAATATGGATTGCAAATGGCCAAAACTTGCATTTTGTTCAGAAATATCTTTGTTTAATTCTTTTGAGAGGTGATCTAAATATTTGCGACTGGGAAACAGATGAAAAATTGACACGCTTGTGCTGCAGTTCTATGGATGTTTTGCCCTCCAAGTCTTCGAGCCGGTCACGTGACTGAAAGCTATGAATTGTGGGTAATGAAAGGTTCATATTTTGGTTTTGGGAGTCCCCAACAACAGGTTGACATGCATGCAAGGTCAAAAAACACCTTCATTGTCTTATAATATGCATTTATTTTTACCTTATTTGCTCAACGACTCCCAAACGATTAATTAAACGGTTCATTATTCCACACCCCTCCTTTGCGTGACGCAGATCTGCGGTGATTGGTCTCATTTTCATTTCAATGCCTGATAAAGCAGCTTGTGTACAGCGTTACCGAGGAAACCGCTATTTTTACGCTCCAAAAGCGGCACCTAGTGGCAAAGAATGAATTTGCATTTTCATTCAGACCAACGAGAAAAGACCAACAAGTGGGTGGGCAATATGCTAATGTTTCATGACGTCAACATGAAACGGCTTGGGATTTGTTTTAAAAACGACTCGCTTCAATGATTCAGAGTCGACTCTTTCTTTTGCCAGACAATAATTTTAAACGGTGCACTTTCAAATTTAAAACTTTGCAGGATGTTTTCATTCACTTAGAGCTGTTACACACTGCATGAAAGGTCATTTTCAAAAATCCATAATAGGTGCACTTTAAGAAACAGTAAGAATTCTTAATTTCTTTACAGAATGTTAATTTTGTATGTTAGTAGTGTTTAAGTAGTTTCAACTTGTTTGTTGTCAACTGTCTATTTTAATCTAATGGAACTTTATTCGTTAATTAAAAAAAAAAAAGTTTGTACTTTAAAGCACTGGCTAATGGTGCTATATACCAAAAATAAACATAAACATACATCTAAACAAAATGGGCTTACTAAAGAATATATTAATGAACACATACATACTAGGAATAGCTCAATACTGCTTTTTCATGTCCGATACTGATACTGCAGCCTTGAGTATCTGTCCACAACAGTGCCAGTCTGATACCAATAGCTTAGAATATCTGTACCGCATTACTACTATACCTCTATTCTACTGAGTGCACCTTTAAAACAATGATGTCCTCTACTCATTGCATGTGTATGTAAGCCAAACACAATGCTGTCATTGTTAACATGACCACTCTTGTTCTGTCTCCATTTTCTTTTGTGATATATTAGCAATGGCCCAAGAGACAAACCAGAGTCCCGTGCCTATACTGTGTACCACAGGCTGTGGTTTCTATGGCAACCCCAGGACCAATGGCATGTGCTCGGTGTGCTATAAGGAGCACCTGAACAGACAGCAAAGCAGTGATCGTAGTCCCATGAGCCCCCTGGGTAAGTCACACTGAAACATTAACCTGTTTGTCTAACCTCCTAGATAGAGCTCTCTATGGTTACAGACCACACAATGTAGTTATACTATGGTATAAGGGCTCTCATTCATTGCACCTCTTGGAGACGGTGATATTATAGTTGCTACAGCAATAACAGACCATAGTTACTGCTTGTAAAGCATTTCTCCAGCACACCAGCACCCAGTGATAGCATGTTATTCTGAGCTGTTTTAGAACTTGATAATTTTCTTGGTCTCTAGCACAATGTTGGGTCTTCCCTGAGAAATTGTAAATGATAAGCTGCACTTGTTTTGTGTCACAGGCCTTTTGTATAGTGTAGCACAGCTGCACCTGTGCACTGTTTGTGATTTGTGTCTTTGTGTTCTGTTGGACCAGCTGGCAGCCCCTCAGCAGAGGCCTCCGCCATACAGAGACTAGAAGCCAGCATAAACAAAGCAGAGCTTTCACCTGCACCCAGCACAGATACCATGAGAGAGTGAGTACTTCATGTGTGTGTTTGTTGTTAAACCTCAAAATGGGAAAGAATGCATTTTATGTTCAGCTGCTTGACGTTTGAATGAACTCTTGTGTTTCAAGAAAAGCCGGCGTGCGCTAAAACCCCCACCTGTTTGTTTTTGCAGAAGTATTCCTTCCACCTCTTTACCGGTCACACAACAGATGACAGAAATGAGCATTTCTAGAGAGGAAAAGGCCCTGTCTCCTAAAGCTGAGTGTGCTGAACCAGGTAATTGGAATGAAATGTGATCAAATAAATATTAAAGTAGACACACAAAGCTGCTTATTTAGTCTAACACAGAATGTTTCAAACTATTTCATGTCAAGGACCATCAAACATGATGATCCCCTTAACTTCTGATATATAAAGGCAGATAGATATGTACTTTCATGTATAAAGATGATTTGTGGAAAAATGGCAATGACAACTAAATTAAATAATCATTTCCAAAATTATTAATTAAATTTTAAAAAGTAACAGCAAAGCAACTTGTAAATTGTTAAAATATTATCTGGAAAATACTGACTTTTTATAATGTTTCATCTAAGATTTACATTTAGATGTATTTTTAATATTTTCTCACAAAACTACATTAGCTTCTTACTGTTTAAAATTAATGTTGTCGATTAAATAAAATAATTGTAATTGATTTCATTATTTCTCACCAGTCTCTAGAATGCAGAATTAAATAGTAAACTTATTAAACTTGGTGAATAATCATTGTTAAACATATTTCATTATCATCTAAAGCAGTGGTTTTCAAACCCTGGGTCGCGACCCTCGGGAGGGGTGGCCAGGATGATTTAAGGAAAACGTATGTAGCCTATGTAAGTTCAAGACTCAGGAAAGAAGCAACTAAAGAAACATAAACAACAAAACGAAAGTAACTGGCAGCCGCCTCAGGTCAGAATCAAATGTGTGTTTGTTTGTGCTCTGTTTTTGCAGCGTTGTACATTGTAGCAAATCAGAGACGTATCTGTTAATTTCTATAACGCAATGGCCAATCAGAGGAGTTTTAGTGAGTCAGAATCCACTCACCGCTCAGAACGCAAGTTTTCTTCTTCAGAGTTCTGGAAGCTCACAACGCGAATCCTCTGATTATAATGAACAAAGTGTAGAGGTGATGTAAATAAGAGATTAATTGTGCTGTGTTGACAGATTCATTGATTATAGCGGAATTAGAGATCGCTGAAATGAGTGACAGCTTTTTAAGGAAGCGCGCTTTCTTTGCTGTATATAGCCTATTCTCCATTCAGAATTTAAATAAAAGTTTCGTTTTTCATGCTGCTAAGAGGACCAATGTGGCGTACTTGCAACAAACTTTCGAAAGTGACATCCGCATAGTCTTTCGAAATCGCAATGACATTGTGATAATCATAACTATGGACTGGACAAAATATGATATGTCAGAATAGATGTGCATGAAGGCAAAGCACCCACACTAATTTCAGAAGCACTGACAGATTTGATTTTGGAACAGAGCATCCTTCCGGAGCTCTACGGTGGGACTTGAGATCGGTCTGTAGCGCATGTCCTTCCTTCCTTCTTTCTCTTTCTTTCTATAATATATATATATATATATATATATATATATATATATATATATATATATATATATATATATATATATATACATACAGTGGTGTGAAAAATTGTTTGCCCCCTTCCTGATTTTTTTAAATTTTTTTTGCATGTTTGTCACACTTTAATGTTTCAGATCATCAAACAAATTTAAATATTAATCAAAGATAACACAAGTAAACACAACATGCAGTTTTTAAATGAAGGGTTTTTTTTATGAAGGGAAAACAAAATCCAAACCCACATGGCCCTGTGTGAAAAAGTGCTTGCCCCCTAAACCTAATAACTGGTTGGGCCACCCTTAGCAGCAACAACTGCAATCAAGCGTTTGCGATAACTTGCAATGAGTCTGTTACAGCGCTGTGGAGGAATTTTGGCCCACTCATCTTTGCAGAATTGTTGTAATTCAGCCACATTGGAGAGTTTTCGAGCATGAACCGCCTTTTTAAGGTCATGCCACAGCATCTCAATAGAATTCAGGTCAGGACTTTGACTAGGCCACTCCAAAGTCTTCATTTTGTTTTTCTTCAGTCATTCAGAGGTGGACTTGCTGGTGTGTTTTGGATCATTGTCCTGCTGCAGAACCCAAGTTCGCTTCAGCTTGAGGTCACGAACAGATGGCCGGACATTGTCCTTCAGGATTTTTTGGTAGACAGCAGAATTCATGGTTCCATTTATCACAGCAAGTCTTCCAGGTCCTGAAGCAACAAAAAAGCCCCAGACCATCACACTACCACCACCATATTTTACTGTTGGTATGATGTTCTTTTTCTGAAATGCTGTGTTACTTTTACGCCAGATGTAATGGGACACACACCTTCCAAAAAGGTCAACTTTTGTCTCGTCAGTCCACTGAGTATTTTCCCAAAAGTCTTGGAGATCATCAAGATGTTTTCTGGCAAAACTGAGACGAGCCTTTATGTTCTTTTTGCTCAGCAGCGGTTTTCGTCTTGGAACTCTGCCATTTTTGCCCAGTCTCTTTTTATATATATATATATATATATATGTGTATATATAGAGGTCACGTCAATTTAAAAAGAAAAAAATAGGGTCGCTCTTAAAGTTTGAAAACCACTCATCTAAAGTGTGCAACCCTTAATAATTTTGTTAAACAAACAACCAATATTTGTACACCATTTTGCTGCTTGATTGCAGGGGGATTTTATAATGTGTATGATGGAATCTTTCAAAAATGCCTGTCAAATGTCAATAAACCTAAACTGTGCTGTCTAAATATATATTCAAATGTCTGCAGCTACAGCAGTGCGCAAGATGATGAGCAAGATGACGCGCACGATGAAAGCAAGATCTGTTTTATTACTTATTATCATTGTTCAAGTATGCAAGGAATGTTTATTTAAAAGTCTACAATGTGAATGTCAAAGGAAGCACGGTCAAGTTTGTGGTAGTTGGGCCTTCAGACATTAAGCTCTGTTTTCTCAGTTCTTCTTTGTACTAAAATGGACTTTACTGCAAACAGAGCAGTCTTTGGGCCTGCTCCAGTTTTAGTGTGAGCTGTTTACTGATGACAGTCTTAAGTTCATGCAGTGCTAAGAACTTCGTTCTGACAGAAACTGGGACTTTGGGGTTTGTGGCAAGAGCCTTTTTTAGGGTACAGTCCTATAAAATTGCGACCATACTCAGAAATCGGTCTCGGGCTGCTTTCAGAATCCACCCATGCCACATTGCAACGGTTTTATTTCTGACATTTTTTTTTCTCTCTCCATTCTTCCCACAGTCATAACACAGCCCACCTCCTCCTATTCCCCTATCCCTGTGGCTAAGGGTAGCGACGAGGGCAAGAGCCCAGATTCCTCCAAACCTAAGAAAAATAGATGTTTTACCTGCCGTAAAAGGGTTGGACTAACAGGTGAGACTTGTTGATTGGTCATTCTGATATTGGTGTGATATCTGTGATCGGTGGTCTTACGTCTTCTTTGGTTTTACAGGTTTTGACTGTCGATGTGGTAATCTGTTCTGTGGAATTCACCGGTACTCAGACAAGCACAACTGCACGTACGACTACAAGGCGGAAGCCGCTGCTAAGATCCGTAAGGAGAATCCCGTAGTGGTGGCTGATAAGATCCAGAGAATATAAGCTTTACCCTCTTTCTCGGAGAACACTGGTGGATAAAATGGTCGACTTGAAAAACGGACTTGTGTTTTTCTATCACCTTAAGAAGAAAATGAGAGAACTGTACCGTCTGAGGCTCATGCATGAACGATCTTGACAGATTTTGGTTTTCTAATAGGTATTAATTTCTTTCCATTTTGTTTTGTCTCCTCTCTGTGGTGTTTTATGCTAGGTATTCTTGCATATTCTTTCGTTTCCTAAAGCATAGGACACCTTTCAGGAAATTTGAGCTTTTTATTTTTGGTTTTTGATTTGCCTGTTCCCGCCCTCAAGCAATGGGAGTGGCAGATACTCTGTGCCAAAACGTGGCCGTGTAGTTTCTGAGTAAGTAGTGTTCAGCCTTTGACTTATGACGCTGGATATTTAAGAGATGTGTCAAAGCTCTACCTGATGATGTGTGCAGCATGTGTTGATCTGTTAAACTGCAGTTTGTCATTACAGTCTGTTCTAGCAAATCAGTTGGAATGTGAGGCCGCCCAGTCATTAATACCATTTATTTAGCATTATTTTAGAATGTGAACTTGCTACTGTGACATCATGTTTTTGAATGAAAGGTTGAGATTCATTAGAAGTCTTTTTTTTTTCCCCTTCGTCTGCTCTAGACAGCTCTTTTCCCACATTCTAGAACCAATAACCTTCTTTCTGCATTTTAGAGTGTCAGATGTCTGGGAGTTTTATTTTTGTTAATTATGTGTGACTTTTTGATAAGACTGTAAGGTTGTACAGTCTGTTTCCGTGTGAGCGTATTTGTGCGCATGGGGGAAATTTGCGCACAAGACCTTCTTCCTGTTGTCGAAGCGAGATGAGCTAACTCTACTTAGTGCATTCATAACACCGCAATAGTATACGCATAAAGTCAGACCTGAGTCTGTGAAACATTGTTCTTCTTGTTTGTTTTAAAATGCACCTACAATGCACCTGTTATTTTTGTGTGTCTGCATATGTTAATGTAAGCGACTCCGAGTGCATGTATTTGTATATAAACGTCTTTTCTTCTGTAGGGAGTGAGGTTTCCTTAAAAAAAAAGATGTTATCTGTTGAGAGTTTGAATGTTTTAAATTTCAGCCTTTAGTTATATGCAAATTTGTATGGAAAAAAACACCTTACTATGTTCATATTTATGTATTGCATTTAATCCTTTTACCTGGCATTAAAGAAAAAAAGTATTGTAAATAAAAATATACAGAGAGAAAATATATAGTCATTTTGTACTGTTGTTATTTTGGGGGAAATTCCAGAACATCATACAGATAATGGTTTTTAAGTGAATAGTTTCCAGGCGTTTTTATACCTTAATAACACGCAGCAGAAGGCCCAAATTGTAGATTCCCTGACAGCTGAATCATTTTTCAGATGGTGCTTGTTTCGCACACCTGTCCCGCCTGCTGACGCAAAGACATCCTGTTTTCACGACAGCTGTCCTCACAACTTTTAGCACTTCTGTACTCGCAACCAAAGCAGATTTGACAATCCTGCCTGACCTAGTAACAGCTGGAGAGGTGTGTGTCACCCTCTAAGCAATGACAACAGCTGGTCTGAACCCTCAGTGTCACCCTCAATCAAACACACACAGGATATTCACATATACTTTTCCTGTCTTGTCTTCAAAGTGCATCTCTGTCCCTTAAAGGAAAATGTCCTCATATCACCGTCCAGTCATTTGGTGTTATTGTCATACTCTTGACTAGTCAGCGTCTACGGCTCAGGCTCGCTCTCTGTATTTGTACAGAGGGGGCTGGGCGATAAGCCGGTCTGGGTGGATGACATCACAGTGACGGGTGGTGACAGATGTTGAGGGCAGATGTCTACGCCACAGTGTGTAGACATGCGTCAGGGGGAGGGGCAACCAAGGATACAAAGAGATATACTGAGGCATAGTTGAACAGGAAAATAGTGTGGCGTAGAACTTTGTATCACGAGTAAAAGTAAATGACCTGGGACTGAATTAAAGGCAGGACATAGGAATTGTTCAGCAGGGGAGCAGATGGGTTCTCACACAGAGTTCTGCGTGTTCTTCCCACGTTAATCCTTGTGCCAGTCAGAGGCTGTAAACTGGCTTCTCAGTCGCGAGTTTGGCTGAGGAGAAGAGGGCAAGGCTCAGAACCACGAGACAGAGGAGCTTAAAGAAAGAGTTTGGTATTAAAGCAATTATGGAGCTTGCGCTGGGAGGAATGAAACATGAATGGGCATCCTGGTCATAACAAGGAAAATGTAGGTTTTGGAAAAAATCTTGAGAGGGAGGTGAGAATAGTGGAAAAGGGAAGGAAATGTACTTATTTTTATTTATTCATAAAAAGAATTTCAGAATTCTGATAACTCTTTTTAAAGTAAATTTTAATTAATTTAAATCAGATTTTACTAAACTGGGGTGTGTTGAAAAGTTTTAAACTGACAAATTATCAAAAATAAAAAAATTAAACAATTTTTATTTTTATTTTTTTACCTCTGTCATGTGACCATTAACATCTGATATCAGAAAACCATGAACATATAAATTAGAAGTTAAATTATGGGTATATTAACTTAAAATCTCTGTACTTCAAGAAAATATTTTAGTCTAAAAGGAGTTCGGAAGACAAAAAAATCCCTGATTTAAATGGTCCTGTAAATGACAAGTTAAAAAAATATTAAGGAATAAAAATATAACAAATATTACAAAACTAGTCATCAACAATTTTAAATAAAAAGTGATTTTCTTAGTTTTTTTTTTTCAGTACATATATCTAAACATTTTTAAATCAAGAAATATTTTGTGAGGAAAAAATGACATAAGTCTTGTTTTCTGAAAAAAAAAGTAACAAAATTAACTGTTTATACTTAAAATAAGAAGAAAAAAAATCTGCCAATGAGGTAAGAAAAACAAGTTTGTTTTCCCTTTGAAATAAGTTTGTCGTCTTATCCCGTTGGCTTATGTTTTCTTGTTTCAAACTTAACATCATAAAAGCTAAGTGTCATTTCTGCTCAATTTTATAATCTTGAATTTCTCTATCAGCAGTGATGAGAATTTTAAGGTAGCAGACTTATCCTTTCAGTTTTAGTGAGTTTTTATTTATTTATTTTTATTTTTTAACTGTGTAGAATGAACTAGAGGAGAATGGCTGGCCTGTCACAAAGCCTAACCAGATTATGACAGATGCAGTGAACTAGGGCAGTGAGTTCAGCCCGAGATCTCACACAATCTCTCTCAACCTAACACTACCACGCACAAGTAAACGCTCTAATCCGACACAATTCCCAGTTCACAGGAAACTCCAAACTTAAATGTTCTCCTTTTCTGAACTTTACCAGAACGTTCCCGTGCTGTTGTGTACCGAGCTTTTGTTCCTTGAGGCGTAGTCAGGAAGATGGTAATCAGTTAACAGTACAGAGTAAAACCAGCCTTTAACTTGTGAGTCTGGGTGTGGCTCTCAAAGCTGCTTGTGTTCCTCAGGGTAGATCACACAGGAAGTTGATTCAGCCAGACAGTCAGATTACATGAAGAGAGGGGATTATGACAGATATGGGAACCTCTTTGACTCACTGAATTTTACACAACCAGTTTCATACACAATATTAAACTATTATGACTAAAAGTCTGTTCTTTATGAGATTTCAGTAAAGTTGGGTTAATATTAAAGTTCTAATATATGTCTGTCACAGCTATTTAATGTACCTTGTGTGGTCTAGCCAGGAAACTCCCAGCCAGACAGAGCCAGCTCTGACTGATTCAGCATTTCTGTGAGAGAGAGAGAGCGAGAGAGAGAGAGAGAGAGAGAGAGAGAGAGAGAGAGAGAGAGAGAGAGGCTGCAGGAAGGGGGCGGGGCTTTAGATGGGCACTATGACGTCACGGCATATGACACAAGCTCGCCTCGTTCTCCATTCCATCACATGCTCTCACCGCGTCTGCGTGCGAAGCCCCGCCCACTCACATGCGCTTTACTCATGCCTCCGACTCATTCTCTGTCTCTCTCCCATCTGTGTGCCTCTTTGTCTTTCACTCCCATGTTTATACACTCTCCCTCACTTCTGCTTCTCTCTCCTCTGAGACACTTACTTTATGCTGTTTGCTAGATGTCTGTGGTTCAAGCCCTTGGGCTAGAACGCCAAAGCAGACAGTTTTGAGGTTCATTTCATTTGCTAATATTTTATATTTAAAGGGATATTTCACCCCAAAATAAAAATTTGCTGAAAATGTACTACTCACCCTCAGGCCATCCGTGTATGTAGATTTTGTAGAGTTTGTTTTTTCATCAGAATAGATGTGGTAAAATTTATCATTAAATCACATGCTCGCTGATGGATCCTCTGCAGTGAATGGGTGCCGTCAGAATAAGAGCTGATAAAAACTTCACAATAATCCACAAGCAATCTTCATGACTCCAGTCCATCAATTAACATCTTGTGAAGTGAAAGGCTTCATGTTTGTAAGAAACAAAACCACCAGTAAGATGTTTTTTTTTATTTCAAGCCATTGCTTCCAGCTAAAATAACGTTCCATGATAGCCTAATATTGCTTTCACCAGTGAAAAGTCATCTTGTCTGAATCCGGAGAGAAATATGCACAGGTCAAGCATTGTTTCTAAGCGCAAACAAGTCCAAAACATTTCTATATATCAAATATGTCAGTGGATTTTGATGTGAGAGGACAACAGGGGATGGATGTTTCCACTGGAGGAAGCTGTTTGGACTCTCATTCTGACGACATCCATTCTCTGCAGAGGGTCCATTGTTGAGTAAGTGGTGTATTTCTAAATCTGTTTCGATGAAGAAACAAACTCATTACAGGTGAACTATTGCTTTAATGTATTGCTTTAATGCTTAATATAATTCATGGAGTTATTATTCCAAGAGTTACTTCTTAAGAGGGGCACCTTCCCAGTTCCTACCCATATATCAGCAAAGAATATGTGACCACGGACCACAAAACCAGTCATAAGGTCACTTTTTTTTTTTTTTTAAATTGAGATTGCTGAATAAATCAAGCTTTCCAATGATATATGGTTTGTTAGAATATAACAATATCTGGCCGAGATACAACTAGCCTATTTGAAAATCTAGAATCTGAGGGTGCAAAAAAAATCGAAATACTGAGAAAATCGCCTTTAAAGCTGTCCAAATGAAGTCCTTAGCAATGCATATTATTAATCAAAATTAAGTTTTGATATATTTACGGTAGGAAATGTACAAAATATCTTCATGGAACATGATCTTTACTTAATATCCTAATGATTTTTGGCATACAAGAAAAATCAATAATTTTGACCCATACAATGTATTGCTGGCTAATGCTACAAATATACCCATAGCTTACTACTTATGGTTTTGTGGTCTAGGGTCACATATCTCCTTTACATTTTCTTCTATGAAAGCAGTTAAGTTTGTAAATGTTTCTGTAAATGACATCTGAATATATACTAAGATTCATCATGATGACGTAATCATTATGAAAGCAAGATTTGCTTGCTGAGCAATGTGTTCAGATATTATTTTTCCAAACACACAAGACAGACCTGACTGACCGAGAGTTCAGAACTGGAATGTTTGCATTGTGGTGCATCAAACTTCAGCTGAAAAAGACACAAACTTGCATGGCATAAAATAATATTATGTATAAAAATGTTTTAGATCATTAAAAAACAGCATAATTTACAATACTAACAGAAATGATATAAAATGTAAATCATGTTTACTGATATTTTAATATAAAATGTGGCTCAAATATGAGCATACTGTGAAAAAATTAGTCAAATATGACTCATACTCACTAAAGCACATCTTTTTTTTTTCTTTGCTAATATCATTCGTGTGATTGAGACATCATCGCTTTAAGGCAGTAGACTAGAGTTAGATCTGCAGTGTAAAACAGTGTCTTAGCGCCTCCGTGTGGTTATCGAATATTTTTTTCAAAGTTTTGTTAAAATGTTTATGAATAATTGATATGAAAGTATATATGAAAGTGCATATTTATGTAATTTTACTGCAATTCATTTAACTAGTACTGTTGTGTGAAAAATAACTAATTTTGAATAGGCTATAACAATTACACTAGTCTCTTAACTCCATGTTTAAAAATGATTGAATAATTAAAGGATGCTGTTTAAAATCATTTTAGATATATAGCATGTCATACTGCAAGACACCGCTGTCACTTCTTGAAATGATGACCACTCAATTTCAGTTCAAATACATTCAGAACTCATCTATCATTTATTCTAAACACTGTACGTAGAGGGCATGAAGCAAATGTAATCAAGAGCTCTGTTCCTACTTGAGAACTGTCATAAACAGTGAAAGGACAGGTGAGACAGACAGAAAAGAGCTTCTGATGAGAGTGTCACAAATACTTGTTTTGCAGTGTATTATCATGAATCAATAATAATAATACAAGCATTCAAAAATAAATAAATAAATATACCTAAATAAGATACATTTAAAAAAAGGGTGACAATAACATAAAGCATTTTTATTGTCAATTTGTCATTGATTAATATAAAATATACTCTGTCACATTGTTTTTTCATGATCAACACGACTAGTAAATAGAAGACAACAATTTAATAAAAATGAAAAAAAAAATCTATTTGAGCAGTAGACAAATCTTTAAATCATGTGGTAAAATTTAAATAAACAATATTTCCTAAATAAAGACATTTAACAATATGTTAACTAAATAATATACATCTATAACATCCTTTCAAAAATCTAAACTGTAATCTTACCAAAAAAAAGAAAAAAGAAAAAAAAAGCTTGTCCTGAGTATGTATTATATTTCTAGTAAAAACAACTAGATAGTAATGCATCTGGAAATGGAACCACTTGTCTTCCAGCCACGTAGACTTCAGTAATATTTCGATCATCACCTTTTCAGAACAAATATTTGTAAGAATTTCAATAAGACAAGAATATCTGAATTAAAGGGATATTTTAAGCATTTCAACATTTTTTAAAGCAACTTACCTAAATTTAAAAACTTCTCCAAAATGACCTGTATGAAAAAAAGCACATTAAATGGGGCATTCTTTATCATTTATACACATTAAAGAATTTGTAATGTATGCAAAGGACATTCATTGATATTGATTGTTTTTGCAACGAGACCAGTGTGTTTGCATATGACCATGCACAAAAAATACATTTAACCAATTGATGTTGTTTTCTCAGTATGAGGGCAGAAAAGATCAGTAGGAGATCTGTCGAACCTTGGGGCCTTCACCAGGAAACAAATCGATCGGTCCATCAGGAATGCAAACATTCACTCGCAGGGCATCAAAGTCCTTGCCTACCACAAAGTTTCCGATCTGATCATCCAGTGAGAGGGCTGTAGGGAGTGTAGAGAACAACCAGGCAAGTTTATATAGTGTGCTGTGATAGTAATAACGAAAATAACATTTGACAATGAAAGCTGGAATCTTACCTTCGCTGCCTCCAAGTGTAGCCAATCTGAAAACCTCCTCAAAGCTCAGAGTCTTATGCTGAGGGTCCTGGATGGTCAGGGCTTTGGACGTGTCGACAGTTCTTCTCATAGCATCTAGTATGGATGGGGAGTAGCCTCCTGCTACATCTACAGACGGCACAGACAAGACCATAAAATGCAGAATACTGGACCTGACATGAAACTGGTAACTGACATGTATAGCTTATTATCTTTAAAGCTTTCGCAAATAAAGAATTTCCCACTATAATGCACAAAATGGCCTGGCAAACAACCTTACCTGTCCCCAAACCCAATTTCACTTTGTGGTTCAAGACATTGCGCACATTTAGCATCCCACTGCAAATCCTGGGATGGTAAAAGAGACATTAAATGAATGAAATAACATGTATTAGAATGTATTAAAGTGATCTGAAAATGAATATTAATAGTAAAAGGATTGAGGTGCTTACGAAATGTTACTGTTAGGACAGTGAGAGATTGCAGATCCTCTTTCACGAAAGATCTCCAGTTCTTCATCAGTTAGGTGACAGCCATGGGCCATTACAGTCTACAGTCAGTTTACATTATTTAATTCTAAAACCAATTTCAATTCTCAAATTTAAACTTTTATATTACTAAGATTCTGCAAATGTTTAATCTAACAACTGGAACAGTTTTAAAAGGTGCTTTGTAATCAAAATAATATTAATATTAATATTAATATAAATAATATAAATAATTTCCATACATTTCAGAATAGCAATGAATGAATCATTCATTGAAGCAAGTTCATTGAAAATTATACTCAGTTATCCAAAACCTAAAGCTGAAATATTCTGATTTGGTTAAAATCATCAAAGATTTTGTTCCACAAGTTTGCAATGACACTAGCGTGAGTAAATAATGAAAATGAGTAAATATTCACTTTTTTTGGTGAATTATTCCTTTAAATCATAGGTCTCTTAAGTCAGAAATGGGATTTGCACTTGGTCCCAGATCAGTGAGGAAGAGTGTCATCTATTCAGAGCAGGGAGTTTGTATGCTCAAACAAATGACAATGCACTCCAGTGTACTGAACTCTTGATCACAAACTCATATTGCAAAGCACATGATTCAGAACCTCTCAAGTAAGCCCTTTACATCCACAGGGCTAATGAGAACAAACCAAGATACTTAAAGAACCTTCGATAAAAACCTATCGGTTCATCAAATATGTGCAGCTTTATATGAATTTATTTGTATATATCTTTTTAAATAAACTCACAAAACTGTATATTGGCAAACAGCTGCATATATTTTAATGACTGACATTTGTTTATGTCATGCATAGACTTCAGACTTTCACACTTGGACTCTGTTGCAACACAATTCAGAACATAAAATCTACAAAATTACACAATGAATCAGTAACAAACGTATCTATGTAGAATAGTATGTATATAAAGTAATATATTAGATAAAAAGATATATTAAAAAATATATGCAAAAATATATTTCATCAGGTCTCTGATGTACAGTATAATGACAATCACTGAATACCACTCACCATATCTGTAAGCAGGTTGTGCTTGAGGTAAACATCAGTGTAGGATTTGCAGCCAGGGAACAATGTCTTCACAAGCTCCACTTCCTCTTTGTTCTCACTGATGTGACTCTATAGGTTTAATAATTGCAGAAAAACAGGTGTTAATCATTTTACTTAGCGTCTATCAGTGATTATCTTATGATTTACAGCATCTTAACTGTTAATTATTCACAACTATTGAGTGTAGAAGATCAGTTTATAATATTTACAGCATTCATTTATAATATTACAATTATAGTTTAGAATTTTGATTGACAGAAGGCCATCTGTCAATCAAAAACTCTTAGTCATCATACCATGTTTCAAGCTTCTACCATGTGAACAATGCCATAATCCACTTGAATGTTAATTGCATGTTGTTTAACCTTTGTAAATCACTGTTTATCAAGTAGATGTTAATGTGTGAAAGGAGGACAAACCTGAACGTGAAGCTTGTTGTTATTGGCGATCTCACCTAATTCACTGAGCAGTGAAGAGGAACAGGACGGAGCGAATCGAGGAGTGACCACAGGCTTAACATTTGGGTACTAAAACAATCAGATAATATATTTTTATTTTCATATTTCACAGCCTGAAAACATTTAGGCACAATGGCACTGTAACACTGACTCTGACTAGACTTACATAATAAATCAATTAAATTAATGAGAATGAACCCGTTATTTACCTCCTTTTTGAGAAGCTCTTTGATGAAACTGCAAAAAACAAGAGGAAGCAGAATCATATCTTCAAGTTCACTGATCAGACTGTGGGTTAGATTTATAACCAAAATTCAGTCATTTTGTACATTGTACATGAGGTTACTAACACTATTGTGTCAGTACAGTCAGTCACACAGTCCTCCAAAACTCACCGATTGATCTCCTCTTTACATTCACTTGGACTTTCTTTGTACTGTGGAACTGCAGAATTGCAGTCCATGCAAACTTTACCCACTAAAGCTCTTTGTCCAAACTTATCTAGAGGAAAAGAGGCAAATTACTGTATCTAAAATCAATGATCAATAATTGATTTATCATCTTGTGAAATAATGATAGAGTAGCATAGTGGACACAGGATTTTAAAGTAATATTAAAGTTGAGACAGAGTTATTACAACTTTACTTCACAGAATGATAGGTCACAGTGCACCTCTTCTTACATAATATGAAAAAGCAAACATAAATGCAGTTACTTAACAGACTGTCAGGAACAAGTGCTAAGACAAGATAGAACAAAGCAAGACAAATTCCAAAGGTTAGAGAAAGGATGTGTTTGTGTTCGCTACCACAGACACAGTCCCAGGGGAAATTCATTCAACGTGTGTGTGTGTGTGTGTGTGTGTATCCTTGGTTGCATGTGTTTTACCTGCAAGCTCTCCAAGCAGAAGAGAGGCATCAGTGTGTATTGTGGCAAAATAACAAGCAGTAGTGGTGCCGTTCTTTAAGGTTCTTCTCTACAATGCCAAACAGTCAACAAAAAGGTTCAAACAAAATTTGTAACATGCATTCTATATCCATATTAATTATTTACCTTACTTTAGAGTTATTCTTTATATTTATTATAGTTTTTATTTAATCAATTTCAATGAGCTTACCACAACTTTAGTGTAGACATTATTGGCAAAATCCAAGTCTTTATACTTGGCTTCCACAGGGAAAGTGTAAGTGTTGAGCCACTCCAACAGAGGCAGGTCTAGGGCAGTTCCAGTATAGCTATACTGAGATGCATGGATGTGTGTATCAACCATTCCGGGCATAAGAAACTCACTGTGGAGCAAAAGTTAAATTTAGCAGTGGCACTGCAAAAAGATTTCAAGCTTGAACATGCTCATTATTACACAATTTGATCTCAAAGCTGGTTTCCACAAAGGTTCTTGCTCTGTTTTGTTACCTGCTGAGTGGTTGTTCTGAATGCAAAAGCGACTGCAAGCACCCTTTATGCAAGACTTGCGTATGTTAAGACTATAGAATATATGCAATTCATTTAGACTGATGTACTTACTATTGTCCAAGCTGTTTTATGTCTGAAGCTTCAAAGCCCCATATTTCTGAAAGACTGACCACATCTTGATGTTTTTCAATAAATGCAATCTGCTCAAAAAGAAGGGAAAAAATAGCATTATGAAAAAAATAGGAGGTACATTATTCCAAATCATTGGCAAATTACATCATTTATTAGCTTATATATATAATACATTTTGTGATTAGGACATTTATCTTAGAAAAAAAAATAAATCAAAATGAGATGACACAAACTGTAATTAAGTATTAATCAAACCTTGCCCTTATCGTCGACTCCTAAGACACAGTTCTGCAGTATTTCCACCGCAGCTCGAGGTGTGGAGTGCACAAACGTTCCACTGAAGACGTGCGCAATGCGCGCGGTTGTGTCGTTCCGAATCATTATTGGCACAGATTTTCAAATGTCATTTCAAATGAATTATCTTAACTTTTATATACGACATGAGGCATTGCAGAATTCCTGGGAGGTGGATATTGTAAACCGGTAATCATTACGACAGCTCTAAGCGCGTCACAGCGTACATCCAATCAAACTCTCGTGCGCCATTGGGACGTTCTGTAATTGGTGATAGCACACCACCGCCTGTTTTCTTGATTTTTATGTGTTAATTACTCGCTAATACAAATAATAGGATAATAATAATAATAATAATAATAATAATAATAATAACTACAAATGTAAAATGTAAACGTTTTCTAGTGTATGTTATTATTTTAGTACACACTCTCATGGGGCGTGTGGTCATGGTGATGTATGAGCAGTAGCAGGTGTCCAACACGGGAGTCTTTTGTCAGAATCATAAGAAACTAACTGGGATAAAGGAATACTGAAGCAATAATAGCTTATACATAGAACATATCATATCCATCAGTTAATAATTTAGGGCTATAATTAATAACATTTGGTATTAGCTGAGATTCTAAACTTCATTAGGTTCTAAGTTATAGTTTTGGTTTTATTTTCTAATTGCATTTATAACAAATAAATTGAACTGAAAGTACTTGTGAAATGGGTTGTTTAGTTGTGCTAATTTATAAGAATGAAGGTAGAAGGACCTGCTGTATTGTATGTTTGTAGAGACTATATGAAAGAGCACATGACAGCACCATGGATGAACAATAGCTACCTCTTTGAAAGGTTTCACATTACACTCTTGCAGTGCAAATTTCCTTTGCAATGTTTTATATTAGAACAATCTGTTGACGTTTGCTGGATAAATAATTATTGTAAAGGACAATTCTTGTGCAACACTTGAGTACACATGACAGGATTCATGCAATATTAGGACATTGTAGTCGCACATGACTCCATCAACAAACATTACAACAACATAGACAAACACTACATATAGACAAAAATAAAAACCACTGAAACAGCACAAAATGGTTTGCATTGTCCACTGCACAGAAGAACTGCACTGAAATTAAGTTACATATAATTATATTTTGTATGCATTCTGCCATTGATAAGAGTAAAGGAAAGTGAAAATGCTATCAATAGCTGTATTCCATATAAAGAAGCTGCAGCCATTTATTCCATATAAAGAACACAGCCATTGAAAGCATTTTCACAATAGAATTTGGACACAATAATTTTGATGTATGTGGTAAAGGAGATAGTAAAGCAGTCAGACATGTGATACAGGTCTCCCTTCTTGCTTCATAACTGTGGCTAAACCTCATGACATAAATCCAGGATTAAAGTTACAGTTCCTCAAATTGTTCAAAAAACAGTTTATATTTGTTTTTTGTATTAGCAATCATGCATTAACTTCTCCAGAACTTTACGTCACAGGTGGTTCAGATGCTGCACAAAGGGCGAAACAGACTATTCTTGTTTAAGTTCCTTAAACATCACAAGAGATTTCCCTTAAAATCTTGAAATAGTTGGCTATGATCTCATAGCATTACCTCTGCGATCACATGGTGATTCAACATGTTACTGGACCCTTTTTCATTAAAAAAAAAAAAAGAAGTTATTCTGTTATTCTAGATCTGTGATGGTTCTACTTTATATTAATTTTCTTTAAATGCTATGTACTTACATTAGAAAATATTACTTGTTACAAATTTGCTTATTGTGTTAATGTTGGCAAAACACTTTTGCTGCTATTGATGTGGGATATGGTTAAGGTTAGGGATATGTTAAGTGGTATGGGTAGGTTTGTTATTAAGCTGTATTTACTGAAATTAATTACAGCTACAATTATATGCATGTTTTTAAAAAAAAAAAATATATATAAATACGTTTATCTACACAATAAGTGCATTGCATCAAATGATTAATTTAAATGTTACAACACAGTAATTAATAATGCTTAACATATAAAGTGGGTCCCCTGTGTTTTTGAAGCCACTTATATGCAAGAGGACGTTTCTAACAAAATCTATATGTAAAAAAAAAAAAAAAATCAGTCAGCAGAACATAAAACGGGACAGTGAAAGTGTATATTTAACATTCAGTGTAATCCAGTATTTTCTTAGTCAGACAGCACAGCATTTTCTTGTAGGTCATTTATTAATTGGACATGTTTCATCAGTACTTTCTATTTACAAAAAGACTTATGAAACATATTTCATTCAAGCTTCTCAATATGAATCAGCCATTCATAGATAACATGAATGCTATCAAAATGTTTGTGATTTAAAAAAAAACAAGACTGGGTTTCAGCATATGACTGTGTCAGTTCCTGCAAGATCACAGTGATGGAAACAAACAATCACCACAGGCAACGGGAAAACACCTCCTGGGAGTCTTTCCCAATTAACAGCAGGTGAACAGGTGAGTACATGTCCAGTATCCAGCCCCACTGTTCTTAGGTTTAGCTGTTTGCTGGTAATGCATACAGAAGACTGCAAGTGTTAATTTCCTTCCGCCTCTGAATCACTATCACAGTCATCATTGCTAAAGCCCATGTCATCAAAATCTTCGTCGTCCTCCTCCTCATCTCTTTTTTTCTGTCTCTTTCCTTTATTTGGCTGGCTGGTGTCCTCTACCTCTTCTTCTTCCTTCTTGTCAAGTCTAAAAAACAAAAAGCAGACAGATACATAAACACTCTCTAAAAAAAATCTGTGAATTACAAGAACTTAATTTTTGGTCACAGTTAATAATAATACACTTCAACATATATATGACAGTGATAAGTTTAATTAATCTTATTAAAGAAGTGTCCCTAATAATGCACAGCTAACAGAATAACAGAGCAGTGAAAGCAGCCTAAAAAAAAGTACATATAGAATATCTTGAGGCCACAATTAAATTTACCATTACTGTGTATGTCCACAAGATGGCACATGTGCTGCACTGATATATTACCACTACTACTATAAAACACTGTTCCAATGTTACAAAAAAATGAATATTTCAAATAAACAATCTTTACTAAACTTTCTATTTGGGTCAATATTACCATAGAGTGCCTTTCAACCCTCACAACACTCAAATTTTGGTTTTAATTTCCCATTTGCTTTATGTCATAAATAGTAGACTCTCAAGTTCTATGGAAACATATTAGCTGAGCTCCCACACATTTTTTTATTTTTTAATTTTTTTTTATTTTTTTTTTTTAGAAATTTATGGGTCATTATTCGAAGCATAAACCATAAGATACAGGTGCATCTCAATGAATTAGAATGTCGTGGAAAAGTTCATTTATTTCAGTAATTCAACTCAAATTGTGAAACTCGTGTATTAAATAAATTCAATGCACACAGACTGAAGTAGTTTACGTCTTTGGTTCTTTTAAATGTGATGATTTTGGCTCACATTTAACAAAAACCCACCAATTCACTATCTCAACAAATTAGAATACTTCATAAGACCAATAAAATCAAAAAAACATTTTTAGTGAATTGTTGGTCTTCTGGAAAGTATGTTCATTTACTGTATATGTACTCAATACTTGGTAGGGGCTCCTTTTGCTTTAATTACTGCCTCAATTCGGCGTGGCATGGAGGTGATCAGTTTGTGGCACTGCTGAGGTGGTATGGAAGCCCAGGTTTCTTTGACAGTGTCCTTCAGCTCATCTGCATTGTTGGTCTGGTGTCTCTCATCTTCCTCTTGACAATACCCCATAGATTCTCTATGAGGTTCAGGTCTGGTGAGTTTGCTGGCCAGTCAAGCACACCAACACCATGGTCATTTAACCAACTTTTGGTGCTTTTGGCAGTGTGGGCAGATGCCAAGTCCTGCTGGAAAATGAAATCAGCATCTCCATAAAGCTTGTCAGCAGAAGGAAACATGAAGTGCTCTAAAATGTCCTGGTAGATGGCTGCGTTGACTGTGGACTTCAGAAAACACAATGGACCAACACCAGCAGATGAAATGGCAGCCCAATTCGTCACTGACTGTGGAAACTTCACACTGGGCTTCAAGCAGCTTGGATTCTGTGCCTCTCCAGTCTTCCTCCAGACTCTGGGACCTTGATTTCCAAATGAAATGCAAAATTTACTTTTATCTGAAAAGAGGACTTTGGACCACTGAGCAACAGTCCAGTTTTTTTCTCCTTAGCCCAGGTAAGATGTTTCTGACATTGTTTCTGTTTCAGAAGTGGCTTGGTAGCCCTTTTCCTGAAGACGTCTGAGCGTGGTGACTCTTGATCACTGACTCCAGCTTCAGTCCACTCCTTGTGAAGCTCTCCCAAGTGTTTGAATCAGCTTTGTTAGACAGTATTCTCAAGCTTGTGGTCATCCCTGTTGCTCGTGCACCTTTTCCTACCCCATTTCTTCCTTCCAGTCAACTTTCTACTTAATATGCTTTGATATAGCACTCTGTGAACAGCCAACCATTCAGTAATGACTTTCTGTGACTTACCCTCTTTGTGGAGGGTGTCAATGATTGTCTTCTGGACAACTGTCAGATCAGCAGTCTTCCCCATGATTGTATAGGCTATTGTGTAACCATTTTGAAGGCTCAGGAAACCTTTGCAGGTGTTTTGAGTTGATTAGCATGTCACCATATTCTAATTTGTTGAGATAGTGAATTGGTGGGTTTTGTTAAATGTGAGCCAAAATCATCACAATTAAAAGAACCAAAGACTTAAACTACTTCAGTCTGTGTGCATTGAATTTATTTAATACACAAGTTTCACAATTTGAGTTGAGTTAGTGAAATAAATGAACTTTTCCACGACATTCTAATTCACTGAGATGCACCTGTATGTCCACCCTGTCATGGACATATTTTTTACTGTTAAATACGTTTTCATTCCAAAATTATGATGCATATTATATTTTCTGAAAGGTGTGATGTTCCTTTCCTAAACAGGGTTATTATTTGTTTGCTTTCAATTTATAAATACATAAAAGATTTTATGTAAACCATGTGTTTTTAAAGAAACTCATACAATTCGCACGTTTTTTTTCCCTTATTTTGAGAAAACGGTGATATTTGGATGCAGTTTTTTTGTTTGCATGTTATTGCCCCCCACAACTAGCTATTGAACACACTGGATTATATAGATATGATTGAATTATTTAAAATATTATTGTAAAATGTCAAGATGACAGGGTGGACACAAAGTAGAACACACAGAGTATGACAAAATATGACAATGAAACATTTATTCAACTTCGAAAAAAAAAATATAATAATAAATAATATAATTACATTCTCAATCACATTGTCGTCCCCCCCCCCATTTATTTTAGATTTTTAGCAGTATTAACTACAAATGAATGCTTTGTCCACCCTGTCATGTATCATGAGTCTAAGTGGCCGACAGGGTGGACATTTTGAGCTTCAATTAGCATATTAGCTTACAACAAACTGTGACTAGCTAAATATTTATTCTGGTTGTTGAAGAGAATTTGGTATATTTAAACTTACATATTTTAAAAATGCTGTATTCTACTCACTTCTGGCATACTTTATGCCGACAGGGTGGACATGTTAAGCTTTGGCAAAGCAAGCAAGCAAACTCATACGAAGAAAATTTGTCAATTGAAAAGTCACCAACTTATTCATCTCAGCCGTCGAAATTTCCGCCACTGAAGAGACAAAAAATCTGTTGTCCTGATGTCACTAAAGCGGATAGTCTTTTCTTAAAGGGGCAGATTCCCCAATACGATAGGCATCCCTCACTGTTTTCTGAAGACACTTTATACTAGAAAAGGCACAGAAACATCATTTCAGAAATGGGTTCATTGTGGAGGAGTTTATTTGCCTTTCATCTGTTGCTATGCAGTAAATCCTCCCTCATCTCACCATTTTCGTGGCTGTGTAAGGGACTTGTATTTGTTGTACTTGACTTTCCACTCTAGCACATCTTTGCAGTGCTGGCACAGACCATCATGAACCTTTGATTTGGCTTTCTGGCAGCATCATAAGGGAAGAATTAACACATACAAATTCACACAAAAACACAAGTGACAATATCATAAACAGCGCAAAGGCTATATAAACTCCTAGACAACGAAACTGATATGAGTCTTATTCTACACGGTTTATTTCATTAGCAGGCGCTTACCTTAACTTGTGCGCTTGCACCGTACTTGTCATTTTTGAAGGCAATTTCATTCTGGTATTTTTGGCCTCGCAATCGGGAACCATTTCCTTTTCGAGAACTCAAATATACGTAATATATAAACAGCGACAGTTTAAAACACCTAAACGAGAAACCTCGTGGCTTCACACGTTTAAAGTGGTTATTGACGCAATGCGGAAATAGCGGAAGTAAATAGCAATTGGCTAATGCTTTTCAACTTCAAACGAAAGATTTCCAACTTCTGAAAACATAGCTTACGTTAAAAATGTTGAGCTCTAATATTTAATTCTTAGTAGCTCAACAAATGTATCATTATCTATGTTTATACGACGATCAACGACGGTAAAATCATTAATCAACACGTTATTATGTTTTCGACATCGTCCGTGTGCAGCGAGGACGCCTGTGATTGGTCGAGCATATCTATCCTTTAATCTGATTGGTCGTTAGAGCGTTCATCGTTGACGCTGATATCCGGCATTCCGCAAGAAAATCAGAAGAAAGCCAGCTTTGGGCACGCGTCGGTGTGAGATGAGATCACCCGAACCGGACGGATTAGATTAGAAAATCTGGTCCATTTAATAACGACACGCTTACACTAACACCGCCAGTCTTTGATCTCTTTGGATCATAAAACACTGACCACATGTTGACAAGATCGGACGGACCAGAGGCAGGTTTTGAGGGACTCTTGATCTGGCTAAGGTTAAGTGGACTGAGTGATCTCGGTTAAAGGGAATCTCATATTTGACTCATCTGATACAGTGACTTCAACAGATCAAAGCAGTTCTGCCTTCACCAACCTCTCCAGCTTCTACAGGTAGAGTAAGGTTTTAATTAGCTAATTAGCTGACCATGCTAATCAAATAGCTGTTGTCAGCTGTTTCAATTAAGCTGTTACACTCCTTGGATAATAGAATTAAAATGTTAACTGAGCTTATTTCAGTTAGCAAACACTTTTGATTTAATTGAGGTGAGTCTCTTTCTCTGGTACGTTACCTTTATAACTATGTAGATCGTGCTGTCAAATACTTAAATGCTTTATAGATACATCTATTATAATAAATAAGTCTCTAGTATTTATTTGAATATTTATGTGGACCAAGTGTTTTGTTTAATACATATTAGGTAGAAACAAATCTAAAAAAAACAAACAAACAAACAAACAAAAAAAGGAAAAACCTAGTGAGTGAAACATATATATGACAGTTATATATGTTTCACTCACCCTCCCCTCCCCTCAAAAAACATTAACCTCAGCTAATCATTTTGGATGTCGTGTGTGATTATATAATATTATGAGGATGCTTTTGCTTTCCCTTCAGTGTGATGAAGTCCAAAACACCCAAACAACAAGATGGTTTCCTGCTTATTAAACTGAGGGTGGGGATTTGATTATCACGGGTCAGATCTGGGTCATATTCACATAGTTTTTTTCACTCTGCTAGTTGAAAAAAAAAATTGTTAAATGGTTCTTTTGGTACAACACTAATGTGATGTCACCTACTTGGAGTTCATATTAAGGTGAAGCGTTTTCCAGAGCCTTTTTTTTTTTTTTGGGATATTTAGAAGCAGTGATCTGGATTACTGATATGTTTTCCAGATTTATAAAACACTGGATATTTCTAAGTCTAGCCAAATTTTCTTCTCTGAAACCAAAAAATGAGGGTGATTTCAGCTGCCATGACTCAGAGATAAAGTGATCTGATCAATGATAGCACACACGTCAAAGCTATCCTAAGGGTGAAGTCTGAGAGTCATTATTAATGACATCAAATTGGCACTAAGATAGAAACTACTGTTTGTGCTGCAGAACTGCAGTGAATATTGAACTTTTTTTGTTCACCCCAGATGCTGTTTCAATTGTATTTTGTATCTTAACAAAGTGCACATTTCAAATTGAGTTATTTGAAAATAAAGGGCATAAACAATTCAAGGACATGCTTAACCATTGTATTGGAACACGAGATGTTACTGTCTGGTTCAGTGGAGAATAACTGATAGGTCTGCGTGTTTACCCTTCTTTAAGGAAACTATTGTAGTCTTCTTTGGGTAAATATAGTTTGCATATATGGTGCATGTGCATGTGCTTATTAAGAAGATAAGGGTGATATGTGTAATGTAGTTTAGTTCTTTCTCCTATCTCCTCTGACTATGCAGATTACGCTCTTGATGCTTCACCTTTAAAAATGTACTTTGCCCAAAAATGAAAATTAATTTTCATGTATATGATGGTGAAAATGAAAATTAATTTTCATTTATTCCTTTGTCATCAAGCTGTATGATATTCAAAATTCTGTGGAACAGGTTTTATGCTTTAGTTGTTAGTCCAAAGGGTGAAAATCAGCGAGGTTCAAATTGTGTGACCTGACTGACTGAGTTGAATAGTGTGAAGTTAACAAAGAAAATATCTAAAATAGAACAAGAACATTTTTCAAAATATCGTCTTTTGTGTTAATCAGAATAAAGTCATACAGGTTTGAAATGACATAAGGGTGAGTAATTGGCAGAATTTTAATTTTTGAACTGTCCCTTTAAGATGCATCTGTTTTGTTTGTATTGTACTTTGTGTTTCCACCCCACTAATTTTCCAATATGTTGTGTTCTTCTCAAGTGAAGGATGAATCACCTGTCTTTGAGTGAGCTATGTTGCCTTTTCTGCTGTCCGCCGTGCCCGAGCAGAATAGCTTCCAAGCTGGCCTTCCTTCCACCGGAGCCCACTTACACCCTGATGTGCGACGAGAGCGGCAGCCGCTGGACCCTCCACCTTTCCGAGCGTGCGGATTGGCAGTACTCTGCCCGGGAGAAGGACGCCATTGAGTGCTTCATGACCCGGACATCTAGAGGGAACCGAATCGCTTGTATGTTTGTGCGATGTTCTCCAAACGCTCGCTACACCTTGTTGTTTTCCCACGGTAACGCTGTAGACTTGGGTCAGATGAGTAGCTTCTACATCGGCCTAGGCTCCCGCATCAACTGTAACGTGTTCTCCTACGACTACTCGGGCTACGGGGCAAGCTCAGGGAAGCCTTCAGAGAAGAATTTGTATGCTGATGTGGACGCTGCATGGCACGCACTACGAACAAGGTGAGGAGTTTCTAAAAGCAAAGGTTTTTTTGAGGCTATTCTGACACTGTTTTTCTATTGTTGTCATCAGTAGCGTTCATCTGGTTTGCTTTTTGTATTTTCTCTTATGACATTTTCCCTGTCTAAAGTAACACTGGCCTCTGACCACAGTTCCTAAGAGTTACTCTGTTCAGTATTAAATTTGTTTAAATATTTGTAAATATTATTTATATTATATATTTTGTATACATACAATTCAAAATAACTGTTCTATTTTAATATTTCAAGATGTTTTTTTCCTGCTGAATTTTCACCAGCCATTACTCCAGTCTTCAGTATCATATGATTCTTCAGAAATTCTAATATGCTTAGTTAGTGCTCAAGAAAAATCTTGTGTAATATAACTTTTGTTTGCTGGTTTTTATCATATTTGTTATACTTGTATTATTTATTTATTTTTTTTAATTGTTTTTGCCAGGAAAATAGCCTAAGATGCTGACATGGCATTAAATAAAAATGTACTACTACTAGTAGTAGGTAGTGCTTAAGAAACTTTTCTTATTATCAGTGTTAAAACACTTTTGCTGGTTTTTATGGATACCATGATCATTTTTTTCCAGTATTTTTCAGGATGAATAGAAAGTTATTAGAACAGAAATGAACACCAATTATTTGAAAGTGTTTTTTATTTATTTATTTATTTTTAAACTGTCCCTTGGGATCAATTTAATGGATCCTTGCTAAATAACTCTGTACTGAATGAAAAATGTTGTTTTTTTTAACTCAGCTTTTTTTTTTTTTTTTTTTTTTGCTGCCAGACAGCTGTGCAGTAAAAATGGTAACAGTTTCTTTCCATATAAAGCACTTGTGCCATGTCTCACTTTTTTTTTTAATTTTTTATTTTTATTTTTTTTTTATTTTTTTATTTTTTTTAAGATGCTTTAAGTTAAATATAGTTCAGCTTTTAAAAACTTACGTTGACACACTGCGTTCGGTTCCATACTGTCTAGCTGTGTTTGGACTCAAGAACGTGCTCCTTAGGGGTTGGTTCTCACAGAACACACTTTTATATTCCACTGTGTTTTTTAGTTGTTTGTCTATGTAAAGATTAGGGCTGCAACAAACGATTATATTGATAATCGATTAATCTAACGATTATTAGAACGACTAATCGTCTGTTATTTCAGACTAATCAGTAGACATTGACTGATTATTCAGCTTTTCCAGTTAGATAAGTTAAGTTATGCATATTCTCTCAAATATATAACTCTAATCTCTTCAGCTTTTTAAAGTCATATTATGTAATTACAGTTATTATATAATTAAATTATGCCTATTTATTTATTTATTTATTTATTTAATATTTGGCATACAAAATAGATAGAGAAACTCTCTCTTTCACCATGTTAGAGAGTTGGGCCTGTAACCTGAAGGTTGCCGGTTCGATTCTCACACCGGCAGGAATTGAAGGTGGGGATTGTGAATGAACAGCACTCTCTCTGCCTTCGATACCATGACTGAGGTGCCCTTGAGCAAGGCACCGAACCCCCAATTGCTCCCTGGGCGCTGGAGCAATGGCTGCCCACTGCTCCGAGTGTGTGTTCACGGTGTGTGTGTGCGTTTGTTCACTACTCACTGCTGTGTGTGTGCACTTGGATGGGTTAAATGCAGAGCACCAATTTCGAGTATGGGTCACCATACTTGACAATACGTCACGACTAAATGACTAAACTAAATGACTAAGTAACTGAATGACACATCATTCTGCCTAACATCTCCTTTTGTATGTCATATGGATAAGAAACAAAAAGGTCATAAGACGTTTTATTTTTGGATAAACAATTTTATTCACAAAATCTCTCTTAAAATACCTTTATAAGGTTATGATAATCAAAACAGCCCTGAGCTAGATCAAGCTTTGATCTCTGTAAACCAAACCATCACTTTAATGAAATATTTTTTTCCCACTAATAAAATATTTTATCACTTAGCTCCACACTGGAGAGCTGCTTTATAACAGAAAATCAAGTTGTAATTCTAACTGAAATCGACACTGACTCTGGTTCTTCATGTTTAATACTGTAAAGCTGCTTGATTTAAGGCTATCTATTGCATAAAGTACTATATAAATAAACGTGACTGGACTTTACTGCAGAGCTCGTGCAAACATCCACATCTCTGTAATCAGATGCGCTTTTAACGGCTGCTTTCACTCCGCTGTCAGTTTTTGTTGTTTATTTCGTTATTGAGAGGAAAACGAGCAGCATATATTTACATATTCATCCAAACGCCACTCAGCAGCTTCAGGTTCATTCGGCTGCATTTTGCTCTGAAGCGCTGTGTTCTTCTCTTGAATTGCATCCAGGAGGGCTGAATTACACTCTTGCGCTACAGCGCCACACTGGTCAAACAGCATTCTTGCAGGCTCTTACATTAGGTCATATGAGATCAAAGGACTACTCGACGACAAAAATATTTGTCGACAATTGTTTTTTTTTTTTTTTTTTTTTTTTTTTTTTTTGTCGATAATGTCGACTAATCGTTGCAGCCCTAGTAAAGATGCATTTCATGGACGTCTTTGAGAACTGCGCCACATCTCGCTGCTTTTTCAACGGCTACGACTTTTCAATGAAGGTTGGCTTTTAAAAACGCTTCTCGAGATCCTGTGTTCTTTTCCTTACTCAGGTCTGCATCTTTTTAAGCGTAAGAAAATATTTTGGGTAAATAACACTGAAACGTGTCAAGTGAACCTTAAACTATATGAAATATACGGCAAACCACCAACTAGTTGGTTTTGAAAATGTATAGTTTTATACATCCCATATACTACCCATCCATTATGGATCTGTGAAATAGAGTAGTCTGCTTCTGGTCTAGTCAGTGTTTCGGTCTGGTTTTTGGGCCAGGCCTCAAATGTTTTCAGTGGTACGTTTTCAGTGGTCTCTAGTATCTGTTTGTGTCTTTGTCCTTGTGAATCCCAAGGGCTTGGGGGATATATTTAATATTGTCTCTACCTCTTAGACCCCATCCAAATGTCCTGTGAAACTTTTAAATGCTTACGATGTAAATTGTGCCTTTCAGAAAGTCAAGAGTCATGTTTTGATTCGGACTGTGGTTGTTTAGATTTTTGAAGTGTGCAGCAAAGGAAAGTTTTATTTCCTCATAGTTAACAGAAGCACACATACTCAAACTGAAATGTTTTTTTCCCAGTGGCAGCTGGGTTTTTGACACTGTGGACATAGAAAGCCTATCTCAAGGCCATTCACTTTATCATGTGCCCCAAATTCTTATCAGTCTTTCTATGCACGCGTGTCTTTTGTGGTTACTGGTCATGAGAACTTAGTTCCGTTAATCGTGTGTACTTCGATGTAGCAAGATGTTGCAGCGTCCTCGTTCATGCAAGAGAGAGAAAAACCTACAAAGAAGCTTTGTGCTTGTAACCACATTAATGGTTTGGGTACGTTTGTGAATCAGCCACGTGCCTGTGCTGCTGCTGCAGCCGTATATGTGTGCATGCATGTGGTGTCAGAAAGCACAGCTGATGCTCTTGAACACAGTCCACGCTGTTTGACAAGTCATATCCCAGAGGGCTGGGTTGTACCTCATGAAGCAGTCCCACACTGTTCTTCTGGTCACTTTTAATGTTCCCACGCATTGCCATATCAAGCTGCATCGTCCCACTCAAGCACATGATTCAGATTAACATGTAGATAAACCAGTCAGACTGCCACTCTGAAGAATTTAATTTTTACTGTTTTCACTTTTAATCCTTTGTGTGCTTCTTTATGTTTGTGTAAGGTGTTCAGCGTGTTTTGAGAGAGGAGTAGGAGTAAGTAGGCTACTCCGTCCAAATCTTCTGTGTCTCCTGCTGGGATTTTTTTTCTTTACTCATAGAAACACATTTTTTGTCCTCTTCAAGAAATAGCTTGATAGTCTGCCATTGTATGCTGTGCTTTCCCCACCATTTCTGGAGGATAATTGACATTTTAATCTCATTCTATCAGAGATGGCCAGCATTGCCTGCTTTTTTTTTTTGTTTTTTTTGTTTTATTAAATTATGCTCAAATAGAAGATTGCAGGATCTTGAGAATCCAGATTAGAGGGAGGGGAAAAAAAAGGTGCTTTTATAGCTAACCTATGAAATATCTTCAGTCAAATATGAGACCATGTCTCCAAACCTCTTTATTGATACTTAGTGGTGTCAGAGGATTTATTTAAAAACAAACAAACAAACAAAAAGTAAAATGAATGCTGTGAACTGGTAAGGTTTTGCTGCAGTATAGCATTTTTACAGGCACACATTTCTGTTTGATTTGTGTGAGGGCTTTGGGTTTTCATCTGCTCTTCAGGTTTTGGTGGATTAAACGTCACTATAAGAGCACACATAAAGAGCACCTGCCTTTAGATGTCTGTTGAATACATTTGCCTTGGAAATTCTCCAACTGATCTCAATAGACGAGAGTGCTTATCAGACCATGCTGAGTGACAAAATCAGCTTTTTGCTCTTCCCTTTGTTTTGTGGCCAGTGATGTATGATTTGCGATCACAAAAAGCAGCTTTTACGGCGAGTAGAACGATCACAGTTTTGATTGTCCCAAGTCTGTTTACTTCTAGTCCTGATCACTCTGTCTGGGTCTATTTTATGATGTATGTTTGTTCTGCTTATTACACGGCTACTTTATAAATAAATTAACATTAAATATTAATTTGACTTATGTGAGCAGAAACTCGTAGACTGTACAGCAGGAGTGCCCAATCCTGGAGATCTTACTGACCTTACTGCAAAGTTTAGCGCTAACCCTGATCAAACACACCTCAGCCAGCTAATAAGATCTTCAGGAGGACTTGATAATTATACACAAGTGTGTTGGTGCAGGGCTGGAACGGAACTCATCCGGTAGGTAAATCTTGGAACCGGATTGGGGATCCATCCCTACTATACAGTATAGAAAATTAGTTGTCACAATGATCAGTTACAACTTAGAAGACATTATAAAAAATATTCGACTGAGACTTCGTGAATATTGTTCTTAGTATTATTTAAATCTAATCTATCATTTTTGCCCCCTTGACCTGGTTAATAATTTTTAGTGTTGCGTCTGTGTGGGAATTCTGGCTGATGAAGATAAACCAACAAGTATAAGTATTCAATTAGCATAGTAGCTCATTCCAACAGGTGTTTTAAAGGTCGAAACTCAAGTAGCGACAGATTTTCTTTCATGTTGCGACGTACATTTACATGTATCTGATTATTGAAAAAGGAAAAAATATCAGAGGGGATGTTACAGTGGCCCAGTAGTGCACAACACAACAAAATCTCCACAACACAAAGGAAACAAGCCACAACACACAGAAATTAGTCCTATGCTTTGCCTTGTGGCGATTTTTGTTGTGGAGATTACGTTGTGTTGTGCACTACTGGGATGTGGTTCTATCCATCGGTTGTTGAATGGATTTTGAGATGTGGGCATTACACGCAAGCTCGATGTCAATTGAGGAGGAGCTAAATGGTTGGAGAAGTCCGGCATAGGTCTCCAGAAAGAAGCGTGATGTTTTACTGGTAGATAAGGTTTGACAGTTTGATTTGAAGATTATAAAGTGAAAAAAAAAAAAAAAAAAAAAATTAAACTCGTGTTAATCATAAGATCTTAAACATGCATTTACAAAATTGACAGGATCCATGTTTTTTTATATGCCAACTTCACTGAGGAACCTATAATCTGTTGCTATTATTTTAATAAGGGTACTTGATGATCCAACTCTATTGTGTGATAACCAATATGGTACCAATACATTGTAAACCCATGGTGATTTTCCCAGTCAAGCTTCGTTTTTGTAGGTCCACAGTCAGTGCAGTCCCTGCTACAGGGAAAATGCCATGCCAAACCACACTTATCAAGATCAGGATGGTTTGTACTGTTATGTTAGTGTAGCACAGCCACACCTTTCTGTCTGCTCAGCCAGGTGAGTCAGTGTTGAAACATCAGGTGGGGCTGACGCACACA
The DNA here is from genome assembly GCA_039654775.1 of Spinibarbus caldwelli. Lineage (NCBI taxonomy): Eukaryota > Metazoa > Chordata > Actinopteri > Cypriniformes > Cyprinidae > Spinibarbus > Spinibarbus caldwelli. The sequence continues at coordinate 33,993,095 of CM077223.1, read as the reverse complement.
CACATACGCACAGATCTGTTAAGCATTTACAAGAAAACCGGATGGCGCAGGGAACTCCAGTGCAATGATTTGGCGCCGCCTGAATGACTTGACTTGGGCCAGGTTCATATCCAAGGAGTTGGTCCGGATGCGACCATCTGTTATCACAGCTAGTCACTGCAGTAAGCTAGTTTGTGTGCATTTCCACATAGGTATTTGCAACCAGATTTGGTAGTGTATATAAACTTCTACCAAACGGAACCATCTGGTTTTGTCTTCAAAACAGCAAAATGGTGGTGACGTGTAGTATTATGTTCCACATCCAATGGTCTCAGACTTTTCCGGTTGAAGGAAGAAGCAAAGGAAATGGCTTTTGTCTTCCTCCTCCAAAAACGATGACTTTGATGTCATAAAGGAAAGGCCACGGAAGCCAGCAGTAGCAGCTGTACTGAATAAGACCCCTGTGCCCCCCTTCCTCCTGAAGAGACATAATGACCATTGTGCTTGTGAGTATTTTTGGACTGAGAGCTAAGAGCAGCTCATTCAAGAAGCCTGCGAGAATTCGCTCTGTCTTTCATGGAGCGCAGCTCCCTCTGAGAGGTGAGGGGGGGAGGTGCCAGCAGCCAGTTCTCCAAGTCAAATATTGATTGGTTGCCTAGCAACTGATTCCCATGGAGCCCTGGAAGGACAGGCCCGATTGCAGTCATTGCAACATTGTCTACCCAGGAAGTGAAAAATAACTTCCTGATGGTGTCACACCACAGGTTTTGTATCACTTTAGAGTTGCTGTCAGCCAGCTGCTTTATTAATGTGTTAAAGGTGATCTGGTACAGTTGGGGTTTTTTTTTTTTTATCAGCGAAATAGTCATTTTATGATTTGTTGCCATGGGGATAAATAGTGTTGATTTGATTTTCTTATCTTTATAGCCTACATAGTGAAGTGGCAACTTGAAATGGAAAATAAGTTGTGATGGGAGAAACTATTCGTTAGGTCTTTGAGGCCCTACCAACCCTTTCTAACACTGACTGAACGAAAAGTCATTCCACAGACCATCAGAGTTCTGCTGAATCGGAAAAAACGTGACCCTTTTTGAACCCTGAAGATGTACTTTAAAATGAAAAGTTAGGTCTTTTTAAAATTCGGTCATCACTGATTCAACGGTTTGTAATTACCTTGCCGGACAAGCCCTGAAAAGAAAGAGGAAAAAACAATACTATAAAAGTATCTTCTGAAGTCATACAATAGGTTTGTGTGAAAATTAAAAATTAAAAGGTGTGTATACTTGTAGTAAATGTGCCGAACTAAAAAGGTAAACAATAAATTTGGTTCTGCTTCACTTAGCATTCATGCAATCATTTTTAACACCAAATCTAAAGATGCAAAACACAAGCCTTAAGGCAAAGTTAACCTGATTCAAACAGTGAACCAGTTTTATTTACGTAAACGGAATGAATTAATTTTTTTACATGGCATACCGGTACAAGTACCTAAGCAAGGTACATAGTGTCATTAATTTAGAGGAGATCCCTGTTAACTGCATACACTTCTGACTAATGGTTGGAAAACTTTTAATAACTAATTCTTTAACTGGGCAAATAAACCTACTGTAAGTGGCCATTAACAGAAGCCAGAGACTCTGATGAACACAAAGAAAAATTACTGTAGCAGGCAGATCAAGCTCACTGTTCACCATGTGCAAAATATAGGAAGCAAATTCTAAATACTGAATTGGGGGTTTATATGAATGTAAAGGAGAACCGTTTTTGTTTAATTCAGATATGTTTTATGTAGGAAAATATCACAAAGCTAAGGTCAGACTGACCTGTTTTAGCACAGCCGAACCTACCTGTACGCAAACTGCGTAGGGCCCCCGAAACTCCAGGGGGCCCCCTTGCTCGCAAAGATTATTTAATTTGTTTCGTTTTTGAATTTGGCCAGCGATTATGAAAAGATGAATGTTCATTTCTTTTAATACGGTGCGCCCTTCCTATGTAAAAATCAGTGAAATCATGTAACATGAATGTCAGTCTCTTGCTCGATACAAAAAAAAAAAAAAAAAAAAAGTTGAAAGTGTACCAAGCCGTGGAAGAGACACTGTTTCTCAAGCGCTTACCGTGAGCGCGATTCGAGACGGAGTGAACACAGACAAAGGCATTTCATTTCATTTCCCTCCCGCCGACACAGTTTTCCGTAGGACCCCCAGAAGTCTAGGATCGGCACTTTGTGTAATTTTAAAATTTATAGTTAAAACAATCTAATTTACATCAAAAACTGCTCATGCTATATGTAGCATGTTTGTTTAGATCGTGATTAAAATGCAGTGGTTCTGCCATTGTTTCGTGCATTGATTAATATAAAGGTACAGTCAGGGAAAAACCGTGATAAACTGTTAAACTGCTAGAATCCCCTAAAAAAATAAAAATAAAGATGAAGGTTTTTAGTCAAACTACCCAGCACTAGGATAAGGTCTGCCAATTTACCTAAACAGGCTAAATTCACCTGAACTGAATGTAGCTTCTGTGATAGGAAGAACCAGGTATGCTCGAACTTTCCGTCCAACCAAGGTTCGGATGGCAGTGTTGACATTTATTTAAATGAACCGCACTAATAGAGAAATCGCACCAGAGTTCATTTTAATCAAACCAAACCTGTCAGCTGTAAATGCATCCTAAGGCATTGTTCACTGATGGTCTAACGCTCTCCCAAAGCTCATGTCTAACCCGTGTGCAGAATTCCAGAGCAGGTTGAATTTTGGTCTTTTCCTCACAATTTTTGTTTATTTATTTATTTTTATTTTTTTATGGCTTCAGAAGGCTTAAAAATAGTGCTATAGAACTTAATTTATTTTATTTAAACTTGACAGGCTGGATCACTATTAACTGCCAATGCCAAGAGCTGTTCTTAAATTTGATTTGTTCATTGGAAAATAACAATATCAAGCTGTCACAACTTCTTTCTCCTATCCTTGAACATCCATTCTGCCGTCTCTCACATGACCTCATGGAGTAATGTAGAATCATGTGATTTTATTTTTTCCATCCCTGAGGACAAAATTGATTACTGTATTGGTCTCAATGGCTCACTGTATGTGGATGAACTATAATTTATAATGTTACATGTGAGGTCCGCTTGTGTATAAGTCATTTCATGTTTGCTATAGGATTATCAGTACATGTCCTACTTTTAGAGTCATTTCTGTTTACATCCCTGTTTGTGGCAGTGCAGTTAGCTGAATAAGTGATCATGCACTTTAAATAAGGCATAGAATGCGTACACAGCGACCCCCTAGGATAACCAGTGTTATAGTCACGTTGGCATTTGCTGATTTAAGTACAAATGTTCATGCTAGCATCACTGTACAAGAGAAATGAAACTGAGAAACTTGGTTTCTTGCATCTTACTGGATTCCTTGAAAGCAACTGCGCTTATTGCTTTTTAATATAGACATTAATCAAGTCATCACTGTTATGCGGTGAACTAAAATGCTTCTGATGTCATTGTTCACTATTGAGTTACTGCTCACCATACTCTGAATGCATATTGTATTAAATTGCATTCATTTATTTATTTACATTTTCTTCATGTACAAATTTATATATACTTTTTTCACTAAAATGACACCCCTCGATTTCCATCAGTCCTGCGGCTGACCATCTCCTGCTCACCCCACCAGATACTAGACAACATTTTCTCTCGAGTGCTCTCACAGCCAGCAGGTAAAAGGAAGAGGGCTAATTCCAGGCTCTTTTGAACTCCTCGTAGTGCCTTCTCTATTTTTGGCCGTCAGAGAAAATTGAGTGCTTCAGATAGATCTCAGAACAAAGTGTAAAGGGGAAAGGGAAAGGGGGGAAAGGGAAGTGGTGTGTGGCCAAGTATGGTGACCCATACTCGGAATTTGTGCTCTGCATTTAACCCATCCAAGTGCATACACACAGTAGTGAACATACACCTGGAGCAGTGGGCAGCCAATGCTGCGGCGCCCGGGGAGCAGTTGTCAAACGTATGTGTCATATATATTGTGAGCATCATGGCGTTATTTCAGCCATGAGTTTGTGAGATTGGCTGACTAGAACAATTAGATTAGTTGCGACGGCTATGGGGGTGAGCCTTTGTTTCAGTCAAGCTTGCTAGTGTCGGCAAGACTCTGAAGAGACGCCATATTGACGAGCCCTTTTCTCTCTGGTTAGGGGGTGGAGTCCACTCAGCAGTCAATCACACAGACCGAAGAGAATAGCTGTGATCTGTGACATCGTCGAAACAAGAATCATATGCAAATCTGCATCTCCGTACATTGGAGAACGAATCGCACAACAAATAACCGAATATCCCCCCAAAAATGTAGGGTCCAGGTCTGACTTGGGCAGATTTTCCAAAGGATCTTTTTGTAAAGGCTTATGAGACTCAAACATGGTCATTGTCTGTGAACGGCTTTTATTGGCGCTCAGTATCCCCCCCCCAATTCTCCCTCTGTCTTAACAAAGAGACATAAACGAGACAACACAAGGGAATTTTTTCAAAATGATATTTTTATTATTTATATTATTTATAAAATTCACTTGCAGCATAATTGGTTTAAAAAAAAATTAGACACCAAGTGAAAATAACTTTTTACAGAAAATCAAGTAGAATTTTTCTATCTGTATTTTATTTTTCTGTCTAAAAATACAAGAGAATTTTCTTTTTTCCTTTTTTAAAGTGAACTTCCCCTTTAAGCAATCACTTGATGAAATGTAATGAAATAGAGACTGTTGACTGCGAGCAGCTCGACTCGCAGGAAAGGTTTGATTTAATGACTCTGTTTTAGTATCAGCTCTTAAATTTTGGCTCATGCCTATGCCTTTTTGTAAAAGCAATAACACTTAAGTTGGGCATGTCAATTAAGTTTACGTAATGTATATGAACAGCGTTTCAAAAGATTCAGTCATTCACGTTAACCACCAAAAACCAAGGCCACTTCCCAGTTTGTCTGGTTCTGAAAGTAGGTTAAACCACCTGTACCTTTGATTCATGATAATTTTGTTCTGATCGCAGCATCATCAGAGAGTGTAGGTGTGTATGAACTCATCATTTGAATGTGGTGTTCTAGGTACGGGATCAGGCCAGAGAACGTGATCATTTATGGCCAGAGCATCGGTACAGTCCCTTCGGTGGATCTGGCCTCTCGATATGAGAGCGCTGCCGTCATCCTCCACTCCCCTCTGACCTCAGGCATGCGGGTGGCTTTTCCTGACACCAAGAAGACCTACTGCTTCGACGCATTCCCCAAGTGAGTTTTATTTATTTAACTTTAGACTTGCCTGTTTTTCCTTTTTTCTCATGTTTACCACAGTCACATTTTCCCCTAATTTGTGTAGTACCTCATACCAATTAGACACATACTTTTGTTTGTTACTTTGAGCAGCCATGTTGTGGAGAAGGCGCCTAGTTGGTTGGTTCATCTGTTTTCTGCCCCATAGCTATTGTTGTTATTGTGTGCCCTCTAGTGACAAATATTTTCCAACAAGTAGTTCAGTGTTTATTTTATACATGCACTACCATAAAATACTTTTATTCAACAATGTTCATTAAATTGATAAAATCAAATGCAACAAAGACTTTTATATTTAATAAGAAATTGAAAATTCTATTGTGCCATTATTACATTTTAAATTTAATATAATAGAAAAAAATAATTTTAATTTTTATTTTTTACAGTAAAATAAGCCTTGGTAAGCATAATCTTAACCTCAAACTTTTGATGGTAGTGTGTTATTTTTTTTCATTTTGCGGACTGCTGTAAATCTACAGTGCATTATAAAAAGCAGATGTGTGCAATTAGTATTGTAAAATAATTGAAATGAGCTAAAACTTTTTTACTAATGCATATTATTGACCAGCTGATAAGTCAGGAATAAATTTCAGATAGATACTTAAGAAGGTAAAAGTCTTATGAAATGTTTTATAAAGACAAAGAATTTGCTTTTTTTTTTTTTTTTTTTTAAATAACATTTTATCTTCATTGAAGAAAAGTACAGCCAAAGAAAAATACTTGACATCCAAAAAAAGCACTTTCAAACCTCAGAATCAATTTTTTTACTCTGGAAAAAAAACTCTGTCTCTTTGTTACTCTAGGTGCGTTTCCATTACAGATTTGTGCAAAACTTTGGTGATATTTCATAAATGTCGATAAAGTATTTCGAAATGACGGTGTTTCCATTAACCAATGTTATGCGACTAAAACGTAACCTTTTGCCTCTCGTGATAAGTCATGGCAACGGATTTTGGTGAGATTTGACGGATTTTGGATATATTTATTCAAAGGAGGCGTAAGCGTGTATCTTTACAGAAGCACCACGGAGAGCCACTTCAGAAACACGCGTGGCGTGGCTGGAATAAACGCTTGCATTGACTAGAGTGGCCGCAGTCAGCTTCAGTGGCCGTATCAGAGCCACACTGCACCGCAGACATGTGCAGTGTAAATTGTCTAAGCATTAATGGCAGAGAAAGCCCCTTATATTCAAGAGCGACCACGTATGAAGAATTTCTTGGAGGTTATAGTACACTGAAGAATGACTATATGACTTTTTACATACGCCATGTGACCTGTAAATGCGAAAAAAACGTTTCCATTGCGGTTTTGCGAAATATTCCTTTTTCGAATTGCCTGAAAAACCACTTCATGCGAGCGTAAAAACTTTTTTGTGATATATAGGAGTTTTTGCGAAATTGACGCGTTTCCATTACGCGTATTTTCAATTTGCAATTTTAATTTGCGCAATTTGAAGGGTAATGGAAACGCGCCTTCTGTCTCGTGTAGAAATTACTTTACAAATCACATAATGTTTTAAACAACATTGCACACAAGAACACTCTATTCATGTTTTTGTATGTTTTTTCCCTCAGCATTGATAAAATCTCTAAAGTCACTTCTCCGGTGCTGGTGATCCATGGTACGGAGGACGAGGTGATTGATTTTTCCCATGGACTGGCCCTGTACGAGCGCTGCCAGCGGCCCGTGGAGCCACTGTGGGTGGAGGGTGCGGGACACAATGATGTAGAGCTGTATGGACAGTACCTGGAGCGCTTGAAACAGTTTGTGGCTCACGAACTTGTAAACTTCTAGATGGACCTCAAGATCAGGACTCGCATTACTTGATGAACATGCCCCTGGTGCCCAGCAGGCAACTGTGAACTTGACAACGGTTTTCTCACCTGTGTTTTTTTTTTTTTTTTTTTTTTTTTTTTTTTTTTGGTTATTTTTCTAATTAAGTTGCACTTCTCCACAGATAATAGGAGATATGCCTTTACTGCCTTTTTTAGGGGTGTGTTTGTGTAACTGTACTTGTACCGGTGTGAGCGGAGGAGTCGGATGTTTCGGTGACCTGACTCGGTGTCTTGATACTATGTACTAAAGAATCAAGCCCATTCCGTAAATCCAGTTTTTGTTTTGCTGTATGCATGTAATCATGGAGTACTGTACAAATGCAACATTCTGACACAAATAATTAATTGCCATAAAGGTGATGCCAAATAATATATTAAACTGATACATTACTTTGTATAACATACCTGCAATGTGTATAATGTATATGAAATTTCAGTTTTGTTTTTTTTTTTTTCCCTTCATGTACTCGCACTTGTCTGCATTTTGCTCTTAAGTTTATTCTCTGTCCTAGACCTTTAAAACAATGCTGGACAATATGACGTTAATATGTTTTAACTTTCAAATAAACAAATAAATAGACTTTTCAAATAGAGAGATGTTTGTGGCTTACAATAGCCCAAAGCAAACACACACCTGTTCAAACTGCATTAGTGATATTAGTAACAATCCAATTATCTACTTTTGCACTTTTTTTTTTAATGGAAATAATCCATCAGACCTCTTGGTTATATACACACACTGAACTTAACTCTTGATTCTGTTTGGAGTCATTGCTTTGACTTTTCAAATGTAATTTATACCATCTTGTGTCTCAGATGAAATGCACAACTTTTGTTGTTGTTTTGTGCCATGACAAGGCTGTTATTTTGGACACTGCTGCTGAATTTAGGCAGTGACATTTAGTTTCTCTTTAGAGAAGCAGTGGACGCGGTGATAAGAGTTTGGAAGGATGTGATTTAATGTCTGTACATGGAAACTGAACGATGCTCTAAAGTAGATCTTAGTATTTCTCAAGTGTAAAAGAGGACAGTCGCCCTGTTCCACTTTGTAAATAACCTTCATTTGGATGGTGTTTTTTTAATTTCCTGAATGACTGTACTATGAAACTGATGATAATGTTATTACCAATGTAAATTGATTTATTATAATATTATGTATGGCACAGAATAGATTTTAACTGGTCAGACTGAAGCACAAACTGATGTGCTTCAATTTTTCCAGACGTGTTTTTCTGTTTTTGTAAATACCCATTGTAAAAGAAAATTGCTATACTGTATGTAATTATGATCTTGAATAGTTATACAAAATTGGAAGTAAACATGTATTTCAGAGACTAAAGAGCTAAAAGAAATAAAATCCAGTTGTGGTAGTATTGACTTAGTTTTTTTTTTATGCGTGCTGATCTGCATCATGTTGCTGATAGCTGTAGTATTTTAAAGCGACATCTTGTGGTGATAAATCTGCAACATTTTCTTTAAGAAAGACGACATCCTACAGTCATATCTGTTTAGTAACCATCCAGGTTTCCATTAGGATTATCAGGGCATAGTCAGATCTTAACATGAAGATGGAATGTCTTTATAAAACGCTTTATCTTACTAAATCACAAACAGAACTAGAGCTATATTTTGTCTTATCTTTCTGAGAGGCATGCATTTCATTAACTCAACAGCTAAAGTAAATTGCTTTTAACAATGATCCTAACCTCTCATATGTATTCACTTTTCAAGACCATTTTAACAGTCATCCGCACCTCCTGGGTTCAGTGACCTTTGAAGCCTGGGGCCTTGAACATGGAAGTTACAAACACATGTGACCCATTCTTTTTAGGGTGGGGCAACAAGGCACTTAAATGGGTTCAAAGGATGAGAACAGAAAACAGGACAAAACAATAAAGATGTTTCTATACAATATAGATACTTATAAAATTCTATTGATCTAACATTACATAATGTAATGTTTTAATTATTAAACATTGATGTTTCTTATACAGTAATATGTCACCAAATAATTTAAGGTTAAAAGTTGTTTAATGGTTATGGTTGTTATGGTGAGAATTACTTCATATTGTCATCATGTGGTTAAAACCCTTTCCTTCACCCTATAAATGTTAATTCATGAACCAGTTCAGAACCTAACAATGTTAGATGTTTTTTTTATTCCCTTCCAGCCTTTGTGTCATGTGCACACCAGAGGATCCCTATTGGGCTGCAGCGATGCTCCCTCAAAATCTCAGGACGAGTAAATCGTATCGGAGACATTTGTACAATATAAAGTGAAATATTTCAAAGACTTGAAAATCTGCCGCATCAAGCTGTACTAACTGATAAAAATGGTTTAATTAATCAGCAATCGCAAACGACTGTGATTGGTCAATTCTTACCAGCGTTGAGAAAAGAAGCAAGGGAAGACTGATTCATTTTCCCGAATCGATTCTTTTGAACACTTCTTTTTTAAACAACTGAATGATTCCGTGATTCCTTACGTCAGAACGTGATTACGTAATAACGTGGTCTCTAAATCCTTAGCATGGCATAGTACTTGCTCTAAAGCAGCCAAAAAATATAGACAGGCATATATTGATATTTATTATGGGGTTTTCGATTTCAAGCCAGATTCAAATTATAATGTGTATTTACATTAACAATATTAAACTTTCTTTTACATTTCTCAGCATGCTATTTTTAGCATAATTTAATAAAAATGTTATTTATTAATACAAACTGTTCCAATAAACATTACTACTAGCTACACTACATTACCTCCATCAGTCTTCCGTTCTCTGCTCACTTCTCGGTTTCATTGTGCATCCAAACCGAGTCAGTTCATATCCAGTTTGTCACTCGGTTCATTTAAAAGATCCGACTCACAAGAACGATTCGTTCACGAATTGGACATCACTAGACAAAAGTAACACTTTTCGCACGACACAAGACCCCCCATGTGCTTCTTCAGCAGCAGATTGTACTGTATGGGACCATAAGCTTCACAATAAACTGAATTCATAGTTTCAAAAGCCGGTAAGCCCCGCCCACCAGAGAACACCCCTTTCACGGCTCTTCCACGCGCTTAAGACGCTCCCTCAGCCTCAGTACACGCCTCTAATTTCACTTCCTCCGCGAGCCGCGCCTGGGACGGGGCTGGCTGACTTCAGCCCAGGAAAGAAAACACCATGTAAAAGAAGATTAAAACACATTTAGTGCGGTCTCCCTGTCAATTAGCCCCTGAGTTGCGTGCGGCTCTCTACGGCTGATAGAGAATATAGCGGACGAGCCAAGCAAGTGACAGTGAAAAGAGATCGAAAGGTAAGAGAGACCACCTCTGTCTCCTTGTAGGGACCCCCAGTTTAGACCTCTACTGTAGGAAGGTCTTTCAACGGATTTTCAGTCGTGGATTGTGTGTTTACGGCATCTTTTGGGAGATCCGAGTAATGACTGAAAGGGGAATGAAGTTACGCATGCATCTGAAGTTGATGAAACTTTGTAGCATTGTGTAAACTTTAGAGGGGGCGATGTAGCGAACCAGTCTCGGTGCCAACATGTTTCTATTGAAACAGTTCAGACAGAACAAATCTCTCTCTCTCTCTCTCTCTCTCTCTCTCTCTCTCTCTCTCTCTCTCTCTTCTCTCTCTCTCTCTCTCTCTCTCTGAGCAAAGCTGAAATTCCAAGTGCCGCATTTAAGTTTAAATATGCTCATTCAAATTATTCGTATTCTTATATATGTTTTTTTTTTTTTAAATACAGTAAACCAGCCTAAGCTTGTTTGCCAGTCTCTCAACCTCAGACCTGGCTTTAAACACTTGTCAGCTGGTCAGGCTGGAGAACAACTGGCTGGCCATCAAAACCAGCTGAAGACTAGCCTGGCCAGGTTGGGAGATCATCTTAGTCTGGTTTTAACAAGGTTTTTGTATGCGTCTGCATCTTCTGTTTCTGCATTTGTAATGTGGGTCATCATAAGAAAGAGAATTTATTTTGGTAATTAAGTTTTCGTATCCATGAAAACTTTTTCCAAAATAATCATCTGAACATGTTTTAATTATTTTAAGACTTATAATTATTTAGATTTTCACTAGTAGACTACACAACCTCTCTGGGTGACCACAGATAAGGCCTGTAAGTTTCTGACCAGAGCCTGCCATTGTCCACTCACCCCCTCAGACTATGGAGATTCATTGCTCATCCCCTTTTAAAATGTGATTTCATTTGTTCAAGGGAGAAAAACTGTTTGAAAAGTGGGGGATGGGACACAATAAAGCACGGGTATTGATTATATCCCAAAAGAAGGGGGCGGTGAATGTCCTCCCCAGTTATAGTGATTGCCTGCCCCTGCGTTTATGGCTGAGGAGCTGCAGATGGTCAGATCAGGATCTGGTGATAGTGCAATCTTTGTGTTGATCAAAGCAACAATGAAATTAGTTTAATAGTATAATAATAAATGAGCTACAGTTCAACAGATGTTGGGGTCAGAGTGGCTGTTCTATTCTCCCTTAATGTTTAAAAGATTAGAAAAGTTTTTGTGATTGATTTTTGCCCTGAAGAATCTAACTTAAGTTTACAAAAGCATTAGAAACTGTTTGGTACAATTGAAGCCAAATTGTTTAGACTCTTTGTTTGGAACTTTTAAGTCTCTTTGAATATTAATTAAGGAATTTGGCTGAGGTGGTTATTGGTAAGCAAATATTTGTGTGATAGGCTTTTATAAGCTTTTATATAATGGGTTGAACGACAGCACTTTTTTCTCGTAATTGGTGCCATGTGTTTTGTAAATAACTTGAAAACGTGAAAACCCACAGAAAGCTTGCACTTCAAAGTACATTGTCATGCCACTATGAAATTGAGACCCGATCGAAATTAAGTCAGAACAGTTTTATGGCAGTTTGGTTGGCCCACAATACTTTGAGCTTGATTCTTAATGCCTGTAGTGTAGTTTTGTTATATCAAATATATTTTTTCATATTTTGTAATTTTTTCAAAAACAATTTTGCATACTCTTTCATTGAAAAAGTAAGGATTTTAATTTTAAAGAAGTCAGTACTTTTTTCAGCAAGGATGCATTAAATCAATCGAAAGTAATAAATAAATTCCAATAAATTCTCTTCTTTTGAACTTCCTATTCATCAAAGGATTCTAGCATAGCCTATTACAATGATTTCTGAAGGATAATGTGACAGTGAAGACTGAAATAATGGATGCCAAAAAGTCGCGAGAATAAATTACATTTTAAAATATATTAAAATAGAAAAAGCTGTTATTTGAAATTCTAATAATATTTCATGATATTATAGTGTATTGTATTTTTGATTAAATAAATGCAGCCTTGCTCTTTTCAAAAACATTAAATACAGACCCCAAACATTTGAATGATAGTTTATCTTTCATGGTTTTCTCTTTTTTTTTTTTCTCCACGTCATAGGACGTGGCAGACAGTTATACCATGCAGGTGAATGATGGCCCCAGCAGTCACCCCATTTTTGTGGCTCCTGTCAACGGAAATGCTCAGCGATCATCAGGATATGTTCCAGGCAGGATTGTTCCAGTTCGATCTCCACCGCCCCCACTGAAGCCCCCGGTCCCACCCCCTGCAAGACCTTCGGTTTTTAATCTGTCAGAAGATGAGAGCAGAAGGGAACATGCCCAAAACCAGCAGAGGAAGAACACTTATATTTGTGTTGGATTCTTCTTCTGTGTTTTCCTACTGATTCTCATAGTCGTCCTCAGTCTTGCCTCTAAAGATGTGTTGGATGGTAAGACATGATCACCTTGAATGTGTGAGAAATACACTTTCGTTAAAAAGTTTAGAGTCAGAGTTTTTTTATTATGGATTATGAAAGGTTCATATTTAGGTTTTGGGAGTCCCCAACAGGTTGACATGCATGCAAGGTCAAAAAACACTTTCATTGTCTTATAATATGCGTTTATTTTTACCTTATTTGCTCAACGACTCCCAACGATTTGCTCAACAATTAATTTTTTTAAACCCCTCCTTTGCGTGAGGCTAATCTTCGATGATTGGTCCGATGATCCAGCCTGATTGTACACCAACGTATTGCTCTATTCTTTATCATAACTCCCAAGTAATAACAATGACAAACATTTACTATTCATTGACACATTTCTAGACAATTGCGAGCGAACAGATATTGCTGTTAGCTGGTTAAATTCAAATTAAGTTCAAATTTTTCCCAGGTCTGTGTGCACAACAAGTGGGCGGGCAATATGCTAATGTTTCATGTTGACATCAACATGAAACGGCTTGGGATTCATTTTAAAAACGACTCGTTTAAATGACTCGGAGTCAACTCTTTCTTTTGAGAGACAATAACTTTATACACAGTGCACTTTCAGATTTAAAACTTTGCAGAATGTTTTCATTCACTTATAGCTGTGTTACACACTGCATTAAAGGTAATTTTCAAAAATCCATAATAGGGGCACTTTAAGTCTTGTATGCTCACCAAGGCTGCATTTTTTTCAATCAAAAATACTGTAAAAACAGTATATTAAGAAATATTATTACAATTTAAAATTTTTTATTTAATTTAAACCAGTCTTCAGTATCACACAATCCTTCAAAAAATCATTCTAATATGCTGATTTAGTGCTAAAGAATCATTTTTACTATTATCAATGTTGAAAACATTTGTGCTGCTTAGTATGTTGAAACCGTGATACATTGTTTTGTATTTTTGCAGAACAGATGTTAAAAATAGCATTAATAGAATTTTTTGTAACATTATAAACTGTACAAAGATGGCTAACATGGATGCGGTTTTGCTGAAATGTCAAGAATGGTATCAGACTGTAAGAATGTGTTTAAAACTACAGATCAGTCAGTAATTTGCATTGTAAGTCATAGTTTTCCTGCAAAATGAATTAATGCAATTATAATATAGTTTATAGAAAAATTTATTAAGGAAAATGTTTGTAAAAAAATTAAATCTTCACATTTAATGTTTATTTTTTGTGAAATATTAGCAAAGTTTAGCTAAATCTAGCAAAGCAAATATCAAAATACATTAATAAAAATGGTGGTCATTCTTTTGGGGTGGGAAAAGTAAAAATCTGAACTACTGGCGTGGCGTAATAGAAAAGAAAACCTTATTGTTGATCCTTGTTGTCAATGTCAATACTGTACTCATTCATCTTATACTCAGACTCTGAAATGTCCTTCTACATCTTTTTGTAGAGAACTGCCCTCATCACAACCCTGTGCTGCGCTCCTGGAAACCTGGCCATGATCTCAAAAAGGTGGTGGTGGTACGCAGTGGTGAGCATTATCGCCTAGATTCATCTGCCACCCTGTACTCTATCACTATCCAGGCGGGAGGTAAGATCATTTGTGCAATGTGTAAAAAATACCTTTGCAAAACACTTGGCTTGTTAATTATTGTACATTTCTGTATACAGCTAGTAAAAAAGGAATATATTTAAAATATATTTACGTCATACTAAGTATAGTTCAAATCTATTAACATTTATACTGATATATCGCTAAAATAAAAATTATATTTAAACTTTATTTGGAGTACTACTTGTGCACAATGCACATTTCTTAATATTAAGCCTAAAATGTGTTTTAATGTCACTGTTGATGAGGATTGCATGATCTTTGAATAATATTGGTCTTTAAATGCAAGATATTTAAAATGTACCTGAGGTATACTTGCAAAAGTTCCACTTTAGCACAGTCAGATATACTTCAGTATATCTTTAGTTGGACTTCAGCACTACTTCCGCACAATTAAAGTGCATTAAGTACAAAATTAGTTGTTCCAGTTTAGCAGACTTTAAGTATACCAAAAGTACAACTGGATGGGATTTTTGTTAAGCACATAAATATGTAAATGTATTTAGAGTATATTTAACATGAAATAAATGAATTTCAAATACATTTTAGTATATTTATTTTTCACTAGGGAAAGGAAAATTCTAGAACTTTTATTTGGGTTTTAGATCTCATCTTTGTGCTGATGTCATTCATTTTATTATAGGTTCAGTTGTCTTTGCCGATGATAAAAAAGGCTCCAAAAACATTACATTACGAACGCGCCACATTTTGATAGAAGATGGCGGCGCTCTCCATATTGGGGCTCCAAAATGCCGCTATCGCTCCCTGGCTACCATCACCTTGGTCGGCCGATCGGATGAAACCACCGTGACTGAGGTTCCCGGGATGGGCCGCAAGTTTTTGGGTGTGAATGCCGGAGGAACCCTCGAGCTCCATGGGTCAGAGAGACTGTCCTGGACTTTCCTCACTCGCACCATACCCGCTTCGGGTTTGGCTACCGGTGACCATGGCTTTCAGAAGAACTTCAGCCGTGGAATTAACCTGCGGGTGGTTGATCAGGACACGGCAGAAGTGGTGTGTAATGAGCGTTTCGACACGCACGATTCTCGTAACGACAGTAAGAGGCTTAGTCAACTGCTGAAGTCTCTACCTCCAGGACGCATTGTTGCTCTGGCCACTGGAGATTCTGCAGTTAAGAGCCTGCTGGAGGAGACCAAAAGAACCATCCAGGATCTTCTAGGCAGCAGCCATGTCAATAATCTCAAATACAGGTGAATAAATGAAAAAATCTTTTTAAATCAGCCAAAGCTGGCTTGCTAGTCTCCCGGTTTGGTCAGACTGGTCTCTTGGCCGGTTTTAGAGAGGTTTTGGGCACTTTTCAGCTGTTCAGGTTGGGAGACCAGCTTAAACCAGCTGTTTTAACCAGGGATAGGGATGTTGCCATAAACTCTGTGAGAGATTCCTTATGAATTTGCTTCAAACGTCATTGTAGTCAGAAATGTTTTTATAGCTACCAAATGAATCTCTGGAGGGTGGAAGCAGGAAAGAAGCTTTTTCCAATCTGATGTGTTTTTGCTTTGACAATGCCGAGCACAGCTTTGAAGTTAGTGTTATTAGGAACAGAAAGTGTCCTGTTGTTCCATAAACCATATCCTAATTCAGACTCACCCAACTACTGAATCCCAAAGGCAGCATGCATTGTGCAGACATTACTAGTCACATTCATGCAATCATGCAATCTGTTTGGATGGTTGCAGCACACATTACTAGTCTCTTTCAAACTTGCCTTGCCTTGTCTTGCCTATTTGGACACTTTCTGGTGTTGAGACCAAAAACAGTTCAGAAAAGTCAAGTTAGTTCTGAGAAAATGATGCCACTTGGTTTGATATTCAATGTTATTTTTGGATTGAATTTAATGTTGTCTAATGCAGTTGCATTCAGACATTTTATAGTGTGACTTACCTGTAGGTATCCAAAACAGTCTAAATACACCCTGTACATCCAGCACATTAATATTAACATGAAATTTAAAGCAAATATAAAAGTTATTATTTATTCAGTTGGCATGTTGACTTTTGCCAGTATGTGTAAGTGCGGTCGAATATAAGCCAACTGTTAGTAGCTAATAGTCCTTCGCACTCTTGGGCTTAACCTAACTGGTTGGTTGTTTCACAGAAATGTATGTAAAGAAGCCTCTCAGTGTTTCAAATAGTAGTATTTTGAAGGAAAAGCCGGTGAAAGGTTAAACAGGCATATTTCCAGGATTTGTCTGAAAAGTGCTGACATGTGTATCTGTCTATATCTCAATGCAAGGATTTTTAAAGAGCTCAAAGCCAAAGAACCAGATGCTGAGTCTCTTCTAGTTACATTGCAATATTTTGTAAAGAGTTTAGCATTAAATATAGAAATTCCTCCAGACATAAAGCCTACTTTTACAGTCTACTGCAAAGGCACTTGTGTGTAATATTCTCTTACTACTTCAAGAAATGTGGAAAATATGCATGTTTATTTTAATGTTCAAGCTGCAGACTGTGTCTCTAGACACATTTGTTTGGTCAAAGATCTTGGGCATGAAAACTCAGATTTCTGTGTTCTGTTACATAACTAGAACTCCAAGGCAAAGAAAAAGTGTATCATATGAGGAAATATTATCTGTCTGCTGACTACTGACTTTGTGCCATTGCAGTTATGTGGTTTTCAGTGAATCTGGTGGGGAGAAATGGGCAGGATATGGTTAGTAGTAGGTGTGGCTGAAAAACTGACTTAAATGTACTCATTCGGAGACTTCAGTTTGACACATTGTGTACACAGAATGAAACCCTTTCTTTTACCCTTGCTTTACCGGTCAGACTCACCACATCTCTGATGAAAACATGCAAACTTGGCAGCTCCCTTTTGCAAAACAGAACAATCTGGCACAATCTAACTGAAAACTTGCGCAACATAAACCAGCCTGTCCAAGTCTAAACCCCCTGCTCCCCATAGGTACTCCTGAGGGGGTGCGTTTGGAGCTCGCATATTTTTGATAAATTGATAAGCCTGCTATTGGATGATGATAAATCTAACATATGGGCTCTGCCAATCTCAGACTGACTAGGAGGTAAATTGCTAGAGGTTGAGGTATGAAAGTTTATTGTAAAGCTGCTTATTGTAAAGTTTGTTTGTGTTGTTAAGAGAGTACTTAGAGAGGATTTTCCCTGTGGAAAGAGGTGTATGTTTGGATACAAAGCATGTGTTACCTGAGGGGCATGGGGAGCCCCAGGGATTGCAAGAGGGTCAGTGGAAAATTTTAGTGCAAAAAATGTCAAACAATAAATATAATTATTAATATAAATAAATAAATATAAATAAATAAATATAAAGTACTAATTTTATACAAGATAAAGTTCTAAATGTATTCTAATAGTGGGCAGAAAAAGATAAACTGTCAATTTAATACAAAGTTAATATTTTTGTGAATTATTTCTCACACTGTATAAATTTGCTTTTTTACATTAGAGTATATTTTAGATTTTTTATTTTGCAAAGGATTCCTTTTGCAAAGTGATCATCATATTTTGGAGCATCAAAAGAGTTAAATGACAAAAGGCCTTTGTCCCTTTAGAGTCACTGATAAGATCCCTGGTGTGTTTGTATCTGTGTTGAAGAAAGAGTTTGTCGTGCTATTGTGGAAAATGGTTTATTTCCACAAATTTCATGCAGGTCTTGATATCATGGAATCATGGAAATGATTGCTGCCTGCTGGATTTTTTTCACTTTTGGAACAACGTTAAACAAAGAGTTTTAAGTTTTAGTGCTACACAAAGAATATGGAAGTACTATTGTTTCAAATGTGCAAGGTGTTAAAGGTGCAGGAAATGGTGTGACGATTCATCTTTAATTATATTAGACATACTTCTCTCCTTTGAGGGAAGGGAATTGCGAGGAATGAGATGGAAAAAGACAGGAAAGATTCCTGTGTTAGTCAGACACAATAGTTATTCTGAGAAATGAGGTAGTCTTGCCTTGGTGACTGCTAAAAGATGAAAATGTGAAAGATAAAACAATAATATAAGTGTGGCTTCTGGCCATCATAGACCTCCCACCTCACAGCAGCTAATCTGGCCTTATTGGTCTCAGTGTGGATAGTTAATCACTCTGTTTATCCACAAAGATTTTATTAACTTGTTGTAAACTGCAGTGAACCACGCTCCTTAATGGGAGAAAGTTCAATGAGACACTATTTTCCAAACCTCTGGAGGGTTTCGTGTTTGAGGCTTGGCCTTTAGAGCTCATATGCATCAGTATAACAAATAGCATTTCTGACCTAGTTGCTGTGAAGAAGTAACTTCAGTTTCATCATAGTGGAAGTATTAATGCTACTACAGAAGCTGTCACCAGTAACTCCAGAGCCTGTTGAGCCATAATAGTTTTATTTTTTGGGATTTTTACCCCCTTTTTTCCACTCATTTTTGTTCCATCCTTGACAAAGCTGAATTATGCCATATAGGGAGAGAGAAAAAGTAGGAATAGATATATTCTGTGGAGGAATCATTTATGAATTAATTATGTAAAAAGGTCAAGACATTCATTATTTTTTTTAATCATTTTTAAAGGGATAGTTTACATATATTTTCATTATTTATCACTTTCATGTCATTCCAAACCCACATGACTTTCTTTTTGCTGGAGACCACAAAAAGAGATGTTCAGTAGAGTGTTCACACTGCTCTTGTTAATACAATTGAAGTGAATGGTGACCAGAGGTTGTTGAGCACCAAAAATGACAAAAAGCATAGTTAAAGTGGTCCAAATGCATATTATATTAATGCATATTCAGAGTCTTCTTAAGTAATACGACAGCTTTATATGAGGAACAGACTGAAATTTAAGGATAGTTCACCCGAAAATGAAAAATCTTTACTCATTCTCATGTCATTTCAAATCTGTATGACCAAGACATTTCTCAGAATACATTCACTTGTGCTTTGCAGAGTTAGGGTTTGTTAACAAACAGAGTTATTCTGGTTTGGAACAACAAGAGGAAGTAAATGATAACAGAATTTTAATTTTTGTTTCAACTATCTCTTTAAATTAATCATGCAGTAATAACATTGAGGATGGGTAAATGAAAATTTTTCATTGTGAATATTCAGACGGTGCTCTTTTCATAAAGCAATGACTTTCTTCAAACAATTCCACATTTTGGTTTATATTATCATCATGGACTGATGACAGAGAAATTCAATTGCCTTCAGTAGAATGACAACTGCTCTTTTCACCGTACTAAAGGGCTGACTAGAAAAATAATAGGAAGGAAGGATTCAATTAGTCATTCTCATTCATCCTTGACAATATTTGGCTTTTTCACCCAAGAGTTTTGCCTGCTCTTCCATTACATTATGTGCAATAACAGATCATCACTTCCACATGGAAGTGCATTGACAAGTCTTAATGGAGAAGCCATCTAATTTGGAATTTAAATGTTATTGTCATTGAAGAGATTGATTTTAGCCATGCAGTTTATATGCTAAAAATACACACCATTCCTCCAAATCTGCATCACATATTTTCTTTTGCATGTGTTTGTCCATTACTGGATTTTTAAATAGCTCTTTCTCACCATCCTCCATCTCTATTTCAGGCAGGCATGGGCCTTGGTCTCAGTAATTGGTGGAGGAAATGGTTCTTGCACAGAAGACGTACGAGAACACGAGAACCATGACACAGGTGGCAAGGCGCTGGCTCGCCGTGAGTTTGTCACTGTGGATGGTGTTGGTTTCACTGTTACTGCTTACAGCGAGTGGAAAAATGGTACGTCTTGGACAGCATAGAGTACAATCTATAATATTGAACAAGAATGTATTCAAAGAAAACCCCTTTAAAACTACATTGGTTTTTGTTCCACCATAAAGGTTACCCTACAACAGGCTTCCAGGTGGATGCAGTGGATAAAGTGGTTCTGAACTTGATGGATGATGTTAGCAGCTGGAAACCGGGCGATCGGATTGTGGTGGCTAGCACTGATTACTCCATGCATCAGGCAGAGGAATTCACCCTGCTCCCATGTCCCCACTGTAACAGGAAACAGGTTCGAATTCAAGGTGAGGTAAACAGCATGCATTTCCTCTGGTTTCTTGTGGTGATAGGGTGTATCTGTCCTGAATCTTGCTGTGAATTTGTATACTGCCGAGTTCAAGTAATGACAGTGCCAGTGAGACAGGAAAAGGGTGAGGACTGTTTACCAGAATCACATAAGCAAACTGTCATTTCTGACCAGAGGCCAGAAGAGACTATATAGATAATTTCACCATCGTGTGCTCCACCCTGTTAAAAACATTTTCAGTAATTGCTATCCAGTGCTAATGTCCCAGCTGGTCTCTATTGAGTATAGGAATTTGGACACTTAAAGGGATAGTTCACCCAAAAATTAAAATTGTCATTAATTGCTCACTCTTATGTCGTTCCAAACCCATAAGACATTTGTTCATCTTTGGAACACAAATTAAGATATTTTTGATGAAATCTGAGAGCTTTCTGAGCCTGCATAGACAGCAATGCAACTACCATGTTCAAGGTACAGAAAGATAGAAAGGACATCGTTAAAATAGTCCATGTTACATCAGTGGTTCAACCGTAATATTATGAAGCTACGAGAATACTTTTTGTGCGCAAAGAAAACAAAAATAATGACTTTATTCAACAATTTCTTCTCTTCTGTGTCAGAATTCGACACGCGTTCACAAGAGTACCACAAAGCATGCGTGTGGTGCTGCTGACACAGGAGCCGGCGTTCTGACGTAGAACACGCATGCGCTGTGCCTTGTTTACAAGCAAATGAAGACAAACATGTGTCGTGGTCTCTCGTGAATGGTGGCGGAGACTGACGTGAAAGAGAAGAAATTGTCATTATTTTTGTTTTCTTTGCGCACAAAAAGTATTCTCGTAGCTTCATAAAATTAAAAATAAGGTTGAACCACATGTCACATGGACTATTTTAATGATGACCTTACTACGTTTCTGGACTTTGAACATGGTAGTTGCGTTGCTGTCTATGCAGGGTCAGAAAGCTCAGATTTAATCAAAAATATCTTAATTTGTGTTCCGAAGATGAACGAAAGTCTTACGGATTGGAACGACATGAGGGTGAGTAATTGATGACAGAATTTTCATTTTTGGGTGAACTATCCCTTTAAATCATACAGATGTCTTAATGTTATTTTTGTGGATACCGTAATTTTTTTTATCAGGATTCTTTAGTAATAGAAATATTTGTAACCTTTTAAATGTCTTTACTGTCACTTACGATCAATTTAATGCATCCTTTCTGAATAAAGAATTAATTTCTTTCCAAAAAAAAAATAAAAACAACTTACTGACCCCAAACTTTGAATGGTATATTTTATCTTTAAAATAAATGTCACTAGAGTTGATATTGTTGTATAATGCTAAAATGCTCATACATTATTTAGTATCTAAATAGTTTCTGGGGTGTATTGTAAATGTATTACAATATGGTCATTATTCCCAGCACATATGTTAATTCCTTGGAGAATTGGAAATATCTTCAGTATGTGGCCTTTATTAAAAGGATGTAGTTTAAATGTCACCGTGTGCATTGTGTCCTGTTGGCAAAGCTTTTGCCAGGCCTTTTCCCTCCGGAAGGATACTGTGGGAACTCTGGGTGTGCGTAAAGGGCAGTCTGAATGTGTGGACAGGTTGCTTTCCTTCCTGGATCCAGTATTTATTTATTTTTAACCATTTTTTTAAAAAGTTTATCCACTGATTTATTCCACTTCTTCCTAATTCATCTTCTTAATTCTTCTTAATTCATCTAATTAAATAATAAAAATATTCAAACAGAGAAATTGTATTTTGTTTTTATTGTATTTTTAAGTAAATATCTCATTTTCAAACTCTGCCATTAGTCATTGAGCTTTATGGTATGTGTTTATATGTTGGAATTTCACAGGAAAGCCTCAGTTCACCCATGTGGGAGAGATACTGGACGGTGTGGACATGCGTGCGGAGGTGGCTCTCCTCTCAAGGAATATCCTCATTCGTGGAGAAATGGAAAACTCCTGCTACGGAAAAAATTGGTGCCAGTACTTCAGCTACGACACCTTCGGGGGACACATCAAGGTCTGTTTGAGGCTCTGTGTGTTTATTTAGCACTAAGCTGTCTGGTGCTGTCATGTGGAGAAATCACAGGCTGTTGTATGTTGGGGTTTGCACCAGATAACTGAGTACAGCTCTTTTTTTGAATGAGAGGAACTGAAAGTATAATCTTAAATTTGTGTTATTTTTGGCAGCAGAATGAAAAACCACAACACAAGTAGCGCTTATACGACTTACTCGTTTTTTTACTAGTAGACTAGTTGACGGGTCAGTGTTTACATTATGTAAATGACCAACCATATATTATGCAGCAGTCTGTACTGTTTTTGGCAAGTCCAGCGCTGTGTTAATATAGAGTGTGTTAGTGGAGAAAATGTCTGAATTATTTGTGAATTATTTGTATATTTTTAAAAAAAAAAAATTTAATATACATTTGTTTCACTATATTTGATTATATTTATGATTATAATTAATATATTATTTTTTTAATTTGATAGATAGATAGATAGATAGATAGATAGATAGATAGATAGATAGATAGATAGATAGATAGTTGTTATTTGTTGGCCAACACTTGGTCTTGTGTATTTGATCTTCTGTTTTTTGATCTTGTTCAGATTTTGGGGAACTTCTTGTCGGTCCACTTGTCTCAAGTGGAGCTGAAACACATGGGTCAGCAGCGGGAGAAGGGTAGATACCCTGTGAACTTTCATAGGTGTGGAGATGTGGACCAGCGCGGGGGATACAGTAACCCCACCTATCTTGACTCCCTCTCTATCCATCATTCCTTCTCCCGATGTGTTGGCATACATGCTACTAATGGCCTGTTGGTGAGAGAAATATATATGTCCTAATAATAATGTATTTCTTTACATTGATCTTCTCATTTTGATTCACCATGATATCGTCCTTTTATTATAGGTTAGGGACACGGTTGGCTATGTTACGCTGGGACATTGTTTTTTCCTGGAGGATGGGATTGAACAAAGGAACATATTTTTCCATAACCTTGGCTTGTTGACCAAGCCAGGAACCATTCTCCCTACCGATCGCAATGACAGCATGTGCACAGAAATCACAGACAGGGTACACAAAGGATATGTACCATCTCCTGCTAACGAGTGCAAGTAAGATACCATAAACTCACACATATTCATTTAATATTGCTGGATAGAACTGCAACTTAAACTGAGGCCAGTATTCACACTACTTGAAGCCTCTCAGCTTGAAATTGTGCATTTGTGAGTCTGTTTTCTGAAAGTCTCCTGATGCTTGTTCTGCTCTGGGTAACTGACCTTGACAGTGTGACCTGCTGTATTGTTTGGTCAAATAACAGGAGAAAGAACAGAGCTCTCATTTCCTGAGATTCAGCGATAGTCTTTTTCTCTTATCCGGGCAATAAAACACCCAGCGTCCCCGGCGGAGGATAGCTGAGGAGATGCTGTTTTCAAAAGGATAACAAATGTTTTGGGAGCATGTGTGTGTTTGTCTGTAGAGCTGTAGATGTTCAAGATGAAGATAGACGATGGAATATG
Source organism: Spinibarbus caldwelli (assembly GCA_039654775.1). NCBI lineage: Eukaryota > Metazoa > Chordata > Actinopteri > Cypriniformes > Cyprinidae > Spinibarbus > Spinibarbus caldwelli. The sequence continues at coordinate 33,969,052 of CM077223.1, read as the reverse complement.
TTTCAGAGTTGTAGATTTGATCAAACAGTGAGGTAATGCTGAGGTCAGGTTAGTAAACAGTTGCACTTTTGTGCCAGGATTATTACAGACTTATTTTTTATTTTTTTTTTTTTAAATTCAAGATTTACTGGATCTTTGTTGGTTTTATTTATTTAGTTATTTATTTTTTTACCCAAATAACTTATCATTTGTTTATTTCACTTTTATTGTAGTTTTAGTATTTTAGTGCAGCCAAATATATTTTATATTAAAGTTAAGACTAAAATTAATTTATGGCTACTCTAGTAAAAAAGTAATATTTAAAATTTATTTATTTCATACCTAAGTATAGTTCAAATCTGTTGATATATTTACTGACATATCACTTGAGACTTACTGATATAAAAATTATAGTAAAAGTATAGTATAGTTTATTTGGAGTACTACTTGTGCACAGTGGACATTTCTTAATATTAAGCCTAAAATGTGTTTTAATGTCACTATTGATGAGGACTGTATGATCTTTGAATAATATCAGTCTTGCAAGATATTTGAAGTGTACCTGAAGTATACTTTCAATAGTTCCACTTTAGCACAATCATATATACTTAATTATATCTTTAGTTGGACTTCAGCACTACTTCAACGCAATTAAAGTGCATTAAGCACAAAATTAGTTGTTCCAGTTTAGCAGACTTTAAGTATACCAGTTTAGTGTATCACAAGTACAACTGCAAAGTATTTTTATTAAGCACATATAAATATGTAAATGTATTTGTAGTATACTTGAAATAAATGTATTTCAAATACATTTTAGTATATTTGTTTTTCACTAGGGTATTTTATTTTGTTTTAGGAAAGTGAAAAAAGAAAGACATATTTTATGCCAATTTATTTTAGTTTAGTTTAAGTTTTTCCCAGTATTTATTTTTATTTAATTATTTAACTGAAATATTTATTAGCATTAGTAACTCTGTGTCTTCTTCACTAACCACCTTCCATCCAGGCTAACCAGACACTAAGTGCACTAAAACACTGCATAGTGCAATATTTTCCTGGATATGAGTAATATTGCCTGTAATGTGTTATGTACATACATATATACATGCTTCAGTGTATTTTAAGATCACACATTTACAAGACCCTGTCTAACCTGTGTATTCTAGGGCAGTATCTACATTTTGGATCACACACCCCAATAATCATTTGATCAGCAACTCAGCAGCTGGATCACAGGTATGCACAATCCTTGATATAGCCAAATGAATCATTTTCACTATGATCTGTAACAGTGAGTAAATATTTGTTTGCAACACTTTCAAAGTATTTTATCATGGAATGACTATGCTGTGACTTTCTCTGATTGAATTTGTGCACTTTGAAATGATGCCCACAGCTCTGTGATATTGATGAGAACATCAAGGCGGTTATGTAATCACAGATAGCATCTCCTCATTCCAGTCCTTTATTAAAGATGTATTTGCCAGTATAAATCTGTTTGGTCTGGTGGTATTGTCATGCTTTGTTTTGTTTGTTTGAGGTTTTGTATATAAAAGGATGTACCCTCCACCCTTTTTTATTAAAAGAAAAGCTTCTCATGAAGTCATGCTTTCAGCAGACCAGGCTAAGAAAGTCTCAGTCTTCTTTCTGTGTTAGAAATCAGGACTCAAGAATAAATATTATTCACCACACTTTCACCTAGGACAAAATAGGGCATTTGTACCTTCAGGAAATGTTGAGGAGATGTACCATATTTATGAAAATACCTGGTACATGAATTTTCCCTTGTTTTTTTTCTCTTAGGATGCAGGAATTTGGTACGTTTTCCACAATTCTTCTACAGGTGATTCTCATGGACTGATTCCGGAGACGAAAGCTGAGCTCACGCCTCTGGGCATCTTCTTTAACAACCGTGTTCATTCCAACTTTAAGGTAATCAAATGCCTCATCTGTGACTAATGCCAAATTCACAAGACAGTCGGCAAAACAAACTTTCAAATAATAACAATGCTTCAGGATAATTAGACTTTATGATTTATAAATACATTCTGAGTCTTTTTTTGTAAATTATCTTCAGGTGATTTATCACACAATATCAATGCTAATGCTATTTCTCCATCTTCATTTAATACCCAGCTCCCCGTGGCTCATAATAGTGCAGTTCATAAATCATTTGGGATTTGTAATGTTTTATTAAATGTGGCTTCAGGAAAGACTCATGCAGTCAATTACAAGTTCGAGTTTTTATTGCACGTACTCTAGGCATCTTCATTCTTTCTCTGAAATGCCTCATTGTTCAAAGTCGTGCACAATTTGCTTGTGTGACGCGGTGCTCACACATACATTTCCCTATACAATAGTTCTCTGTTATCCGCTTGTTTATGTTGGCCAGCTTGAGTGTCGTGACTCGTGACTGTCCAGGTGCAGAGAAACTGCAGGCTTCACTTTCACTGGCACTGTATTACTAGCATGATACCAGACACTGAACATATAATTTCAAAGTGAAGAGTGATTGCTTCTTTCATCCTGTGTCAGGCTGGCCTCTTTATCGATAGAAAAGTCAAGAGCACCAACGCCACTGCAACAGACCCACGGGAATACCTCTGTCTGGACAACAGCGCTAGGTGAGTGAACATGGTGAATGTTTCTTTGTGCCCAGGGTCAGTTGATTCAGCTTGTAAAGAAAACACATCCACCCAGATAGAGTTTCTGCACTAGTCAGACTCAGGGGATACGGTATATCCGGAAAGAGTTATATCTGGTCTCTTCTTAAGCCACACACCACACTATAAATATACAGAGTGTGTCAGAGTGTATATATATATATATATATGCATATGTGTGTGTGTGTGTATATGTATATATATGTGTGTGTATATGTATATATATGTGTGTGTGTGTGTGTGTGTGTGTGTGTGTGTGTGTGTGTGTGTATATATATATATATATATATATATATATATATATATATATATATATATATATATATATATATATATATATATATATATTAGGGCTGTCAATCGATTAAAATATTTAATCACGATTAATCACATGACTGTCATGAGTTAACTCACGATTAATCGCAATTTAATCATACTTTTTTATCTGTTCTAAATGTACCTTGAATTAATACTTTAAGTTTTTAATACTCTGATTGACATGGGCATGGACAAATATGGATGCTTTATGCAATATATGTTTATTATTAGTGAAACCATAGTTAATCTAGACACTAGAGCATGAAGACTGGACATGTTTCAAAGGTCATAGATGTTTTTCAAAGAACTTGTTCATGTCTATTAGACACATGAAAAAGAACATAGAAATACCAGGTTCTCATTACTTCTCTTTATTTGCACTGAGCAATTGACTGTTTACATTTTCACACTACAGGTCAGATCACTTCTGAACATGCTAAATGTACATTTATTATTTATTATTACATTTGTTTGCCTCTCTGTGCCCACATACCGATTCACTCAGGTATGTGTTACTCCGCAGCGGTGACAACCCGACCACTTATTGTAAGTGTACCGTAGTGATTCGGGATAAGACAAAAACGCGGTTTGGAAGATGAATTCATGATGTACTCGCTCATTATATGCATTTTGCAAATTCTGAACACAGAAAAAGTTACATGCTAGAGAGAGAGAGAGAGAGAGAGAGAGAGAGAGAGAGAGAGGTGTGCGCACAGTGGGAAAGAGAGACCTCGCGCTTGTGTGATGTACAGTGGGAAAGAGAGACCTCGCGCTTGTGTGATGTACAGTACCGGCTAGTCTCATAAACTAAATAAGGTTTGGGCAAAAACTAAAGATTGGTCGCTAGGCTCTTTTTGAGAAAAATAAAAAATAAATAACAAAAAAATACAGGTTGCTAAAGGGGTCTGAAAAGTCACTAAGTTGGCAACACTGACAGCATCTCCATCCACTTCTCCAACCACGGGTTAGGCCACGGCTCAGGCCACGGCTCAAACTGAAAATGCGCGCTGCGTTAATCGCGCGTTAATAAAATTAGCACCGTTAAAATGAATTTGCGTTAATTTTGACAGCACTATATATGCTGTAGTTGTTTCCCTCTTGTTTATTTCAGATATTGTGACTGTATTCTGTGTCAGAATGTTTTTCTGTAAAATTTGTGGGTGAATCTCACAAAAAGGTCACATTTGACAGCAAAACATCATTTTGGCATTGTGTCAAATTCCACAAAATTTCTGATTACCATAATGTATCTGGACATTTTATTTACTTTTTACCTGTATTTCTCTAAAAGCATTTTTATATTTTCTTTTATTTACATTTATCATTTACTTGCATAATCTTAATTATTACATCTTTTAAAATATTTTCCATTGTTTTCAGTGGTGGTTCTTATTATTGTAAATATTTATATATTTATAGTCACAATGAAACAGAAGTAGCAACAGATCTTTTCTGTTTACTGTAGTTTTCACTGGAAGATCCAGTTATGATATTTTGATTTAAAAATATACAGATGAATAGTTCACAATAAGATCTGTCTGTCTGTCTATCTATCTATCTATCTATCTATCTATCTATCTATCTATCTATCTATCTATCTATCTATCTATATATAATTTAAGGCCGACTTTAATATAAATCAGCATACATTAAAACGAGTATAATAAATACTAATTCTGTAAATGCTTAAATTTAAATATATATTTTTTCATATTACAGTAGTAAACTAACAACCTTACAGAAATCACCTCACAACTCTAGCATTAAAGGGATAGTTCACCCAAAAATGAAAATGTTGTTGTCATTTACTCATTTACCCTCGTGTTGTTCCAAACCTGAGTTTCTTTCCTATGTTGAACATGAAAGAAGATATTTTGAAGAATGCTGGTAATCAAACAGTTGAAGGTCCCCACTGACTTCCACAGTATTTCTTTCCCTACTATGGAAGTCAAAGGGAACCAACAACTGTTTGATTGTTCAAAATATCTTCTTTTGTGTTCAACATAAAAAAGAAACTCATACAGGTTTGCAACGACATGAGAATGAGTAAATGATGACAAAATTTTCATTTTTGGGTGAACTGTCCCTTTAATGCTACAGTTGTGAGGTGATTTCTGTATGGTTGTTCCATTAACACTGTTGCATGGGTGAGCAACATTTCCATTTTCTGAAGGAAAGATTGCATTTCTCATTGGTGACATTGCTTTCTCAGGTTCAGGCCTCATGAGAACTCAGATCCAAGCAGGCCACGGGTGGCCGCACTCATCGACACGCTCATCTCCTTTAAAAACAATGATCTGGGGGCCTGGATCCGCGGAGGTGACATTATTATACGAAACTCAGGGTAGGGGTCAAAACCTCTTAATTGTAGACCTGTTAAAAAGCTCAAAACTTAAGAGAAGCTCATTGCATAAATAAAATATTACAATCTTCTTATTATTGTTTTGTTTTTCTGATAGATTTGCAGACAATGGTGTTGGACTGTCATTTGCAAGGTACCGTGTAATTTTTATGTTTGTTTTAGCATTATGATCCAATTAATTGCATATATGAATAACATTAAACACATTAAATTGACAACCATAGTGTTTGTATGTGAGTGCATGTGTATATGCAGGAATGCTCTTGCACTCTGTGTCCCTGGCTGGCTGCAGGCATAGTAATTTAAAGGAACATTTTTTATTTTGCGAAAACAGTCACAGTCTGATTGGCAAATGTGTGCAAGTGTGTGAACTTGTCTGGGCTAGTGTTTTGCATCAAGCGCCTAAGGCAAGCAGTTAATGAAACAGTGTTTCCCTCCCCTCCTCCTCTTTCTCACTGCAGTGATGGCAGCTACCCTAAAGATGAGGGCTCCAGTCAGGAGGTCTCCCAGTCTCTGTTTGTTGGTGAGAGCAGAAATCGTGGCACCAACGGAGGGCAAAATAAATATTGGGGGATTGGTGGAGTAGATGGAAAGATGAGAACTCTACCAAGAAACAAGTATGTGAGAGAAGAAATAAAGGGAGATTAGTATTAATAAACTTTTGTCTGGTTTAGTGAAATACAAATTCTTTGTTTAATTGGAATACTGTTTGCTCTGTTCTTGTCAGGACGTTTCCTATCCGAGGATTTCAGATAAATGATGGTCCAGTGAGAATCTTAGACAGCACATTTCGTGCCTTCAGTCCCACGACAGAGCGCTTCACCATGGCTGTGGGATTCAGCCTGAAAAACATCTGGCAGCTGACACCCAGAAATAACCTGTCGTCTCTCGCCTTCCAGCCTAGTGTGAGTGCACAAACACATTTAGGACCTGGACACTGTTCAAATGCTCACTGACATTACTATACTGTGAATGCTAACCCACCTAACACGCTGACATATAAGTTACTCCATTTAACTGCTTCTGTGATAAGACATTCAGTACTACAGAATAAAAACTGTGAACATTGTTTCTAATATCTTGTAACATTTTTGTTTATTTTTATTTCATTTGAATACATTATCTCAGTCATGTTTATTATTCTCTAATTATATTTTAGAATAATATTTTTTCACCCTATACATTTTCAGTGCTTATAGTTATGTTATTTTGGGACTGCCCAAGTTACTGTTAAATAAAACTAAAATCATAAAAAAAAAACATTACTGGAATTATAGGAATTGTGTATATATATATATATATATATATATATATATATATATATATATATATATATATAAAAAATGACAAAAACATACAATGAAATTACGAAAACTTTACCTGAAATTAAAATTAAAATGGATATATATATATATTGTATTTCAAAAGCTAATTTGCCATTTTTATTTTGTTTTAAATCTTTTTTTTTCAGTTTTTTTAATTATGAATATAAAGATTACAGGCTAAGAAAGAGAATAAATGTAATCAGAAAACTGACAGAATCAAAGCTATGTTTCCTTTAAAAAAAAAAAAGAACAGTTCAATGACATTATTACCTATAATTATTCTTTTATGACAATTAGGTTTTTTTTTTTTTTTTGTTAGAGTCAACTATAGACTAATTACAGGGACTAGCCCCCTAGGTCAACCTGATCGTAATTGCATTACTCAAGGTCATAGAGACCATTTCTATAGAAACCCAGATCTCCCAGATAACACCACCCAGTCTGTCTAGTCTGTAATAACGGTTATTTATCTTAAGTGTTACTAATGCTTGTACTTATTGCTTGTTTCTCAGTGAGAGAGACGACACATCTGGTTGTTCTCTGTTGATTGCTCACCATCTGCTCTGGTGCTGAGTAATTAAATAATAAGGCCCTGTTCTGGCATCTGGTATTTAGCATATGTTAAAAAGAGCCCTTGGAAGAGCTTTAAATGTGGTCATATTTTGCTTCACTTCTGTCTAAATGGTACAACATTGATTCTACATCTGTCCAGTTGTTTTCGTTAACATTTCTCATGACCAGTCGTCCCCTTTTAATCGTCCAGGTGACTCTAAGAGCATTTTTTGGCCGACCAGGCGAGTGGTTTGAACAGAATGATCTGGACGGCGATAAAAATTCCATTTTTCACGACTTGGATGGTTCGATCAGCAGTTACACAGATACGTATGTGGCAAGAGCCGACAACTTCCTGATCCGCCACCCTCAATGTGTGGATGTTCCTCATTGGAATGGGGTTGTGTGCAGTGGCAAGTACTCTCAGGTAAAGAAATAGGTGTCTCATTCTCCTTTTTCATTTTCATGTCATGTTAATATGCAAGTACACAACTGCTCAAAAGACTCTCAACAAGGGTGCATTTATTTAATGAAAAATATAGCAAAAATAAAAGTATTATTGTGAAATATTTTTACAATTTAAAATAACTGATTTCTTTTTTTATTTTTTAAAAAAAATAATTTTTAGCCAAACCTGAATTTTCTGCAGCCATTACTCCAGTCTTTAGTGTTACATGATCATTTAGGAATTATTCTGATATTTATTGCTGTTGAAAACAGGTGTGCTGCTTCATAATTTTGTGGAAACATTGATACATTTTCTTCAGGATTCTTTGAGGAATGGAAAGCTCAAAAGAATGGCATTATTTGAAATAGATAGTATAAGACTTTCCTGTCACTTTTTAACAATTTAATGCTTCCTTGCTGAATAAGAGTATTAATTTCATTAAAAAAAAAAAAATCTTACTGACCCCAAGCTTTTGAACAGTAGTGTATATGTTCTTAACTGTTTTTGCTTTTTAAACAATGTTACTTATGTTCTACATAGGTGTATATACAGACGCAGGGTGCATCTAATCTGAGCCTGTCTATCAGTAGAGATGAATACCCTGATAAACCCATGGTTCTCAGAGGGATCAGAAGCCAGACAGCTCCTTCTCAGCAGTACCAACCGGTACTGATGATGGGCAAGAGTTACACGGTGCACTGGAATGGACCTGCACCCAGAGAAACAGTCCTGTCACTGATTAATTTTGACCAGTAAGTTAAAAAGGAGAAATGTGATCCCCCATATCTGAAACAGAATGTTAGTTATTAAACTATATAACCATACAATTTTGCCTTAGCAATTGCTCATGCCAGAGACAGTCTGATGTGATTTTTGACTGTGTTGCTCTTGTAGGGGTGATTTGGCTCTTCTCGGCTTCTGCTACCCCAATGAAACAGTCTTCCAGATCACATCAGACATCTACAACAAGCAGAACAACAGCTTCGATGGCATCGAGGACTATGGCCCTGTATCGTCCATTTCAGACCTAGAGAAACGACAGCAGGAGAGGAAGTACTTTTTCGACAAATCTGTTGGGTAGGAAAAAATGTATTTGAAATGTTAACAAGCCTTTATCAACATATGGATTTCACAAAAAGCTGTAGGAATCAAATTAGGTCTTGTGAAATGATGCATTTTATTGAATTTTATTTAATATCCCTTTTAAAAGAATATTAAAATTCTAAAAAAAAACAAAAAACCATAAAACAGTAAAAACTAAAATCTGTTGTTTTAAATGTTCCAAGGGAATTTAGACATCACAGCGTTATAATGTAAAGTATACATTTTCAAATCTGCTAGAGATTTAAGTGTTAATTAATAATCATTAGATGATGGAAAAGGTGATCAGTGTCACATGATCCTGCATAAATCATTCTAATATGCTGATTTGTTGCTCAAGAATCATTGCTAATTATCATGCAATTGAATGAGACAATGTTGTTCTGTCAGGCTCATCCTGATGCTTAAACAATCAGAGCAATGTGTTGATAGTGACACAGCCACATTGTTTACACTTTTTGTTGGAATTGACCCATGAATGGCTTAGTTGAAAGTGAAAAGTGAAAGTCGTGACGTATTGTCAAGTATGATGACCCATACTCGAAATTGGTGCTCTGCATTTAACCCATCCAAGTGCACAAACACAGCAGTGAATAGTGAACAAACGCACACACACACACACACCGTGAACACACACCCGGAGCAGTGGGCAGCCATTGCTCCAGCGCCCGGGGAGCAATTGGGGGTTTGGTGCCTTGCTCAAGGGCACCTCAGTCATGGTATCGAAGGCAGAGAGAGTGCTGTTCATTCACAATCCCCACCTTCAATTCCTGCCGGTGCGAGAATCAAACCGGCAACCTTCAGTTATAGTTATAGTTATAGTTGTCTCTACAAATTAATTCTCTTACATATCACCTTTAATTTGATGTTTAGCATTTTGTTTGCTAATTTTCTCACAGTACCTCTGAGATTTACTTGTCCTACTTTCCTTTAAATTATATCGTCAAATACAGATAAATTGTTTACAGTGCAGCCTGATCAGTCTGAGACAGTAAGCCTGTGTTTAACCTCCAGTTTGTTATGGCTGTACGCACGAGCTCGGTTCAGACGAGATGGCCATAGCTACTGCTCCACCGCAGGCTGTGAGAGAGTGAAGATCATCGCCACCATACGTGCCAACCAAAAGACTCAGACCTGCAACTGCACCGCCAATGCCTACCCCAAATACAGAAAGCCTGCCAGCAACATAGTGCCTATGCCAAAGCCGAACACAGACCCCTGCAGAGCCTGTGGGGCCTCACAGGTAAGTACGGACCTAGCTCCATGTGAATGGACCGGATCATTTGTGTATCTCTGTTTGAGTGGGTTTGGCTTTGAACTATGTGCCAGATAAACAGACTGTCCATCTGCTGTCCTGTCCGAGAGCCTTACCTTGTGTTTTCTGGGTAATTGTAACAGGGAGCCATTAAACTGTCAACCCTGAGTGACTTTTATTTTCCTCCCTGTAGTTTGCCTTCTCCAGTGATCCATGGAACAGCTACCTCCAAACCCAGATCAAATCCCTCAGTGTACAAGAAGAACAGAGTAATGACACGCAAGCCTTTATCACTGTGAGTGTGATCATTCAAAACATTCCTTTTTCTTGGGAAAATCATGCAAGCGTTCCCTGGTTTATTTAGTAAAATGTAAGAATACATGTTAAGTATCTTTAAGTATTTTGAGGCTGCCATAGTTAGTGTTAACTAATATGATTTAATAAAGTTAAAATCACTTTTAATTAGTAAAACACATTTTTTCAGGGATGTCTAGTGTTATCACTAGTGCTATATTTTACGATTTTCATGTTTTATGATAGTGAGTTATAACTTTTAAAACTGTCTCAATTGATTGTTTTTAAAAACTTAAAATTAATTTGTGGCCATTTCTACTTTAGTTTGCAGTCATAATGTATTTTAGTTTAGTTTCAGTTTTTCTAAACATGTTTTATATATATTAATGATAATGAAGCTGATTTGAATTAGTGCTTTTGGCCAATTTTGCTGTGATGGTGGGGAGAGGTTGTCGCTTTTTATTTACACAGTGTAGAGGAAAGAAAATTAGAATATGTGTTTAGTATTCTTTTGTGGTGCATGCAAAAATGAATGTTGCTAACATTTAGAAATTGTTTATGTGACCTGTTTTCTCTTTTTCCTGTCTTATAGGTGAATGCAGAGAGGTTTGACCTCGAACAGTCAGGGTTCCTCATAGTTACTGTGGACGCATGCTCTGGAAAAGTCACAAAGAGCTCATTGTTTACAACGCTGGACACTAAAATGGAGCAGTATTTTAAAACTGGAATTATGAAGAGGTGAGGGGTGAAAATTGTGGTTTGGGGTTTTAAACTGTTTGGTTAGAGGTTGGGAAAAGTTGGCACTGCAGTAGTTGTCTGGTTGAAGAGATTATTGAGGAAGCTGGTGATGAGTGTAAGGATTTGTGCAGTGCCAATTTGATGTACAGAAGATTTTATACACTACTGTTCATAAGTTTGGGCTCAGTAAGATTTTTTTAATAAATTGTGCATGAATGAGTCCGTGAATTCAGCATTTGATCTAAAGTGACAGTAAAGACATTTAAATTTAAAAAAAAAAAAAAAAAAAAAAAAAAAATATATATATATATATATATATATATATATATATATATATATTTCAGGTTAATGCTGTTCGTTTGCATAACTGTTTTCAACATGGATAATAATAGGAAAAGTTTCTTGATAACCAAATCAGTATATTAGAATGATTTGTGAAGGATCATGTGACACCAAAGACTGGAGTAATGATGCTGAAATTTCAGCTTTGCCATCACAGGCACAGTTATTTTAAAATGGAATATTTCACAATATTGCTGTTTTTACTGTATTTTTGAACAAGTAAATGCAGCCTCGGTAAGCATAAGAGATTTAAAAGGTTAACATTAAAATATTTTATCAACCTCAAACCTTTGAACAGTATTGCATTTTCACAATTTTAATAGACCTTTTATTTTTAAAGGGGTCATGAACTGCTTTTTTATTATTTTGTACTGTTATTTTGTACTCTGAGGTCCACTTATAATGTGATCAAGATTCATCATAATTTAGAAGTAATAGGCTATTTTCTGTCCTGTTTTGACCCACCTCATCAGAACACTCTGTTTGAATAGGTGTGGCAGATTGTAGACTTACTGCAATGATTGACAGTTGTGCATGTCTGACAGCCTACATCCTTCATAGATGGTCGCTGCTGTAATTTAGGCTAAAAGCGCATAAATACTCAGTACATATCAAACAATCTGTAATAACAGACAAAGCAATAGTGACCACATAGTAAAACATTTACTCACACTTGTGTGGTGCGACATTAACTGTCAGATCCAATTTAGTCAACACAGCATTGTCTTTTAGTTTTAATATTCTGAAAATCGAATTATGTGTCGAATTATGCCTTAAATGTAAATGAATCCGCGATAAAATAAACTGAACAAAGGACCAAATTCTTAGTGGATCTTCATTAAAAATAAAGTTCATCTACTCTTTCCTTATGATAGGATCAGAAGGAGGGCAATGCAAAACTGTGTTTTTCCACAACTAGGCACTGCACATTGTCTTTTTGTCTTCGGAGCCCTCTTTATCTTTATCTCGATTTCCATATTTCATTGTTTAGACTAAGTCTTGTTGGTTCTGTGCAGGTCGATAGTTCTTCTTGCCACAAGAGGTCAGCCTGCTGGCATTGATGGTGCTGCACAATTTCTGGTCCCATTGGGATCTGCTAAAACACCAGATCTTCAGAAGAAAGGTATTTCTAAAACAAAAAAACTGCTGTCAAGATCTGTTTTTCCTTGATGAGGTTCACTCTGTGTTTGCTGATTCCTATGACTGTCTTTTTATAGACGCCATTACTTTCTTTGGGTTCCTCGGGCATGGGGGTCCTTCACCACAGCCATGGTTTGGTCTGTTGGCCTCCCAAGATACAAAGGTGCTGGGATTACAGGAAAGGTTCATTCCCCTGTCCCTAGAGGAATACTCTTGTCCACCAAAAAAAGACCCTCCCACACGGATGGATCTTGAACTCCTGAGAAAATCTCTTAGCCAAAAGTGAGCCTTTACTAGATGTGAACAAACAACACAACCAGCAAATGAATGTGAACTCATGAACATAATTTATTTCGGCAAGGGAAAGTGCTAGTGGACTTTGAACAAGTATTTTGTTAAGCGAGTGAATGTATTTGTTTGTTTGTTGTTTTGTCCTGCGTGGTTGCTTTTTGTCATAAAGGTTACAGCACAAAGTGATGCACTTTTTTTAATACACACCAAACAACTTTATTTCAAACTGGATAACAAAAGGACAGGACAAGCTAGAAGTACATCAAAGGGCGATCTTGCAGTTCCATACCACCAGTGCAGAAGTACAGCACAATACAAATGGTCATTTGGTGGCCTCTTTTCTTCCTCCAACCATTTGCAGGTGTAAATGACTCTCAGACTTTCCTAATCTGTTATTTATTCCTCTTGATTTAATGGGACATGCCATTATTTAATTGCGTCATTCTGGGTTCCACTGCTGCTCGCACATCATTGACTCTAGTTTCACTGTTAAATATTTGACAGTATTACATTTCAACACGAAACATCAACAGCTAAATTATTTTTTGTAAAACAAAAAACATTGTCTGCTGTTATGTATGTGTATGTGGAAAAAGGTGATTAACCAGTTAGCCACTGAAATTTTGTTCATTATCAGGTCTCTTGCCATTCAATACAGAAGATCACACCAAAGATTTGTGTGACAGATATTAACAGAATGGTTAAACTTAAAATTAAACATTCTGTCGTCATTTATTTACCTTCGTGTTTTTTCAAACTTGTATTTCTGTCTGGGATTTAAAAAGAAATGCAGAATCAGTTACTATTAACTCTCATCGTTAAAACAATGGAAGTTAATGATGTCTGAAGCTGTGATCTCATGTCATTTTGTGTTAAAAAGACATTGGTTTGGAACAACATGAGGGAAAAAAGACAGAACTTTAATTTTTGAGTGAACTGTCCCTTTAAGATAATGTCCTTTATCTGCCTTTATAGTGCCATCACTTAGTTTGAGAGATGTAACATCCCATATGAAATGTATTATCATTATTTTGATTGAAATGAACGACTGAATTGCATGTATGTGACGTTTGATTTGGGTTAAATTAGTTAGGCTACTTGTTAACCACTGTACAAAGAGTTTTATTGGTAGTATGAAACAGATCACAGTTTTGTAAAGTGTTTCTTAAGGTGCAAAAAGTTTTTCCTCAGTATATAGGTGTTATTTCCTCCTATTTTTCATTTGTAAAATACTGTCTTTTTTACTAGCTATGCTTTTGTGCTGTAATTCGATGTTCTGATTCAGATAAAATATTACAAAGCTTATAAAACAAAAATGCGTGTTTGTAAATCATGTGTTGACTTTGTATTCGTGACAATGAAAGTGAGACACAAAATACTTGGAGGTAATTAATATGACCACTAGGAGTCAGGATTGCTTTACAGGTATGTTGTAGTTAACTGACGACTGTCAGACCTGATCCAGGACATCGAGCTTGGTGCTATAACGAGAACGAGGTTTCAGGAATTACCTGTCATATCAGAAGGAGTGTGAAATATGAAGTGAGCCACAGACTCGGACATTCAGATATGAGAGCTCATCAATCACACATAAGCTTAAAGGGGTCATATGATGCGATTTCAAGTTTTCCTTTCTCTTTGGAGTGTTACAAGCTGTTTGTGCATAGATAAGATCCCTGAAGTTGCAAAGATTAAAGTCTCAAAACCAATGAGATATTCTTTATAAAAGTTAAGACTCTGCCACGCCCTCCTAAAACGCCTCATTCAAACACGCCCCCACATGTCTACGTCACGGTGTGGGCAGATTTGCAAAACACCGCCCAAATGTATACGCAAAGAAAGAAGGCATAACTTTTATTCTCGCTGTAGTGTTGTTGCTGCAGCCAGCGCCATGTGCTGGAGACACTGTGTGTTTCGTTGTGAAAGCGAAACTACTTTGTTTGGGCTTCCGAAAGAGGACACAACAAGAAATCAGTGGTTAAGTTGTATTTACAACACTGTTCCAGAACAGTTCAACCCAAATATTAGGCTGTGTGCAGCGCATTTTACGGAGGACTATTCCCTGAACCTGGAAGAGTAGCCTACAATGCTGGCTTGCACAAAGGCTGTTTCTATAAAGTGAGGCAGTTCCAACTTTGAAAGGACAGTCTGGCACTTCTGACTCACAGCCTGTAAGTATGTTTCTGCCACTGACGATTCAAACGCGAGTTTTGAGCAGTGTAGAGTACTGCTTGTTGTTTGTCGTTTCTCCGATCACAAATGCAGACATGGTAATGTTTGACAGTCATTATAATCAGTAATTATGTCCCCACTGGATGCAACAAATGCCTTGTTTTATAATGAATTTGTTTTTGTGTCATCGGCCAGGACATGGCATCACAATACGGTGAGGGGTGTAACATTTCTGTCTGCTTGAGGTATTCGGCCAATCACAACGCACTGGATAGCTGGCCAATCAGAGCACACCTCACTTCTCAGAACGATGAGCTTTGTAAAAATCGGTGCATTTCAGAAAGGCGGGGCATAGAGGAGCAACAGTAATGTACAGTATGTGGAAAATAATGTGGTTTTTTAACCTTAAACCACATAAACACATTGCATTACACCAAATACACAAACCACACACACATAACATCCAATTCCTATTTTTACAACCTTTCAGCTTCTTCATCTTTCTTCTGAATGATTACAAATATGTTAAATAAGTGTTAAATTACTTAATTTAAGTAAGAAGTGATACCGAATCACTTGTTTACTGTACAGACTCAATTTCACCTGTGGCTACATCAATTGACACTTAAATCTTTGTTTATTTAACAGAAATAATATAGGACTTTATTTTGTTACTAAAAATATTTTAGCTTTGCAAAGAGACAAATCTGGCCGGATCACATGCATATTGACCGTGCTGTATAGATGTTTTCAACAGGCATAAGAAGGCTCTCAATAATGTTCCCGCCGAAATCTTCCGCGCGCGGGCATGTTATTGTCATCACGATTCTGTCACGCTGCTCGCAGTGTTCACACAGAACTCAGCAGGGCTCGTTTAGCGGTGGGCTGAAAGAACCAGAACAATAAAAGCAGCTCACTCCTACTCAAATGCTACCCGTGAACCGTATTCAACACTCTGATAGTCGGTTTCATCGAAGTCTGAGAACGTGTGCCAGCTAATTGGAATTGCTGTAGTGAATCTGGGCAGATTGCTTGTGTTCTAAAAGCCTGGCAAACAAACAACATCAGTGTGATCTTTTTATATGAAGGTAAAGGTCTTGTTAAGTATTTCCTAAGCTCACATACTGAAGCTAAAATGTTGTAATACTCCAAATTAATAGTACTCATTCATTCAAGTTGTTATTGGCAGTAAATTAATTGGCCTGTTGGATTATGATCCGTGGGTCAATGACGTGACGCTACTTTTTTTGTGTCCATATGGTTTAATAAAATTTAAAAGCGTTAAAATTTCAAAATAAATGTGCAAATTAATTGCATACATTCTCTTTTTTTTTGTGGACCAAGTCTAAAATTTCTGGTTTTAATTCATTTTGAGGGAATATTTGGGGGATGATTGCAAAAATGTCCATGTGGTGAAACCGTAAAAACTTTGTACCAAATAACTGATCTGGTTTAAAAAAGGTGAAATTCTCAATAAAACACCAGATCACCTAGTTTGGCATAATCTTACATTAGTACTATTTAATAGTAAATAAAAGTAAATGGAGCATCATTGTTCTGAATATTATAATTAATTTGGGGAATTATGGGAGTCAAGTCAAATTCCATGAGTGTCAAGGCGGTGTAACCACCATTCAAGGAGCCATTTTGTTAATATTTTGCAAGAAGATCATGTGACAGGAAATTATATCACAGAGAGGGACCTCTGGTGATACTAACTGCTGCATGCAAATGTTAGTAACTCTCTTTAAAATGTGATATAATTTGACATTTTTAGGGTATGGTCAGGTATTCTTAGGTATACATGTCAAACGGTATGACCTCAGGAATACACTGATAATTCATCATTATTATAAAAATGAGTATTAACTTTAAAAATTAATTTAGAAATATTCCCACCAAGTGTCATGTACTTACATAGGTGTCCATGATAGTGCCTGTCAAATTTAATTTTAAATGGAAATGTCAAGTGGTGTAACCGGTTACACCATTTGACTCCTATTACAAAACTTTCTTTTAGGGGCCAATTTAGTCAAATATCACTAGTTTATGATGCTGATTAAAGATGTAATATAAACTAACCTACTATTAGAAACTATTTTCAAGTGTTTAATGTTATATTATTTGAGAAAGTGTTTCTGTGTCTACAACTTTATTATTAAAGCACTGTAAGTCTAGGATAAAATAATTATATTGCACAACATTAGTGTTTTTGAAATGTTTAACTTTAATCATGGGGTGGATCATGGGGTAATTTTCATCTTTGGGTGAACTATCCCTTTAAGCAATATATGTGACCCTGGAGCACAAAACCAGGCTTAAGTGGCACAGGTATATTTGTAGCAATAGCCAAAAATACATTGTATGGGTCAAAATGATAGATTTTTCTTTTATGCCAAAATCATTATGATATTAAGTAAAGATCATGTTCCATGAAGATAGTTTGTAAATTTACTACCTTAAATATATACACTTAATTTTTGATTAGTAGTATGCATTGCTAAGAACTTCATTTGGACAACTTTAAAGCCATTTTAGTCCTGGGTCACATATAGTATCATATAATATAATTTGACCGTACTGTATGGATGTTTTTGACAGGCATAAGAAGGCTCTCAATAATGTCCCCGCCGAAATCTTCCGTGTGCGGGCATGTTATTGTCATCACGATTCTGTCACGCTGCTCGCAGTGTTCACACAGAACTCAGCAGTGCTCGTTTAGCGGTGGGCTGAAAGAACCAGAACAATAAAAGCAGCTCACTCCTACTCAAATGCTACCAAATGCATTTGGACAACTTTAAAGCCATTTTAGTCCTGGGTCACAAATAGTATCATATAATATAATGTAATATACATAAATGATCTAATAATGTAGCAGAAGGAAGTGGGTGTCTACATTTGAACATAAATTCACTGATAAAAAATGTTAACCAAAGACTACAATTTACATCTGTAAAATACAATTCATTAAATTTCTGATATTTTATGATAAATATGATATAACAGAGCACCGTTTTCCCCAATAGATGCTACAATACAATATGAAATTACAATATGAGACATGAGTTCACTGTTCATCACTCTGATGATTTCTTGTCAGATATTGTTCCTTAACTGTAATTACAATACGAGACGAGTTCACTGTTCATCACTATGATGGCTTCTTGTCAGATATTGTTTCTTAACTGTAATTACAATATGAGACACGAGTTCACTTTTCATCACTATGATAATTTCGTGTTGCTAGATTTTTTTTTTTTTGAAAAAAAAAAAAAAACTTTAATTTAAAAAAAAAAAACACTTCAGCTGAACTTGTTAACAGTCATTCTCGATTTTCAGTGGCAATTTTTTCAACAAACAATGGCCTTTGGCTGTAGAAGCAACATGGTCAGGTGGTGTAACTGGTTTTTGTCAATTGGCGTAACCAGTATTTTTCATAAAAATATAATTATATACAGGTAAATTAAAGTGGAATAAAATGTAATAATCTAGTTTAGTATAATAATATGGTTTTTAACATTTTTTACATAATTTGTCAAAGATTATTTAGAAAACAGGTGTTTTCAGCATATGTCCCGCCAAATATTGCAAAAACGCATTAAAATTTACATTTAGAGATAACTTTAATAAAATCTATTTTCGTGTGACATTTTAAAATGATGTATTTTTTTCTGAGTAAGCTTACATGCCATTTAGGTGGATAAAATATTTAATATTTCTCATTCTTTGGTGGTTACACCATTTGACATTTTCATGTACATTCAGTCTTAACTTTTGTAAAGAATGGTAGAAATGTAATTTTTAATTACATAAAATCAACATTAACATGTTGTGTACATTTTAAAATACCTGATGCATGCTTTAAAAACAAGTTTTTAAAATATTTTTGAATTTCTCATCTTGCCAACCCCTTTTTGTCACTGACCCCCGTATAGACTTACGAATGTACTGTGTATATCAGGATTGTGCAGAATTTGTCATTCATTTCATTGAGTGATTCTCTTTGAATTTAAGTGGAAAAATACACAGAACATAAGGTTTTCCCGAAAGTATAATGTCAGTTGTTGAGTTGCACGTCTGATATTATCTTGCTTAATCAAACACACACACACACACACACACACACACACCTCAAAAAATTAATATATCGTGAAAAAGTTAATTTTTTATTTGTAACATTTCAAAAAGTGAAACTTTCATATATTCTAGATTCATTACGTGTAAAGTAAAATATTTCAAAAGTTTTTTTTTTGTTTTTTTTTTAATTTTGATGATTAGAGCTTACAGCTCATGAAAGTCAAAAATCCAGTATCTCAAAATATTAGAATATTTACATTTGAGTTTCTATTAAATGACCATCTCTACAATATAAATTCCGGGTATCTCTTGTTATTTGAAACCACAATAATGGGGAAGACTGCTGACTTGGCAATGGTCCAGAAGACAATCATTGACAAGTTGATTGGAAGGAAGAAATTGCATAGGAAAAGGTGCACAAGCAACAGGGATGACCACAAGCTTGAGAATATTGTCAAGCAAAGCTGATTCAAACACTTGGGAGAGCTTCACAAGGAGTGGACTGAAGCTGGAGTCAGTGCATCAAGAGTCACCACACTGAGACATCTTCAGGAAAAGGGCTACCAAGCCACTTCTGAAACAGAAACAACGTCAGAAGCATCTTAAGGAGAAAAAGAACTGGACTGTTGCTCAGTGGTCCAAAGTCCTCTTTTCAGATAAAAGAAAAATTTGCATTTCATTTGGAAATCAAGGTCTGGAGTCTGGAGGAAGACTGGAGAGGCACAGAATCCAAGGTGCTTGAAGTCCAGTGTGAAGTTTCCAAAGTCAGTGATGATTTGGGGTGCCGTGATGTCTGCTGGTGTTGGTCCATTGTGTTTTATCAAGTCCAAAGTCAATGCAGCCGTCTACCAGGAGATTTGAGCACTTTACCATCTGCTGACAAGCTTTATAGAGATGCTGATTTCCTTTTCCAGCAGGACTTTAGCACCTGCCCACAGTGCCAAAACCACTTCCAAGTGGTTTGCTGACCATGATATTACTGTGCTTGATTGGCCAACCAACATGCTTGACCTGAACCTCATATGGAATCTATGGGATATTTTCAAGAGAAAGATGAGAAACAGTCGATCCAACAATACAGACGAGCTGAAGGCTCAATAGTGCCTCAGCAGTGTCACAGGCTGATCACTTCCATGCCACACCTCACTGATGCTGTAATTTGTGCTAAAGGAGCCCTGACCAAGTACTGAGTGCATAAATGAACATACTTTAAAGAACTTGAACTTTTCTATTTTCTAAATCATTTTTTTTTTGATTGATCTTAGGAAATAATCTAATATTTTGAGATACTGGATTTTTGACTTTCATGAGCTGTAAGCTCTAATCATCAAAATTAAAAAAAAAACAAAAAAAAACTTTTGAAATGTTTTACTTTACATGTAATGAATCTAGAATACATGAAATTTTCACTTTTTGAAATGTTACAAATAAAAAAAAAAAAAAAAAAAAAAAAAAAAAAGAACTTTTTCACGATATTCAAATTTTTTGAGATGCACCTGTATAGATAGATAGATAGATAGATAGATAGATAGATAGATTTCTGTAAATTTTTGCGACCATACTTTTTAGTGAAAAACAAATAATTTAGTATAACGATTGGAAGTTTAAATTCACAATACTGAATTCATATTTTGATACTCACAATACTACAAATATTGTTGTCACAGTACCAAAATTTCAGTAGTCTGTACCAATACCATTAAAATTTAACAGTTAGCAAAAGCTATTGGAACAACTGAACTATTTTAAAATAAATAAGATAATTATTAATTAGTTTATTATTAGTCTGCATGTACACTCCAAGATCAGTCCCACATTTAAATATTTTGCATTCTTGCGAAAATTATAATCAGTGAAAATATCTACACTTCAGTGAATCACTTACTTACATTTTGTTGGCTATAATGAAAGGACTCATGAGTGTGCAGAACTCTAAAGAACTCTGAATAAAAACTCCTGTGTTTCGAGTGGTGTCGAGCAGATTCTCACTAACTTAAACATCTGACTGGCCATTGCATCAAAGGCCAATTCACACTGCTCCGACAGACACTGACAAGTCGACAGTCGACTCTGTTGGAATGGCTTAACACGGGAAACATGAAAGGTAGGGTAGATGCGAAGTGGACTGGGGAGTCGCTGGGATCTCACTGCTACCGGGTTGACAACCTTAGTGATGGGGAAAGGTCCCACAAAGCGAGGAGCCAACTTTCTGTTCTCCAGTCGAAGGGGCAGATCTTTAGAAGCCAGCCAAACTCGTTGTCCCATTCGATACTGAGGTGCAGGTGAACGGTGTTTATCAGCCCACTTCTTGTAGTTGGCAGAGGAATGGAGGAGAGCCTGTCTGGCTCTTCTCCAAGCCAGGTGACAACGCCTCACCAGTGCAAATGCAGACGGAACCGTAATTTCAGATTCTTGAGATGAGAATAGAGGTGGTTGATAACCATAGACAGTTTGAAAAGGGGTCAAGCCAGTAGCAGAGGAAGGGAGTGAATTGTGAGCATACTCGACCCATACCATGTTCTTGGCCCATGAGGCTGGGTCCCGAGCACACAGGAGGCGAAGTCCAGTCTCTAGCTCCTGATTGAAACGTTCTGTCTGTCCATTTGTTTGGGGGTGAAAACCTGAGGAGAGGCTTACTAAGATGCCGAGCTGTTTACAGAATTCTTTCCAGAAAAGGGCTGTAAATTGTGGACCACGATCTGAAACAATGTTGCGGGGGAGGCCATGGAGACAGAAAACATGTTGAATCATGATCTCAGCTGTTTCCTTTGCTGAGGGCAGTTTGGGGAGTGGAATGAAATGAACCATCTTAGAAAACCGATCCACAACAGTCAAGACGGTGGTATTACCAGAGGATGGGGGAAAACCAGTGACGAAATCAATAGAAATGTGAGACCAAGGCCGTCTTGGTATGGGTAGTGGATGAAGTCCACTGGGGGGTCTCCGAGATGTCTTAGACTGTGCACAATCAGGGCAAGCAGCAACAAACTCCCGAACATCCTTTCTTAGAGATGGCCACCAGAAGCGCTGTTCCACTACAAATGTGGTCCGGGTAGCACCAGGAAGACAGGACAGGTGTGAGGAGTGATACCACTGCAGAATTCTTGGTCGAAGGGCCTCAGGTACATATAATTTAGTGTCAGGACAGGCTGATGGAGCAGGAGAATTTCTAAGGCTGTTAATTACTTCCTCTTCGACATCGAGGAGGGCTGCAGCAAGACGGGCAGAGACAGGCAAGATGAAATCAAGATCCTTACCCTCCTCCTCCTGAGTGTCAAATTGCCGAGAGAGGGCATCAGCCTTTTGATTCTTTGATCCAGGGTGATAGGACGGTGTGAAATTAAATCTGTTAAAAAAAACAGAGCCCAGCGAGCCTGGCGGGGGTTTAGCCGTTTTGCAACACAAAGATGCTCCAGATTCTTATGGTCAGTTAAAACCAGGAATGGGTGTTCAGAGACCTCCAACCAGTGGCACCACTCGTCCAGCGCCAATTTTACTGCCAGGAGCTCTCTGTCACCTATATCATAATTTCTCTCGGCAGGTGAGAGTCATCGCGAGAAAAAAAGCACAAGGAGGATCTTGTTGTCATTCTCCGCTCTCTGGGACAGGATGGCTTCGACCCCTGAACTGGACGCATCCACCTCCACAATAAACCGCCTCTTAGTGTCAGGAAGCATCAGAATAGGTGCAGAAATGAACAGCTCTTTTAGGGTGGAGAAAACCTTGTCAGCAGTTGAGGACCAATCAAACTTCTGCTTTACCGAGGTGAGTTGGTGTAAAGATGCTGCCACCGAGCTGTAGCCTTTTATGAACTTACGGTAAAAATTGGCAGAGCCTAGAAAACGCTGTAGTTGTTTATGGTTTTCAGGTACAGGCCAGGCTTTAACCGCTTCCACCTTCTCTGGGTCCATTCTGATGTCACCAGCTGACAAAATGAAGCCAAGAAACGAGACAGTGCTAGAATGGAATTCACACTTCTCAGCCTTCACAAACAGCTGATTTTGCAAAAGTCTTTGGAGTACCGCCCTGACGTGCTGTACATGCTTGGTCTCAGATTTGGAGAAAATCAGAATGTCGTCTAGATATACGAAGACAAATGTGCTTAGCATGTCTCCTAACACATCATTGACCAAGTTATGGAATACAGCTGGAGAGTTGGTGAGCCCGAAGGGCATCACAAGGTACTCATAATGACCAGAAGGGGTGTTAAACGCTGTTTTCCACTCATCTCCCTCGCGAATTCTGACCAGATGGTAAGCATTTCTCAGGTCCCATTTGGTGAATATCACTGCTCCCTGTAACAGTTCAAATGCAGAGGAGATGAGTGGCAGAGGATAACGATTCTTGATAGTAATTTGATTCAAACCTCTATAATCTATCCACGGCCTCAATCTGCCATCCTTTTTACCCACAAAAAAAAAAAAACCTGCACCAGCAGGAGATGAAGAGGGGCGGATGAGACCAGCAGACAAGGCTTCGGAGATGTATTCTTGCATTGCCTTGGATTCAGGACCAGAGAGCGAGTACAATCTACCCCGTGGGGGTGTGGTCCCAGGGAGCAGATCAATAGCACAATCGTAGGGTCGATGAGGTGGCAGAGAAGTAGCTCGTGTCTTGTTAAATACTTCCTTCAAATCATGATATACATCGGGTATCTTAGAGATTTCTGGATAAACTGGATTCTCTGAGTCAGATTCAAATACTATGTTGTTCTTAGTAGCAGAGCGGAGGCAGGAAGCCATACATTTAGTTGACCAACCTAACACCTTGCCTGACCCCCAATCAATATGTGGATTGTGACTGTTTAACCAGGTAATTCCCAGAACCACAGGGTATTCAGACATATGAATTAAGTAAAACGAAATCTGTTCCTGATGATTATCTATGGCCATCTGTAAGGGTTTGGTCCTTAGAGTCACTCTGTGCAAAAGTTCATTATTTAATGACTGCACAATCAGGGGTTCTATCAAGTCTTCAAACTGCAAACCATGATTTGTTGCAAACTGAATATCCATGAAATTTGTGTCTGCCCCAGAGTCAATGAAAATGCTCACTTCAGTTTTCGAAGATGATGACATCAACAAAGCTTTACAGAGTGGACAGGAGGACAAGGGATCAATGAGTGAGTGGCTCAACAGCGTCCTCCCCTTCTCTGCTGAGCCGATTCTTTTACTGGGCACTCATTCACTCGATGGCCTGAACCTCCACAGTATAGACACAGGTTCTCCTTAAACCTTCTCTCTCTCTCTCTCCTCCTTAGACAGACCTCTACGTCCAAGCTGCATAGGTTCTGGAAAATCAGAGGATTTGTTAGACGAATATGTATTCTCTTTAGCTCTCACCGATACAGGGGAATTCCAGTGGTGTGATGTGCGGATAGTCTGCCGACTCTCGTGAATCTTTTCCTGTTGACGTTCCTTATAAAGTCGATCCAACCTAATAACTAAATCAATGAGTTCATCAAGATTCTTGGGGAGATCCACAGTAGCCAGGGTGTCATTCAATCTGCTGCAGAGCCCCCGATAAAAGGCATCATACAGAGCGGACTTATTCCAAGAGCAATCTGCAGCGAGAGAGCGGAATTCAATGATATAGTCAATCACAGGCTGATTTCCTTGAGACAAACTCAACAGGTTATTCAAAGTTTCATGTTCAGATTTCACAGGGTCAAAAACTCTCCTCCTAAAACTTTCAAAGGAGTTACAACACTCAGTCCTCCTCTTCCACTCTGCTGACCCCCAGGTTCGAGCTCTGCCAACCAATAATGAAAGTACATAACCCACCTTAGCTCTTTCAGATGGAAATGACGACGGTTGCATTTC
Organism: Spinibarbus caldwelli; assembly: GCA_039654775.1. Classification (NCBI taxonomy): domain Eukaryota; kingdom Metazoa; phylum Chordata; class Actinopteri; order Cypriniformes; family Cyprinidae; genus Spinibarbus; species Spinibarbus caldwelli. Next base: position 33,944,173 of record CM077223.1, on the reverse strand, counting down.
AAATTGCAGTTCACATTGCATCAAAAAGGCAGCACAATCTCCTGGTTCGCCACCATACTTCTCTGGGGGTGCCACTTTTGATTCTTGATTCACTACAGGTGGGGAAGCAGGAATATGAGCTTGATCCAGTTCAAGTTTTCTGGTCTTAAGCAGGTCTGCTAAATGAGAAAAACTTTGATTAAGCGCTTGAATACTAGTGGTAATTGCACCAAAGTTCTGCTCATGTTTAGTTAACATGTTCTCAACACTCTTTCCAACCCTGCTCACTAGTGCCTGTCGGGTCCATGTTGGCCAGATTGTACTGTGAGGGGATTAGTAGTGGATCCAAAAATACAGACAAACACAAGTGGATAAGTTTTAGAAAGTTTATTTTCAGTTTCCTTAATGTTCTCAGGATGCCGGCAAGCCAGGGAGTGGCAACAGTGAGGTGAACAATGGATCAGTGATGGGAATAGACGATCAGAGGAAGATCTGGAGGATTGCAAGCTAATTAAGTGTTTCCGAGCAGGAAATGAGTGAACTGGCTTACTGGTATTGCCTGAATCAGTAATCGCCTGACAGGGTTTAGGTGGTCTTTTGAGGTGGATGGGGTGACCGGCTTGGGAATTGAACCCCGGTCTACCACGTGAAGAAGTTCTAGAAGATGTTCTGAGGAGTAATAGAAGATTAAAGAACAAACAGTACTGAAGACAACACAATCCAATCTCCCTTATCCCTTTCCAGTCCCAAATCCAAAATAATTCCACAATCCAAATCCCGATCCACAATGAACTGACAATCCAGCTTCCAGAGCAGCAGATAAAGAGAGTCAAACTTACTTACTCTTTGAGGTTCAGACAGAGAGAGAAAAACCAGGTTCCAGGCAGGGTCGAGTTCACACAGGCTTCAAGGATCAGATTCAGGAACTGGTTGGAATGTTCACCAATGAGCTGATGAGCTAGCTGGCAGAGAGGTGAGACTGGCTTATATAGTTAGTGAGACAGGTGAAACCAATGAGGATAATTAAAGAAGAATTACGAAATCAGAAACAAGAAGCTGGATGCTGGCTGACAAAATAAGAGTATAACAGGAAGTGGTGACAGAATCATGACAGCAATGGTAATTATAATTGATTATAAACCAGATTATAAATATTTACAATTCTGCTCAACTGCAAATGTATTAAAAGATTTTTTGATGTGCTTTCATACTTTTTCATGAAAAATAAAAATTGTGTGATTCATTTATTTTGTAGAAATTCTCAATTTTCTATTTTACAAAACAGAATAGGGGCAGTAGTCTGGGAACATAAACATTTTTTCCATACTCTCTTTTCTTTTTTCCATACTTCTCCAGACCTGGAAAATACTAAAATCAAATTCTATACTTTTCCACACTGTAGAAACCGTGATTGACAAAATTGTGTAAATGCAACAAAAACATGCAGAAATACACCTTTTACAAACCAATTGCATGTTGTTGTTTTTTTTGTTTGTTTTTTTGACAATTTGATCTATTTATCTACAAATAATTAAATACCAATATGAAGATTCTGTCAAATTTGTGTTCTTTTATTGGTATAGTGCTAGTTTTGTGTTATTAGACTAGCAATAAAATATCATTCTACTGTTTGTAGGCTATTACACACACATAAGTAATAAAATTCATTAAGTTAATTAAAAAATGTAAAATATAACCATTAGACACACCTTCTTGGGTCTACCAGATCAATTCCATGTAGCGACGAACAATCTGAATTTTGAAATTATTCAAAACCAAGGTTTGAAACAATATGACGACAAAAACCTCATTTGGAGAAACCATGTGACTTGGCGAACCACTTTGAACCACTGATTCAAAACAAAACATTTGTAGATGTTTCAAAGCTTTATGAAGCAGTTTTTCAAAAGCGCCCATCACTAGCAATGTGTAATTAATTTAAAATGCAGGGAACAAGGGAATACAATTACGTAACAATTCATAATTGTAAATTTTGACTAATTATACAGTATATTTATAATTATTAGTTAATAATAATTTTAATTTTTTCTCTAAACTTATGTTGGACTAAGGAAATTCTCATTTGAATTGTCCAATTCTGATTTCTATTGCACATCAAGGGTGTCGAGGCACTTCGATTCAAAATTCGCAATTTGAACTGAGACCTTTTGTTCAGAAGTCTGCTGTATGGTGTATATGTTTGCACCAGACTGTGTGTATCACACATTGTGGTGCAACAGACTAGGATATTCCTACACAGTTCAGGCATGGGGTTTTTAATAATTAAATGACTTAGAAAGTGACTTAGGGGTGTGCTACTATGGCAACATCCTCCCCCCGCGGAGGTGCCACTTAGTGGGGTAGTGTAAATGTCGACTCCGTCTAATGTCAGTGGGGTTTGTCAAGTACACCAAACTGCCCGTTTTTGCAGGCTCCTTCACTTGTGTAAGGTCAGTCTGCCGGTAGGCAGTAGGCAGGAGATAGTTCAACAAGGCTTTTGAGTGTGAATTCAGTGATCCTGCTAAAGGCTGTTGAGATTTCTGACTCCCCTTCTGATATGTGGCCCACTGCCTATCGAAACTCCCAAATAGAGCGAGACAGTAAAGTGATTTCTCTAGGCACTCAGCATCTTTTACAATGCATGTCAGGAACTGCTCAAAGGAGTGTTATAATCTTCTTTCTTTCCTTCCTAGGTTGGCATGTTCACAATGTTTCCTAGGCTTAGGACTGATATCTTGATGTATTATGTTTTTTGTTTTTTTTTAGGGTGAGTATTTCAAACTGATTAAGACTATTCAACTGATAAAGACTGTTCAACATAACATCTTGTTTACTGCTAAGTGAATAAAGTAATGAGTATATTCAAAGTAATCATGCTGACAATTCTAAAATATGTAAATGATTTGCAGAGACAACTCTTATGGCCACTTGGAACATTTAAAAAATATATATTTAGTATTCATGATATGATCTTAGAAAGCTATCAAGCTGTTTTGGTTCTACCAATCAACTGTGCAGTCATGCGATGTAAGCAACAGTAACAGTGTCTTGTTGCCATGGAGCTTTTTAGGATTATTTGGATCGCTGATGGTCCGTTTAGACCTGATGGGTCCAAACATATGGGGCTTCTTCTCTGTATCATCGCATCGCTCATATGTGCTAAAGATTTTAAATGGATATTAACAGCCACACTCACAGTGCTGACTGGGTTTCAGGTACTTAAATGAGAATATGAACCAATCCCATGGGGACCAATCACAACTCTCCTTCTATCTCTCTGTCGCTTGCTCATTCTGGCACCGTTGCTAATTGACTCATCACATTATGGTTATTATAGAGCATGCTCATGGCTGTTTGCACTCTTTACTCATGATAACCCCTTAGAAATGGCCCATCTTTTTGATGGACTGTATTTGAGAGAATAAAAGCAGAAAAGATAGTTCAACTTGACTCTGGGCGATTTTAAAAGGCTCATTCCACTGCTGTATAATACAGCAATATTGTAACTTTCTTAAACACTTCCAATAGGACTTAATTGTGAGTTTTTAAAAGCGTAGTTCACCCACAAATGAAACTTCTGCCATCATTTACTAACCCTCATGTTGTTCCAAACACATTGCTTGATTGATTTTCGGTGAATAATGACAAATTTCATCCTGATTATCACACAACTCTATTATATGACTTCCCAAGACTTGATACTTTTCTTTTTTCTTTTACACCCCATGGTCTCTGTATGGCGTCGTTGAAAAATATTTGAAAAAAGTTATAAAAAAGCAGCATTAAAATTCAACAAAACATTTACTTTAGTTGTACAGCAAAGAAAGAAATTCATAAAACATGGAATGGCATAATGGTGAGTACATTTTTTTTATAGCTATCCTTGTAAGATTTTGATATTCATTTTCCCATAAGAAACATACTTATATAAAATTACTATGTAAATCCATAATATTTTGTGACTTACTGCACATTTCATCAGTGAGTTTCTTTTTGGTTATATATCAAATATTCATACCAGTCTGCCAGTTTCAGAGACTTCCTCTACTCAGCTGAAGCAAGATTTCTCACTCACATGAGATCCCTTTGATGGAGGAGCATGGAAGCGAATGTGTTTTGTTCATCCAGCTCCTTCTAGCCATGACAACTTCGGAGACAAGCCAAATCAAACCAGACCACCTCAATCCAAACAGCAGACAAACCATGAAAATGAGAAAGATTAGAGAGACAGAGAGAGGGAGGCATTACGAAGATAGACATGAGCACTGCCCTGCTTTTATTTCTAGTACTTCAAACTAGAAAAAAAAAGTAGAGGAAGGAAGACTGGAAAGACAAAGAAGAGCAGAACTGTCAGTGAAATCGGTAGATTCGCGGCCCCCTGATCTGTGTGGTAGAGTCCACAGTCTCCTGCCATTTCTTGGACTCACCGTTTATATCAGTAGGGTGCTCGTCATTAATTCATTACGTAGAGCACACTAAATTAGCCCTCATTAGCCACCGACTGTTTGCTTTATTTTATTTGACATCATTAGCCCCTCAATAAGAGAGCGTTTATAGCCCCCTCACCTAGCAACCTGCATCTGTGAGCAAGCAGGCAGGCAATGCTACCCTAGCCCCCCTCGCTCACCCTCGGCCCACAGGGCTTCCCAGACCCCCTGCCACCCTCTGGTCCCCACACCTCCCGTGTCTCGTTTGGAGAGTCAAACGGATGTCTGTGGCCCAGGTGCCTCCCCTGATGACGTGTGTCATGTGTTGGTGACAGGGCAACGACAGGCATACACTCGCTCCTTCCTGTGCTCTCTCTCTCAGTAGACACTTATAAGTTCGGACACTTTTTTCTAATGAGCCATCTTGATTACACATCGGTTTATGAAGCTTCACTTGAAATGGATGCCGAAGGACTTTGCAAACACCACTGAAGTTGACAGCGCTCATAGTTGTGTTGGGGTCTGACGCTGGGACGCAAGGACAACGCATGGGAAATCTGGGCTGCCTGTTTCCACTGGATGCCATGAATGAAGGGAACAGACCCAAGGGAGAGCCACTGCTCTCAAATGAGTCACAAGGTCAATGAGGAGACTCACCTGTGAATTTTGAACCAAAAACCGCAATTGTTTTGTTTCTAAAAACTCTTATTAGGGGCCTTTTTTTGGCCTTACTGCCTCCTTGAGACTCTGAACATTGAATCTTCTTGGGGTAACAAGAGAGACCTCCTTGAGGAAAAAGAAACAACTTCATCAAACTGGTAAGAGATACATACTGTTGTCATTTAAAATGAACTTTGTGTTTCGCCACATGCATGTTTATGTTTTTACGCTGCTGTTAAAATACAACTTAACCTCTTTCATCGGAGTTTTGGTCTTCACTAATTTCTGATAAGTGTTTTTACAGTTTGGAAAGCTGGCTACTTCTTTTGAACTTGAAGCTGATTAATAATGAGGCCAATTGGTCACCGTGGTATGCATTTGACTAGCGATATGGTAAATAAATGATAGCTGTTACTCATTCACCATCTGTTGGAAACTGCAGTGAGCACAGAGCAAAAAGGCTTTCTACCATATGCTCTCAAAGGAGAAATCACTCATGCTCCTCTTTTGTATCACTCACTTGCACAGATTTTTCCTAAGGCAGACTATTGCATGATTTGAAACCTATTATGATATATTTTTTGATCTAGCCATTTTTATTAATAATTTTTAAAAATATTTTTTATGCAAATTGTGTCACTGCACAGGAACTTTAAAAAAGGGATTATACTGTAAGCAGCAGACACTAGATATTTTGTCAAACATTTGGCCTGACATTGTGCCATACTTGGCTTATTAGTTTGATGATTTACTTTCATGCCATAAAGTTTTTAGTTAGTTAGAAATGATAATTAGGAAGTTATAAGGGAAAATGACATTTTAAAAACATTTTAAGTAAAATGTCTGGCAGCCTGTGACATTTGAGAGCACTGGATTTCTTGCATCTACAGTAATCTGCTTATTCTGATCCGAAGTAGAATAACTCAGGAAAATATTACTAAAAGAAGTTGTATTAAGAATGCATTATAAGCTATAGCAAAGCTAGTTTATGTTTATTTGACATTGACTCTGAACCAATTAGAATGAATGCTGACTTTTGAAATTTGAAAATTTGAAAGTTTTTTTAAAAAAATCCAAATATTTTTGTTGCTAATATCTGGCTTATGCAAACATCCCTGGATGGACACACACACACACACACACACACACACCTACCGACTTTGTTGTTGTGAAGCTTGAATTATTGATGGCTCCAGACTGCTAAAAAATGCATCCACAACCTTTTTATCATTCAACAATCAAGAACCAATTAGTAGAGCAATCTGAAGTCTTCTTTAATCTTGACCGAGAGAGTGAACCATGCGTAATGAAGCTTGAAAAATAGACACTATGCTATGATAATCAGTTTTAGCAGGGAACAAGACTTAGCATACATTACGGTAATTCTGCCAAGTGTTTTGTTTCAATGTTTTTTTGAGCCTGACAGATCACAAATTAGTACACTCAAAAGAATGCACAAGCTGGATATGAGAGATAGGAGAATATGAGTATTGATGACACTATCACAGGTGTAGCCAGACTTTTGACTAACAGCTAAAGTCTGGTCCACACTTAATTATTCTAGTTAAGAACTGCTCTCCCTCTGAAAAGACCAGTCAGCAAAAAATGTATTTTGTTTATGAACTACATCATAAGGTCCCATTTATTTTCTTAATGAGGAATTGATTTTAAGCCATAAATTGTAAACTTTTAAAAATGGAAACACTGTGAGCTCAGAGGTTTTTAATCAGTGGTACTTATGTTAAAGCCTTCAGTACATGTTATTTCAACTTATTTTTTTTTTTTTTTCTTTTTTTTTTTTTTTAACAATATTTAACAGCACAGTTCCTGGTAAAAAAAAATAAAATATCTTTGGACAAAAACACTTTATTTTTGTATGTATAGAATCTGAATATTTTAAAATATATTGTTTTGTCAACTTATTTTGCATCATTTTTAAATTGGTTGCACTATTTGCAATAAAGTTCAATAAGCAGTTCTTTGCTTATTAAATTGCATATTGGATGAGAACAAAACTGAATTGAGTTTGTTGTTGGCACTGTTATTTTAAATAGACTATGTTATCCCAAAGCTTATTGATGATGTATTGAACTTGTTTCATAGAGAACTTTACACACTTATTGTAACTGAACTAACAGAACTGAACTAAATAAACTCTGGACTGACTGAAGCTGAATAATGACACCATTGATTTACAGTACATTTTGGATTTGCCTCAGTTTTGAAGTTTGCATGATTGATTCTGTTACTTTCTTGTTTAATACTGTGAAGCTGCTTTGAAATAATCTCTACTGGGTAAAACGCTATAAAAATAAATTGTATAACCTTGTAATCATTAGTTTTCTAATAGACATATGAAAAAAATTCTGTATGTTCATGCAGAAGTAGCATAAAAACCACCCAATCAGTCTGAACCTCGTCTTGAGATTTCTTTTTAGTTTTCTGTGCTGTATGTTTAAGACAGTCAGAGCAAACTGTGGTCCTTTGGGAGTGCTGTTTGAGGCTGAGACTGTCCCAGGTGTCACCCACTAATTGAACTCTGCAACTATAATAAAATCAATCACACACAATCCACACATTTCTTATAAGTATTCACTGCACCACATTATTTAGGATGGAAATCCCTCCCCTCTTTTTTCACCTTGGACTTGAATGGATTTATCTTTCTTTTTTAAATAAGAGCCCATTGCTGCCTCAGAGAAATTGCCACTGTGATTTAATCAGATGAGTAGTTTATGTCTTCCAGTTAACCCATGATACTTCAGAGGTTTCTGTCATTATAATTTAATCATTTAACTTTTCATAGATCAAATGAAATGAAATTTAAATATCTTACCATTATAAATATATTTTCCTGCGTTTATGTGTCTCTCCAAAGTCATTGCAGGCTTACACATGCTGACAGATAAAGATGGTAACAGGTTTTTATTGCGCTATAACTGCAAAATAGTCATTACTTCCTCTTGCATTTAATAATAAACTAAGCTTCACACACACCCTTTCCTTGTGTGATGTTATTTAGCTACACAGTCACTTGGATTAAGTCTGTCTTTATATAGACACTTTTTTTTTTATTATTGTTATTATTTTGTTGTTTTGGTAAGATTCATGCATTTATCTGAAGCTGACATGAAGTGATTATCCTCAGGGCAGACATCATTTGGAGTCATGAATTACTCATAATACAAGAAAGAGTTAATTTACTGATCTGAAAATGAAGAATAATGTCTTAAAACTTACATTAAAATTTTTAAAAGTATACATTAATAACATAAATTTTCATTCAAATAAATAGAGAGTGAATGCTGTGTTCCTCATTGAACAGGACTCCATGACAAGAAAAGTCCAGCCCAGGAGAGTTTTGCAACCTCTTTGCACAGAAATGAAGGTAAGACTACAGTTTCCCAAAAGATTCATCTGTTTTTTAATTAAGTTATACAAACATTTGAACCAGCACCATTAACATTATTCGAATTTTTTATTTTAAATGATATTTTAAAAAATAATTTTTTCCTGTTTTCTGTCTTGTGTGAATGTTGGACATACTTGTTACTGAAAACTCGGGAAAACTGTGGAAAACAGCCTCTGACTGATTTAATTTGTCTCAAAATTGCTGGTCAGAGCAAGGGCATAATGGATAAAATGGCCACAGTGAATAATGGCAAATGATTGGCCCCTGTGAGTCAGATGACAGAAGGTTGGAGACAAATTTTCTGTCTTATCAAACAGTCAATTTTAAATCAAATAGCAAATTTGACAAGCTCTACTGAATTTTGTTAAGAGAAAAAGTAAATCTGTAAAGGACAAATGGTTCCTGAGAATTCTATACAAATCCTAATTTTGTGCTGTAAAAGTTATATCTTTTGTATTTGAATCACAGTCATGCACAGTCAAAGCTGAATCTATCTCTAAATTAGATTAGCATGCTATTTTTTTTTAATTGTTCCTAGAACCATTTTTGTTTGTGATTTAAAAAAAAAGAAACTATAGTGATGTTTCTTGGCTGTTGTTCTGGTCAGAAAATATGTTGGCCTTATTTGTTTTCTCAGATCTAACAAGCAGCTTTTTTAATAAAATACCGTGCTTACTTCCAAGGGTGATGACTCAGTATGCTGTGGGCTTTACACAAGGTTACATGCCGAGATTTTTTTTTCAGGTCCTTAGAGGCTTCTCGCTTAAACTTTTAATTAAACTTGTTGAAAATCCTTTAGAAACGTGTTACTTTCTTACTGCTAATCAGATCAGAAGTCTGTTGGATTATCCATGAGCCATCACCAGAACCTATGACTCTAAATTGAATGATGAGTCTCATTTTACAAAACCAATCCTGACTCATTTTTCTTGTTTGAATCCCAATTATCTCAATTTTTAATTTGTAGTTTCAAATGCCATAATCACATCTCTTAAAAGATGTTCTGTATTTTTGCCTTAATATATATATTTTTAATTGTTGAAGTAAACTGCAATGCTAATGAACTACCAGCTGTGCTGGTATGGAGTTTTCTTGTAGTAACCTTGGCAACTATGAGTGGGTGGGTCTTACACAGGGTTTATCACAATGTACAATATGTCAGAGGGGTAAATAGGATGAAAGATTTGTCCAGTTTTTTGGTCAGAAATCAGTTTATCTTGCAGTTATTATTATCACTATATCGTAATAGTACAGATTTTGTGTGGTTGTATTTGTAGGCCTAGATCTGATTCAGAATATTTCCATTTCCACATTCATTGCTTTGGTCTGTATTTTTATCTGTTCTGCTGGAGGAAGTTGTTTCCTCATTTTCTATCTATGTACAGTAGGTCTGTTTTCCCCCGGTCATGAAACACATGACAGTGCAGATGTGCAGATCTTGGTGAATCGCCTTTAATGTTAGCTGTAATAAAAGTTCTTAGGTAAGTGTTTTGTACTGGAAAGCGTGTGGGACTCTGCTGACATGAAGCTTGCGTTCTTGTGTCGATTAAAACCAGTGTGGGACCACAGGGGAGAAAGAGAGGGGGAACCTGTAGAAACCCTCAGCTTCTGTTCTGAATAACCCTTTAATCTCCAGAAACGCTGAACGGCGAGAGTGGGCGACACGTGAGCTGTGAACTCTGCTAGTGAAGCAGATGAGAGAGGGCGATATAAAAAGTGGAGAGGGAGGGAGGGAAGGAGGAAGGGAGGGAGAGTGTGTGAATGAGGGTGGGGAGAGAGCGTGAGGATGAGAGCTCAGTTCCAGAGTGACTCGCTTTGCCTTTGCCCGCTCAGTTTGAAGACATCAGGAGACTGAGACCAGGAGAGGAACCTTGCAGGCGGGGCTGCGCCAACCACAGTTTTTTTTTCTGTCTCTCTCCTTCTGTGGTGTTCTTTCGACGGGTGAAGCCTCCTACAATAACTGAAGCAGCAGGACCACATGCAACAGGGTGTAGAAGCCAAATTCCCTCTGTTTCTTTCGCTTCTCTGTTCAAGAAAAGAGCAGGAAAGAGATGCCCTGACACTCGCGAAGAGTTTTAGAAGAAGACGAAACATCACAGTGTAGGGTTCCTTGTTTCCGTGGCTTTTGTTCTAGATTTGTTAAGGAAACCTTCAAAGTTATGACTAAAAGAAAGTGGGAGGGGAGGAGAGAAGGCTTCAAAGTCAACTCCACAAGGGAGGAGGCGCAGGGGCCCGGGCGCCCCTCCACCAGAGGGCGCTTCTCCGAGTCGTGGAAGAGACTGAGCTCCAGACAAGGGTCTACCAAGAGGTCAGGACTGGGCTCACAGCAAACAGCGGTAAGAAGCAGAACGGCATCTGTGTGTGCTCCATTCATCCCAGTTTGTTGAATTTGGAGCAAGGGGGGTGGGTGCAGGGGAGGTACCGCTGATGGAAAGGAGGAAGAGCAGAGAACGAGAGCATGGGATCACACAGAGATGGAGAGAGGGGGTGCAGGAAAGAGTCTGGCTTAAGCAGGTGGGAATCTAAACGTCCCCTTCTGCCTCGGAGGATGTCAGTGGAAAGTTTCAGCACGTGTAGCACGTTGTGACCACTAAAGGGTTTTTATGATGATGATGATGCTTTCATATGCACAGAATAGAAGCTTTGAGTGAGACAAGATTGGCAGAGTAAGAAGCTTTTATTGCCTAGATATGTACCACAAACAGGTGTTCTCCCAAGACCATGTGCCATATGGGAAACATTATTGTTGTTGTCTGATATAAAATGCTTTGATGCGCCAGGCCATAGAATACTCTATGTGCTAAGTGGGGGGGGGAATCGCATTTTGGTTCACATCTCTGTAGTCAAAGATTTCATGCATGTTGCAGTTCCAACCCCCTGATGTGTCATCTCATTTGGGCTGATTTAGAGTCTATAACAGTCGATTAGTGCAGAATGAGGGGAAACTCAGTGGGTCAGTTGTTGCTAAGCACACGAGCGTGCCCTGAAACATGCTCTAAATCATCTGTCACACAACGAAGACAGATTCTTTTGCCACTTTTATGCAACCTCCAGTTGCACAGTTTGAATGACTTAGAGGGATAGATACTGTATTTTTCTGTTTGTTTGTTTGTTTTGTTTTGTTGTTTTTTGGTAAAAATGCAGAAAGTTTTCTGTTAGATTACTGAAACTAGATGTATATAAAAATAGAAGCCTATGGAATATCCCCATTTAGATAGCTAAGTGTTTTTGAACTTACAGTCCTAAGTCACTTATGATACAACATAGTTGCGGTCGGCTGGTCAAACACACTGCATGTCCTAACAATAAGGAAGTTCGTGTAAGGGAGTTTTGGACTAGTTGACAAAACTGTCAATTGCCTTTTTAAGCTACTGTTTAAGCTATTGTTGCAAATTCAGCCGATTTGTCACCAAGAAAATGTTATATAATTGGCCAAATGAGAAATTGCATGAATGACAGGTGATAGTCGTGAAAGCATCAGTACTAATGTGTATAAAACTAGCAATATTTTTTTCATAGTGTAACATAATTTTTCAGCCCAAAGTGTGGTTCTGAATTTATGAAGCTTGTTGCAAGAAAACCTTTAACATTTCTAGCAAATATAAAAAGACCTACTACTAATCAGTCAGTTGTTGCATTCAGGTAAAAATCTGAACTACTGGCATGACTGGCCAGCATAAAAAGCCCTGCACTACACACCAAAACATGTATGCTTTGACACAAGCAGAAAACTGCAATCATAGAGATGGAAGTCATTAACTAGCTACTTAGTCTTAAGTGCAGTTGCAATTAGGCTACTGAAATGTAGCAGAGTAGCATTTTTAAGTAGCCTATACACACTATTTTATGCAAACTGAAAATATTTTCTTCACCATTAAATGACTGAGGCCACTGTCACACACAACTTTCCATTCAGTACTGTTCTGAGTGTTAAAAAAAAAAAAAAAAAAACGCAGTTTCTGCATGTTAAAAAAAGTATGCAGTTTATACATAGATAAAAAAAATAATGGAAACACACGACATGGGAAATTTACTTAACATAATGAAGAATATCTGTAGCATGATGCATGTCTGAAAAAAGCTCTAATTTAGGGACAAGGTGATATTAGAATATATCAGTGCCCTCTGAAGTAAAAACAGTCGTCATCCACGGTGTATTTAAATCCATACAGTAAGTGTTTAGTTGGCGTTTCATGCCTAGATTCTGTTGTTAAATACTACATTCATATTAACAGTATTGTCTTCATGTGGGTGGGTGTGAAATTATTTGTGGTCATGTTGCTATAGAAACTTCTCCGCTTTGTGTATCATATAGATCCTTTGAATCGCACCTTTATCAACTTTGACACATCTAGACTGCCCATATCCACTGGTTCACTTTTCATTTGAACAATGTGCATGTTTGTAAACTATACATCCATTTATCATCGAGTGTAAATTTCTTCCGAAATCTTAGATGTTTAGATGAGTTTAATAGAGACATTTTTTTCACAAGGCACCTGCTGGGGAACCAGGATAAAAAAATAACAAATGAGAACAAATGTGTCACCAAATGGTGTTAGGGAGACATTAAGGCGAGAAACTCTGAGAAGTTCTGAGAATGTACTTGTGTTGCATTATTAATTGTGATGAGTGAAATTGAACTTGTGTAGTTAAATGTCTTTGTTAATGTACATGCACTCCAAAATTCACCTTGAGGAGTTTTACGGTTTTATATACCAACTCAGAGGAAGTTTGCTTTCATGCTTGGCAGGCCGGACATTAGGCACTAAGTGGCAGTGCAAACAGCGAGGAGCGTGTGCGTGCCAACACTACTGCTCAAACAGGCTAATTGTTCTGTAGCGTGGTTTTGAACCAAAGGAGGCTGATGAGAATGTGTGGATTCAAACCTTGGCAACTGTAGCTTGGAAACAGAGTCATTTATATATCTTTGTTTCTTTATATGGGTTTATCTCAGTGGGAGGTGTTAAGAGGGATCGTGCTATAGTATGTTAAACTATAGAAATTCCCCATCAATATTCTGTACTTTAATGTTTACATGCTCTTTAACTCTTGATGAAGTCCATGTGGACTTCAGGTTTAAAAAATAAACGTAAAGTGTGCACTTTGTCATATTACATACCTGTTCATTCACAGTCTGAAGTTATTCTACCCTGGAGTCACCAGATACGTGTCCCATTGTGTTTGACTACAAAGACTGGTTTACGACTTTCTTGTTCGTAAACATTCTGAAAATGCATCTTGTGCCCGGTTGGTGTTAAGGCAGTCTTAAATAGCATTACGGTGGGCAACTGAAATAGGAGCAGATCAGAGTTTGGAATGAGCCGTTGCACCCTCGGGGGGGCTGATTTTGTGCTGCTACCACAGGGTTTTAAGCCTGGCGGATGTGGCTTACTTTGGTTGTTATAGCAACAGTCGCACATATCGCCCGACACGTTTACAGTCCACTTCTCACTACAGTTACAGATATGTCATTAGAGGTCACATGCTTTTTAAATAAGTCTAAATGATTGAATACTGCTAAACTGTAGTGATTTCATCACTTCTTGTCATCTCAGAAAAGTCTAATCTGTGCTTTTGTTGGGCAAGGTCGCAACCCTAATTAGCTTTAAGGGGTGGTTGACTGTTTTTTTTCTAGGCTTGGGTGTGTTTATGGGGTGCATTCTAACGTGTTCATGCTTTGTTTTTTTAAAAACGCATTATTTTTCACATAATTCACCTTTATTCCACACCGCTCTGTCCCTTCTCTGATAAACGGCTCAATTATTTCCTGTTTTCATGAAGCCCCTCCCTTAGAAATATGCGATGGGCTGAGATTGGTTAGCTGGCTCAGCGTGTTGTGATTCGCTAAACCGCCGAGTGTGCGTCTAAACGTCCTACTCCGGTTGTATTGTAAACAGTGGCATCGTCTATATTGCTTATCAATTTGAGCCCGATTGAGACACAGAGGATATTAGTGAAGAGGATCGTGCAGAACCTGTGCAAGCACGGCTCTTAATGGTATGGTTGTTTGTTGTTGTCTCATACTTTTAAATACTCTGTTGTTTGTAAACTTTTGTTAGCTTTTAATATATGGTTTTATCCTGATTAAAGCTTTAATACAGCACAGCAACCGCACACGTGTCCATGTATAATGCTTCTCATAGCTATGTGAAAATAAGTGTATAATTGTAACAGTTTGTTGGAGCTGATCTGACGATCTGAATGAGAGAGAGAGAGAGAGAGAGAGAGAGAGATGCAGAGCAGGGCAACGCGAGGAACAAGATTGAGAACCGCTGCTTTAGAACATTGATTTTGAAACTTGTGAATCCATTAGAATCGTTAGAAGACAGAATCGCAATTCATATATGAATAAATTTTTACGTGCACCCTAGTTTTCGCTTCTTCTTCTCTAAAGCAGCGCAGCATGGCCTCGACCCCTTTGCTGCGTGTTCCCGGGGGCAGGGTTTATCTGGGTTCGTGACGTAATGGACCCGGGAAGTAACTCGTTGTAGTCCCTACCAGCCGTTTTTGTAGGCATTAAACTGCCAGAATTTTAAAAGACGATATCTCCGCTTGCATTGAACTTTCAGCGCTGCAACTTTGCAGATATTGTTTATGCTCAAACAGCAACATTACACACTAACTACTGTTAAAAAAGTGAAATCGCAATCAACCACCCCTTTAAAGGAATGGTTGGGGTCCAATATAAGATAAGCTCAATCAACAACATTTGTGGCATAATTGGGCCCTATGAAATCTGTTTTATTTTTTTTTCCCATTATAATTTTTCTGGATTCCATTTTTTTTTTGTAAAATTAAATTTTATTCATCAGAAAGCATGTCTAATTAATTGAAGTCACGAAACTTACAATATTAAACAGCAATTTATTTAAAGTTTAACAAAAATTAAATTTTTAAGGCCCTATGAAATGTTTTATTTATTTATTTATTTTTTCAATTTTTAAAAATTTCTTTTCAATGTATTTATTTATTTATATTTTTTTTGCCAAATTCTGTTTTCCATTAATTTTCTGGATTCCATTTTAATGGTTCCATTAAATATTAATAATCAAAAGCATCTCTAATGAATTAACTAAAAATATATATATACTCATTTATTATTATTTTATTTATTTATTTTCCCAGAAATACTGTGTTATGTATTTACATATTTCTGCTAAATAAATCCTGGTAAATAATTTCTCTGGTAAATATTGCTTTAAAAATAATGTTTTAATAATAATTTTATTATTAGTAGTAGTACTATCATTACATTAAGTAATATTTCTGTTATGATTTCTTCAAGTTCTTTTATTTTGTTTAGATTTCTGTTTGTATATGATATGACAATACGTAGTTTTACTCAAAAGAAATGGTGCAGTGCTCATGAAGTGACTCTCAGTGCAGTTCTAGAGATTGTTCATGTTCATGTACTCATATATTGAGACGGCAGAGGCTCACGCGCGCTTCATTATGTGTAGTAAACGAAACTGCGCGTCTGCGCCATTCATTCACACAGACACGCAGAGCATGCAGGATTCATATTTAAATGGCATTTTTGCTGCTTAATATTCACAGACACTAGTCTATATAGCATTTTGATTTAAGTGTGTTGACTTATGTTTGATTTATCCATTCAAAATTTTGTGACATTCCGCGTTATACAGTAAATTCGGTTTTTATGACTGGATTCTGTGATTCCGTCCACATTTTCCACATTGCAGAAATCATAGGGCCCTATATAATGTTGATTACCACAAAAAATTATTTAGACTTGTCCTTTACAATGGAAGTAATGGGGCCAGTTTTTACAGGATTTAAAAGCAGAAATGCTTATACTTTTACAAAATCACTTAATTCTTCAAATTTGTGTATAATTTGCATTGTAATGTTGTTCTTATCATTTTTACGGTTGTTTCAGGTGTAACATTGGCCCTGTCCCAAATGGAACACTTCATGTGCACTTGCGGTCTTACTGACTTACAATGGACGCTGCGTGCGTGTGTCTATTAAGTCCACAAGACCGTAGGGTGTCCCATTCGACATTTTAGCATTCAGAAGTGTGCTCGCGAGCGCACCCTTTGCGGCTGTTTTGCGCCCCCGATACGCACTTCTGCCCACACTGGTGCGAGCTCTGTAGCAGACTTCTACCCGACAGTCAAAGCGGCATTACGTCACGAAATTGCGGATTCAGAGGAAGACCGCGATTGTTAAGGGTGCCATTTGGGACAGGTCCATTGTCTTGGCACTTGAATATAACTATACACAGAAAAGGTTAATAAGTGATTTTTTTCCCTCAAAATTCATGTTAACACACATATTGTTTATGTGTGTAAACAGTATTTTATAGTTTACAGGTTGTCCGTATCTCACTGTAACCCAGATTTTTTGCCCTTACAGAAAAAGAGAGAAAAGTGGAAATTGATTTTCTGTCACAAATGTTGTTGCCTGAGCTTAACTTGTATTGAATGCGCACATGTAAATCCTGTAAAACCTTATTTCCATCTTCAACACAAGATTTCATTTTTCTGCTTTTCCATGACCGATCATGCCACTGCAGAATAACCCAGGTGCCTAGGTCTCAAATCACCATCCCTCGGCATTAGATGAAATAACAGGCGTGAATTGGAAAGGTCCTCCCTCTGGTAAAGCCGACTGGCCTCTGGAGAGGGAGAGTCTCTGACAGCTGAAAAAGCCTAACAGAACCCAGCACTCCTCTCAGCGAATTAATGAGCTCACATTCCTGCCTGTGTGCGTTTCTGATAAAAAGCTTTTTTCTCAAAACCCAGTCACCGCAGGGACCTAGGGAGCCTGTTGCTAGGATGGCCTCAGACACAACATAATTTTTATTTAAAAAATACACACAGTCATAATCACAATTTTGCACAATTTGTGCATTTGATTAACATAAACTAAAAACATGCATTTACCTCAACTGTCTGCACCCTCTGTGAATGTGATTTCTCTTTACAGTCTGAAAACAGCGGCTGCTTTAAAAAGCTTTTTCATACGGAGTTCTCTCTTTAACTGCTGTTAAATACTTTGTTAAAAGTACAGTTCACCCAAAAATGAATGTTTTGTCACAACTTACTCATTCTCATGTTGCTTCAAACTGGTATTTCTTTCTGATGCCCACTCCATTTTTTGTCAACAGAAAAACTTACTGTTAACCAGTCTTTTACTATACATACATATACTAGGGATATGCATCCCAACTGAGGCCGATGTGATGCACATCTCGATGCATAGATAACAATATGATACATTAAAGATACATATGAAGCAGCTACCGATGCGATACGATTCACCCCAATTACAATGCAGTGCGATCCGATTTCGATTTGATTCAACACAATGTGATTCAATACAATATGATGCAATGGAAAAAAAATATAATGCTGTGCAATTCAATATGGTACTGATAGTTCTCTTTTATTTCTTTGGTTCAGACAGACAGCAAATCATAAATTAACTTAAGTGCCTTCTGACTTCTAACGCCTCTGTCTCCGAAGTGTTGTGATACGTCATATTCACGTAGCAGCAGTGGTGATGAGAGAATGCGCTTGAGAAACAGTTTAGAGGGGAAATCAATCTATATATAAATTATTGGTCACAAATTATTTGTCACTTTCTAAATAATAAAAGTACAGCACATCTACTAATAGTCATATATAAATAAATCCTTTTTTACGATGCAAATATGTTCAAAATTCATCGTGATACAAATGCCAACTTGTATGAATTATGTTTATGTATGTAAGCTTATTTAGAGTCAGTCTCTACCCTTAAAACAACCCGTTTATCCCATCACACACTGGCACAACAGACTGTCTTAAAGAGATGATGGTGCATCGATAACGGCCAACAAACCAACTAATCAGCGTACTTGTGGCAGATTAATTTTATCTTGGCAGTATTTACCCCCAGCTCACGCATATATCTACTAGAGTTTGCCCAGACCATTTCATAGCATCACCCTCGTTGAGATGACAGAAGAATGCAAAGCATGTGAGTCCTGCCTCATCCAGCCCTCCACATTAGCATTTCCCTTCTCAGAATGGGTGGAGTGCCCCAGGGTTGATGCATCTATTTATTTCAGTGTGGATGGCCTCTTTATAGTGGTCAAAGGGAGTAAGACTGTAATAAACACCATTATATTTATACAGTGCAGTGCTGCTTTTATTAGGCTATTCCTATTAGCTGCTAATTGCCAGGTTGCCTTGGTAACACACTTGGCACAGGGAACTAATGTAAAATTTATGTCAAGCGAATGTGGCATTTCCTCCTCTGCTCTGTTAGCATAGTTGCACTCAGCTCAGGGATCAGGGGTGCCATACTATGAAAATAGATCCATCCTGTATGCTGTGCCAAGATACAGATATTTTTTGTTATTAAATGTTAATTTATAGCTCTATCGGCTTACCTCTATCGAATTACCTTATATAAGACTTTAGAGGTTCTTTGTCAGTTAAAGGTATTTTTCTTATTTCATGTGTAGTGAAATGACAATAAACTTAAATCCAGGCCCATGCCCAGTTGCCCCAATTTGTATTTGTTATTGAATTCATATGCATGAGTTTGTGTTGGATATAAATTATCTAAAATCGAATATGTGATTGTTCGTTTTCTCTAAGATTTATATTTTGATTACATTTGCCATTGGTTAGTTAGCCTTAATGAAAATCCTGAACTGACTATTATTTGTTTATACCATATATTATGATATTCTGCATAACTGTAGCATTGTGGCATTTAAGGTGATTTTAGTTTAGTGTTTTTGTTGTTTTTATTTAGACAATGTAGTTCAGAATTTATTGGTTATTGGCATTAACAATTAATATTTATTGCATATTCACTTGTAACATTTAAAATGATTTTAGTTAAGTGTTTTTATTGTTTTTATTTAGACAATGTAGTTCAGAATTTTATTGGTTATTGGTATCAACATAAATGATGTTTAGCTTATCGCTAATTGTCATCATTTTAATGTACATGCATCCCTTGTTTCGATAGTAAATACTACACTACAACCACATATCAGGGACAAATTCATACTCAAAAAGTAAGCTAAATCTGGCAAAACCTCTTTGGAGATGTCCTCATTTGTAAAAATGGTATGTAAGTAGTTTTGTTTTAATTGAAAAAATGCAGAAAGTTTTTTGTCACTGTTAGGTTATGGGGCCAGATTTACTAAACAGGGCAAATTAGCGTTAGAGCGCAATTCTGTATAAGTGCCGATAGGAGGGGAAATTCTGCATGTGATTTACTGACAATGCGCACAATAAAGAATACAGACGCAGCCAGATCATTTTCATAATGACCAGCGCAATGTACCAAGAGCAGCGCAAATTAGCTTCTGCTTTAAGACATGCTTTTTTGGACGTTAAATAATATGCAAATACCAGTAATTTCACAATCGCAAACATTTGTAAATCGCGTTGCGTGATTCATTTTAATACTCTACTCTCATAAATTTTGTCTGAAAGGGAAACTCCTACAAATGCATATTCAATAAGGTCAGGCGCAAAAAATAACCAGTGTCCATGCCTTTTCAACGCTAAATCTTTACTGCTCGTCTTTAGTAAATTCTGACAGTACTATTTTAACACTAAAAGACGGTTTGCACTGGCGCAAGCTGTTAGTAAGTCTGGCCCATTGTATTTATAACTAGCTTCATATAAAAACAGCAGAGGTCTATGGAATGTCCCAATTTAGATGGCTAAGTAAATGTGTTTGGGTGCGTTTTGATCTACAGTGACTGGCCGTCTGCAGAGGTTTGTAACTATGGCAAATAATTGTCAGAAATGAGATATATTTGCATATTTGTAGGAAGTCATTTGCGAAGCACTGCAATTTTCATAATGAAGGTAAAAGGAATGTCACCACATTTAAATAACAATTGTACCAGTCATTTTACATTTCTTAATCAACTCATCTGCTCCAACAGGACAGAAAGTCTTCGTTCAAAGAGGCCAATTAGTGGTCTTCATATCCCGCCACAGCCCTTATTAGTCTGACAAAAAAATAATGCAGAGGGAGATTGGAGCAAGAATAGCTCAGGCCTCACAGTGAAAGCCTGCAGAGTTGAAGAGATTCATCAACACAGGACCACATAAAACCGTCTGTTAAGATGAGCAACGCTGTTTAGTATAAAGCAAAGCAGTAACTAAATCAATTCATTTTATGTGAATGCTCTTTTATGGGGCTGTAACATTTACATAAAATATTTACCTCAAAGTTTTGCAGCTCTGAACAAACACAACATTTATATTCTGGTGTTTTAAATGTCAATGTCACTTAATATGACAGAACTTTCTCAAAGTGTTAAAGAGATTAAATGTGCATAGTCATGGCATTTATTAAATGATTTTTCTCTTCTTTCGTTAGCTTTATAAGATGAGTGGGAATTGCTCTTGTCCAGACCTGCTAGCGCTTGTCTTCTAGTCATCTGTTCCTGTGGGGGCTCACACATCCACACGTCAGTTTTAGGATTTTCCTTTCCACAGCCAATTCAGATGAGACTCACAAAACTGTCCTGTCCTTTTTTGCCAACGTTTGTTCCATTAACCTCTTTGTCTGTCTTCGTCCTTTGTTGTGCCTTTGACCCCATTGAATTGCTTCTAGGGATTATTAAATTCTGCATTTATCTTTTTATCACTTTCTCTTTATAAAAAGCTGTTTTGATCTCAAAAAGCATCATAACCGTTTAATAATGGAGCCTTTAATGATGGCACCTTTGACTGGCAACTGCTATAGTGTGTGAGATGCTGTGATGCCGATTGGACGGCCTGTGATCAATTGCCCTCAGACCGAGACTCAAACCTGTTGAGTTACTGAGACTCTAATTAGTGTTCTCCAGCAGTGAGACAGTCTTTATTGCATTGCAACCTTACAGTTTATTTCATTTTTAATTCTAACATTTTTTTTTTCTTTAGTCCACTTTTTCGTGGTGAAAGGTATTAGTTGAGACTTTAATTGGCTGCTAAAGGCTGAAAATGTCTTTCCTTAGCTTGACAAAATGCCACTTTCAGGTCATGTATGTGTGTCATTGTAGTGCCATCAGAGACTTGCTATCCTGTCTGAGTTGGGATAGAAATGAAATGGATTAAAGTTACAGAGGGAGAATGTTGCTCTTTTTACAGGCACATTCAGCCAATGACAACATGTCAAAAGAAAGTACTGAGAGACATAAAGAGTCTACTTTTCTTCTGAAGTAAAGTAAATCTTAGAAAGTTTTCTAATGTATTTTTTTTTCCAGTGTTGTATCGACCAGCAGCGTGACTATTGCTGGCAGGGCTGGACTGGGACAAAAAATCGGCCCTGGCAATTTTTTGGTCCAGGCGGCCCAACACCGTATATATGATATACACTACCAGTCAAAAGTTTTTGAATAGTAAGATTTTTAAATATTTTTTTTAAAGAAGTCTCTTCTGCTCACCAAGCCTGCATTCATTTGGTCCAAAATACAGCAAAAGCATTAATATTGTGAAATATTTTTACTATTTAAAATAACTGTTTTCTATTTGAATATATTTTAAAATGTAATTTATTCCTGTGATTTCAAACCTGAATTTTCAGCATCATTACTCCAGTCACATGATCGTTCAGAAATCATTCAAATATTCTGTTTTGCTGCTCAAAAAAACATTTATTATTATTATGTTGAAAACAGCTGAGTAGAATTTTTTCAGGTTTCTTTGATGAATAGAAAGTTCAGAAGAACAGCATTTATCTGAAATAGAAATCTTTTGTAACATTATAAATGTCTTTATCATCATTTTTTGATTAATTTAAAGCATCCTTGCTAAATAAAAGTATTCATTTCTAGAATTTTTTTCCCAAAAAAACAAAACAAAAATTATACAGACTCCAAGCTTTCGAATAGTATAGTGTATAATGTTACAAAAGCTTTTTTATTTCAGATAAACGCTGATCTTTGGATCTTTCTATTCATCAAACAATCCAGAAAAGTAAATGTACTCGACTGTTTTAAATATTGATAATAATAATAATAATAATAATAATAATAATAATAATAATAATAATAATAATAAATGTTTTTGAGCAGCAAATCAGCATATCAGAATGATTTCTGAGGGATCATGTGACACTGAAGACTGGAGTAATGATGCTGAAAATTCAGCTTTGATCACAGAAATAAATTACATTTTAAAACATATTCAAATAGAAAGCAGTTATTTTAAATAGTAAAAATATTTCACAATATTACTGCTTTTCCTATTTTGGATCAAATAAATGCAGGCTTTGTGAGCAGAAGAGAATTCTTTAAAAAACATTCAAATATCTTACTGTTCAAAAACTTTTGACTGGTAGTGTAGATATGTAGGCCTATCATTGTTGTTTTGGATAACATCAGGTCCGACAATATCATGTCGTTTTGAATTTAAATCTAGATTTATTCGGATTGGCCCATGGAAAGCTCTATGAACATACTTGAATTGACTTGGCCAAAAAATCACGGGGGACGAATTTACGGAGCCCCTTATAGGACATGGTGGTGGAAAAAATCGGGGTGGGAGAAAAAAATATTTTTCAAATATTTTGCGTTCCCTCGCAAAACTTTGCGTTCCCTCGCAATGTTTGCGTTCCCTCGCAAAACTTTTGCCTTCTCTCGCAAAGATGTTTGCGTTCCCTCGCAAAACCAGTTGAGTTCGGACAGACGCTTCCTGCTTGTAGTGGTTCATACAGCTCCGTGCGTTCACAATGCAGCGATTCATAGAGTTTTATTTTGAACTTGGACTAAAGTATAAAGAAATACAGTCAGTGCTAGTTCAAGGCAAGGTTTTGGGACATTCTAAAACGCTTAATGTGGTTTAATGTTTTAAAACAGTGACATTGGAGGGCTGTCAATAATTACTGTCAATACTAATAACATTATTAATAATAACCTTATTAATAATATTACTATTAATAAAGCATAATAGCCCAGAATATGAACGCAACGCGCTGCACGTTATGCTTCCATAGAAACGCTTAGCCTAAGGTAGGCTAATGGACAAAAAGACCAAATCTGTTTATTAAAAATATATTACGCACAGAAAAGCAGAGAGTATGAGAATATGCCCAGAATATGAACGGAACGGGACATTCTAAAACGCTTAACGTGAGAAACGCTTAACGTGGCTTAATGCATTAAAAAGGCGTTTTAAAAGACTCAGTAAACACATTTTTAATAAAGCATTCTATTTACAGACAAGCAGATGAGTCCAGAATTACGCTTTAAGCGTTTTCCTCCAGTTGAAAACATTACAAGGAAAACGCGCATAGCTTAATGCATTAAATCAGTGTTTTTGAAAGACCAAACTCAGTAAACACATTATTAACAAAGCATTCTATTTACAGACAAGCATATGAGTCCAGAATAAGAAAGCAACGCACCGTTTTAAAGCATTAGCCACGTTAAGCGTTTTCCTTATAACTGTTTTCTATGGGAGGAAAATGCTTAATTAAACTCGTTGCGTTTTTATTGTGGACTCATTTGCTTGTCTGTAAATAGAATGCTTTATTAATAATGTGTTTACTGAGTTTAGTATTTTAAAAACACTGATTTAATGCATTAAGCTATGCTTTTTCCTTGTAATGTTTTCTATAGGAGGAAAAAGCTTAACGCGTAATTAAATGCATTGCGTTCTTATTCTGGACTCATCTGCTTGTCTGTAAATAGAATGCTTTATTAATAATGTGTTTACTGAGTTTGGTCTTTTAAAAACACTGGCCGTTTTAATGCATTAAGCCACATTAAGAGTTTTAGAATGTCGAACGCGCAGTTTCACGTGTTTTCTCTCCCTTAGACAAAACATTATTAAAACTCTTAACGTGGCTTAATGGATTAGCACGTTGCTTTCCTATACATAGTGTATATTTTTATTAAAATATAAAATTTGGGCTTTTTATTATGTTAAGCCACGTTAGCCCGTTTTTCTATGGCTTATCATGCAAGTCAGCTGATATTTGGGCTCATCTGCTTGCATGTACACATATATTTTTAATACTTTTTATAGCATATTTGCTCTTTTTTCCTCTTCATTAAGCCGCGTTAAGCGTTTTATGAACCACGGCAGCTGTATGAATTGCTGCAAGCTGTAAAGTAAGCGTTTGTCCGAGCTCAACTGGTTTTGCGAGGGAACGCAAAGTTTCTCGAGGTAACGCAAAAGTTTTGCGAGGGAACGCAAAGTTTCTCGAGGTAACGCAAAAGTTTTGCGAGGGAACGCAAAGTTTCTCGAGGGAACGCAAAAGTTTTGCGAGAGAACGCAAAATATTTGAAAAATATTTTTTTCTCCCACCCCGATTTTTTCCCACCACCATGTCCTTTAAGGGGCTCCGTACGAATTTACGCTTTTTTAAAGTGTTTGCGTATTCTACACTCATGGCGCGCGCACACATTAGGACAGGTTAGATGCCTGCCTCCGTTGCGAGTCCCTATCAAGCACTTTACCGATTCAACTCCTCTCCTCTCCTCCTCCTGCCTGGCTCTTTGGCCTGCATCACTCACCGCAGAGCAAGCCTGTTCTTCATAAATCTTCTGTGAAAACGTGGGAAAAGCCGACGAGGAAGAAGTTGGGGTGAAGCGTTCTTTAGGCGGAGCAAAATAGCCTACTTCATCGCTCTGTCTATAGCGCATTGTTATTGGGTGGTTTACGCTGTCAATACAGGAGACAAACCAATGGGCCACTGGCTGCTCGCTGTCCCCGCGTGATGGTCTTTGCCAAAAAAAAAATAAAATAAAATAAAATAAAATAAAAAAATAAAAAAACCTGTCTGCCCCTTAGGTGCGGGAAAATGCCCGGTATGCCCGATTACCAATCCAGCCCTGATTGCTGGTCTCCGGCACCCTTTAATTATGTTGAAATGTCAGTCCTGCTGATTAAGTCACACTAACTAGCAGAGGGTGAATTTGGACCTCTCAAAAATAAAACAAGTTAAGTATTGTAAGTGAGTTATTTCTCATAGGAAGATGTTGTAAAACAGCCTGGGACATTATTACTGAATACTTTTTGTTATTATTTTATAAAAGTTTAAAAACACAATATTCAAATAGGCCAGGTATATTGTAGAAAAGTTATGGAGCTTTAGGCAGAGTTTCAGGACCAGAAAGATTGGTTGAAGGCATATGCAGGACAGGACAGTCTAAACTTTTAAGTGATGCAATAGAACAGTGGTTTTCAAACTTTTTTCAGAGCGACCCTATTTTTTTCTTTTTAAATTGACGCGACCCCTATATATACAGTATCTCACAAAAGTGAGTACACCCCTCACATTTAAGTAACAATTTTACTATATCTTCCCAAGGGACAATGCTACACAAATGAAACTTGGATATATATTAGAGTAGTCAATGTGCAGCTTGTATAGAAGTACTAATTTACTGTCCTCTAAAAATAACAACATATAGCCATTATTGTCCAAATAAGTGGCAACAAAAATGAGTACACCCTAAGTGAACATGTCAAAACTGTGTCCAAAGTGTCAATATTTTGTAGGGGCACCACTGTTATCTAGCACTGCTTTAATCCTCCTGGGCATGGAATTGACCAGAGCTGTACAGGTTGTTGCTGGGATCCTCTTCCACTCCTCCATAATGACATCACGGAGCTGCTGGATGTTAGACACATGACGCTTCTCCACCTTCCGCTTGAGGATGTCCCACATGTGGTTAATAGGGTTCAGGTTTGGAGACATACTTGGCCACTCCATCACCTTCAGCTTCATCATCACATCTTGGCGGTGTGTTTGGGGTCGTTATTATGTTGGAAAGCTGCCATTTGGCCCACTTTCTGAAGGGAGGGCATCATGTTCTGCTTCAGAATGTCACAGTACATGTTGAAATCCATGTTTCCCTCAATGAACCGCAGCTCCCCAGTACCAGCAGCACTCATGCAGCCCCAGACCATGATGCTACCACCACCATGCTTGACTGTAGAAAAGACACAATTTTCTTGGTACTTCTCTCCAGGCCGTCACCACACATGCTGGACACCATCTGAGCCAAACAAGTTTATCTTAGACTCATCAGACCACAGGACATGGTTCCAGTAATTCATGCTCTTGGACAGGTTGTCTTCAGCAAACTGTTTGCAGGCTTTCTTGTGACCCAGCTTCAGAAGAGGCTTCCTTCTGGGACAACGGCCATGCAAACTGACTTGTTGCAGTGTGCGGCGTATGGTTTGAGCACTGACAAGCTGACCTTCCACTTCTGCAACCTCTAAAGCAATGCTGGCAGCACTCATGTGTATGTTTTTTGAAGCCAGATTCTGCACCTGAAGCACACCATGAGGACTCAACTTCTTTGATCGACCCTTGCGAGGCCTGTTCCGAGTGGAACCCGTCTTGAAAACCTCTGTGTGACACTTACCACTGTGCTGTAACTCAGTTTCAGGGTGTTACTGATTTTCTTATAGCCTAGGCCATCTTTGTGTAGAGCAACAATTCTAATTCTCAAATCCGAGTTCTTTGCCATGAGGTGCCATGTTGAACATCCAGTGGTCAGTATGAGAGAATTTTACTCAAAGCACCAAATTTTAACTGCTCTAATACAAGATACACAAATTTGTATAGTCCTGTCAACCAGACAAAAATATGAACATGATGAATAGGACATGTGGCTTTGCATGGTTAAATGACATATAGCTGTTATCACTTAGAGTGTACTCACTTTTGTTGCCAGCTTTTTTGACAATAATGGCTGTATGTTAAGTTATTTTCAGACGACAGTAAATCTTTATTACTATACAACTTGCACATTGACTACTCTAAAATATATCCAAGTTTCATTTTTATAGTATTGTCCCTTGAGAAGATATACTAAAATGGTTGCCAAAATGTGAGGGGTGTACTCACTTTTGTGATATACTGTACATATATATATATATATATATATATATATATATATATAAGATAGAAAGAAGGAAGGAAAGACATGCGCTACAGACCGATCTCAAGTCCCACCTTGAGCTCCGGAAGGATGCTCTGTTCCAAAATCAAATCACTGTCGGTGCTTCTGAAATTAGTGAGGGTGCTTTGCCTTCATGCACATCTATTCTGACATATCATATTTTGTCCAGTCCATAGTTATGATTATCACAATGCCTTTGCGATTTCGAGAGAATATGTGGATGTCACTTCCGAAAGTTTCTTGCAAGTACGCCACATTGGTCCTCTTAGCAGCATGAAAAACGAAACTTTTATTCAAATTCTGAATGGAGAATAGGCTAAATACAGCAAAGAAAGCACGCAAAGTATGCAGTAAAAAGCTGTCACTCATTTCAGTTTACCGCGATCTCTAATTCCGCTATAATCAATGAATCTGTCAACACAACACAATTAATCTCTTATTTACATCACCTCTACACTTTGTTCATTATAATCAGAGGATTCGCGTCGCGAGCTTCCAGAACTCTGAAGAAGAACACTTGAGTTCTGAGCAGTGAGTGGATTCTGACTCACTAAAACTCCTCTGATTGGCCATTGCGTTATAGGAATCAACAGATATGTCTCTGATTTGCTACAATGTACAACGCTGCAAAAACAGAGTGCAAACACAAATACACATTTTAATCTGACCTGAGGCGGCTGCTGGGTACTTTCATTTTGTTGTTTATGTTATTTAGTTGCTTCTTTCCTGAGTCTTGAACTTGGTGAACATTTTTTAAGTCTCGCGACCCACGGTTTGAAAACCACTGCAATAGAAGTTCGAAGTGGAGTTAAACAGTGTAATCTTTTGCTATAGTGACCACAGATCCACTAACACTGTGCTGCTTAAAAATGAATTGTGAAATTCTGTGAGTGTTTGTGCATGTCTGTCTTTAGTAACTTTGTACAGGTTTGACTATACTTCCCTCACTTTTCAAATGTCCTCACTAATTTAGTGAAACCTGTTGAACACTGACTAGTGAGTTGGACCTTACTAGTTTAAAAGGCTTATAAACTGGAAAATTAAAAATCATGCTTACATTTAAACATGTGTTTTGCACAGGTTTCTGTGAGGGGTTTAGGGGTAGGGGTTCAGGTTAGCCCTAGTAAAAAAGTAATATATTTAAAATACATTTATTTCATACTAAGTATAGATCAAATCTGAAAATGAAAAAAAAGTGAAAGTCGTGACGTATTGTCAAGTATGGTGACCCATACTCGAAATTGGTGCTCTGCATTTAACCCATCCAAGTGCACACACACAGCAGTAAATAGTGAACAAACACACACACACCATGAACACACACCCAGAGCAGTGGGCAGCCATTGCTCCAGCGCCCAGGGAGCAATTGGGGGTTCAGTGCCTTGCTCAAGGGCACCTCAGTCATGGTATCGAAGGCAGAGAGAGTGCTGTTCATTCACAATCCCCACCTTCAATTCCTGCCGGTGCAAGAATCGAACTGGCAACCTTCAGGTTACAAGCCCGACTCCCTAACCATTAGGCCACGACTTCCCATCTGTTAACATTACCGACATATCGTTTGAGACTTACTGATATAAAAATTATAATTTAAATTTATTTGGAGTACTACTTGTGTACAATGCACATTTCTTAATATTAAGCCTAAAATGTCACAATTAATTAGAGTTGCATGATCTTTGAATAACATCGTCTTTAAATGCAAGATATTTAAAGTGTACCTAAAATATTTTTGCAATAGTTCCACTTTAGCACAATCAAATGTACTTCAGTGCATCTTTAGTTGGACTTCAGCACTACTTCCACACAATTAAAGTGCAGTAAGTACAAAATTAATTAATTACAATTTAGCAGACTGTAAGTATTACCAGTTTAGTATACTAAAAGTACAATTGCAGTGTATTTTTATTAAGTACATAAATATGTAAATGTATTTGTAGTATACTTAGCATTAAAATGTATTTCAAATACATTTAAGTATATTTATTTTTCACTAGGTTAGATGATAGAAAAATATTAACCAGGTATAAAAACAGTGGACGTCTGTGATATATAGTGAAACAAATGTGTGTGCATCTGTTTTGTAGGTCATATAGATGCGATTAAAAAGATATAAACAAAGCATTTGTGCCAGGTACAAGATCATGAATATTGTATATGATTTGTTTCCTTCCATTACTGCCCTAAGCAAGGCTCTAGAGATTTTGAATCTAACACACACGTCCAAACACATCTTAAAGATAAAAGCTTTTTCATTTCAAACTTGAGTCCCCTTTTCAGTCCACATTAAATGACAAAGTACCATAAACATAGTCAGTGTATTAATGATGTGCGACCAGTTTTGCCTGATGTGTTGAGGCTGGTTTTTGATGGATGCTCACTGGGCCCTATGGGTTTGATGGCTCCAGATGGGGCAGTGAATAGGGAGCGATCAGCCGGTGGAGGTCTTCCTGAGAGAGGGAGGAGACCCAGCAGGAGACTCATCCCATCCTCTGACTCCTCCACAGCCCCACAG
This sequence comes from Spinibarbus caldwelli, assembly GCA_039654775.1. Classification (NCBI taxonomy): domain Eukaryota; kingdom Metazoa; phylum Chordata; class Actinopteri; order Cypriniformes; family Cyprinidae; genus Spinibarbus; species Spinibarbus caldwelli. The sequence goes on along the minus strand of CM077223.1, from coordinate 33,914,288 downwards.
AGCTGCTATTATCCTCTTGCCTCCAGGGCCAGGCTCAGCATCACAGGCTTAGAAGAGCACCAGTGACAGTGCGGTATTGTATTGAGACACACACACGTATACGCACGCACATCTCAAATATTCAAATATTCATCTCAAATATTCATACCAAATGCACACTCACGGCCTCCAGAACAAAATAAGCATGCTAATACAAAGCACACTCTTGTAATACCTGTCACACCTGCAATTAAATACGCCTTCCTGCATTCGAATGCGGATATGCACAAATAATTTCTTTTATTCACAGCAGCATACAAATTATAACGGAGCATATGTCTTCGGATAGTAAAGAGCATCTACTGTAATGTTAGCAGCATTTTTACATGCAATTTTAATGAATTCATACTTTTCAGAACCATTTCACAGTGGGCAATACAATGTCATTTGCTGACTGGCAGGTGGGAATTGGTTTCGTATTCACACTCATCTGTTTGCAAATCAGATCTGGCACAGGCACAGCGGAAGAAAATAGTTTGAACATGCAATGCTTCTCAGCTTCCTGCTGCTTCTTAACGTATCTTTTATTTTTAATACTTAAAATTTGTTACACAGATGCGATATGGTAATCATTTGTCCTCGCAAATCATTATTTTGGATTGGCGTTTTGTAAATGAACTGGGTTACATGATCAGAGTTGGTATGGGTGAATGTTTCCTTTGTGAATTCTACTTTACATTGCTTCCTGATTAAGAATAATATAACACTTGCCCATGCTGGGAGAAATTTTGATGTAATTCACTGTAAATTACCTTTCGTTGGCTTAAATATAAATTTCAGTCATTAACATGCAAGCCATGTAGCAGGTACACTTATCCAGAGTGACTTACTAAACATGTTTAAAGCATCTCAAATTTGCAAACTAAAAAACCTCTGCATCTGTTTTTGTCAGAATTACATTCTGCTTGATGTCTCTTTTTATACTATTTTCAGCCCTATCTGTCTTTGTCCTTGTATTTGCACATTTTCATGTGCAAGTGGCAGGTCAAAATCTAATTAAGTAATTATTCCCATTAGATTGAATGTCTGATTAATGTGATATCTTAATGATACTGGCAAAAAAAGCATGCTTTCCTGAGCATCCAAAGCATATAGCTCTAAACAATCTGACCATGCTTGTTTTGCTCTTTAGGAAGAGGGTCAGGGAACTTAACATTTGTTATTTTCTGTGTAAGTGCTCATAATTAAAGCTTAATGTTTTACCACTGCATTTCTGGCTTGCCTTATGTATTGTGCCTGATTTAAAACATTTTTTAACAAATTCCTGCTTTTTTAAAATATGCATTTGAGTAATCTGTTTTACAGACAGTCATTTCGGACACATTATCACCTCTCTAGCTGAACTGGGAACAGGAGGGTTCACAAAATACTTGGTCCCTCTAGTGGTTAGGTCTAGAAATGTAGACTATTCTAAATGCACAGTACTGAATGCTTTAAATTAATGCTTCCTTTATTCCACATTTCCCTCAATAAATGCAATTTTATGTAATTATGGAGAAGTATTTTTGTATGTTAATAAGTGTTTTAATGTCCTGTAAATTTGAGTACTAAATGTACTTTTTTGGGCTCATTTTCTTTGAGCCATTAAGTAAAACAAAGCGTGACCTTGTATCATGTGGTATAAACATTTAAAATGAAACCTGGTATAGTTGCTGCCATTGTCTTGAGAAATTCTTTAAAGCATTGGCAGCACTGCCAAGATCTTGATCTTGGTGCACGCTGAAGATTTATACAGGGTAACAATCCGCGTAACATAACCTAGTACAGTCTGCTCTGCAGAAGTTGTTAGAAAAGGATTTATTGCATCATTGTGATGACTTTGACTTGCAGACTGCAGAGGTGAAGGAGCATTGCCTTGCAACAGGGAGTTTAGATGAAAGCTTGAAGATGCAGTGACTGTTCTGTGTTAGGGCAGCTACTTTAATTTAGCACGGGCAACTACTAGCAGCTAGTGAAGCGAGACAAAGATGGTGTGAAGTGGCTTTCTTAGGTTGATTGAAGATCAAGCCCCACAATCTGGATCATCTGTAGTTTAACTGTGCATGCAGAAAGGTCAGCCCAGGTCAAGCTCACTTGTAACAACATGTTGTGCTGAATCCATGGGCTTGGTGGGATGACAAGGAGCTTTGACCATGATGCCCAAAAAGTTTCTAGTAATTCACTGCCACTGTGTAGCAGAATGAGAACCAGGGTTGTTTACCATCTGGACTTAAAATGAGAATGCCTTTTTAATTCCAGTTCAATTTCTGAATTTGAATTTAGGTAGCAAACAGGATGCAGAATTGAAATTCCAGTTTGAATTTTTTTGTTAATTTCCCTGTGTCTAATTTCTTTTTGTATTTCATTCTAATTCAGTAAACTTCTTGTCATTACAGTTCAAATTCATGTGTGGTGTGTGCAATTCCATTCAAATTCACACTGAAAAGACAGCCAGTTCTTCCGTTTTGAATGAGTTTTTAAAAGAACAGATGATCTGGAGGCAACTCTCATCAGCCACAGGTTGTTAGTGACATACAGCAGGTCAGTCCCCATGAAGTGGACACTTGAGAAGCTTGATTGTCTTCCAATAGGTTGTTCTGAAAATGACCTGATTAAAAACAGCTCATTCAAGTATGTTGTCAAGAACATGAGGAAAATGGTTGATCTGTTTTCCGCTTTCATTTTTAGCAGTGAGGTTATTAAAGGCCTGTTAAATATGATCAGCCTGTAACAAGTGATGTATTGATGATTTCTTCAAGTGCAGATTGAGAGGCTGAATTATTGGAGAAAATTATTTTGAGAGATCATTTGGAAACGGAGAGATCAGTCTTAGGGAAGTGTGTAGTGTGTCAACTGGTTGTGAATGTATGGTGTGGCTGTTGATGGCTAGCACCTTTTCAGAAGAAAAATGATGGTCTTTAGCAGTGAGAAATGTGGTGTGAGGAGATGGAGGAAAAGAGAGGAGAGAGGTGAATGACATCAACAGTCTGCAGGTGTATGAACTGATGATCATGGTGTGGAGGTAAGTGGCTTCAGCCACCTCTATTAAAATGGAAAATGGTCCTTTTGAAAAACTGACCAGCTGTTCTGGGGTCACATGATCTCATTTGGACTACATACAGCCACATGTTCCTTTTCTTCAACATATGCATTAGCTTATTAAGGTTTTTGAAAGTTTTTAATTAATCTTGCTGTTCAGATTATTTTATTTATTTTTAGTTCATCAGTATTAGTTTTCTTTTTTAATTTTGCTCTTGTCCTGTTTGGTTTGTCTTCCTGTTAGCTCTTTTAAGAGCTCAGTTCATCTACAAATTGCTTGTTTCATCAGGTTCAGCTAAACTCCATCCAGTCTAGTTTGCATAATAGTTAAACAATTACAGTAATTCTAGATTTGTTTAGACAGTTTTTAGAGTAAAATTTAGGACTGTATTTAGAACAAATTATAGATTTAGCATTTATATTTAGCGATTATGTTTTAAACAGTTTCATTTAAAAAAATTATCTTAAATGTAAAGTGATATCAGAAACACTTTTTAGTACATTTTAAATGAGTTTGTTTGCAGGACATTGTATTTTGCTGTATAGCCAAACCTCCATAACATGCCAATATGCATTTACACTAAATGTATATAAAATGACTTCATTTGCTATTGAAATAAGCTAATTGTGCTTAGAATAAAGGGCATATATTATAGTGCTTTAGGGAAATGTGCAATGTATTTTACATTTCAGATAAGCTTAGATTTTGCAAATATACATGCTGTTCTGAATCTTTACATTTCTGTTTACCCTTCTATATAGAGGACTTTTTAAATCACATATGCACATATGCAAATATTGATAAGCAACAGCTAGATCAATAAGATTTTTCTTTATATTCACCAGCTCAGCTCAGGCGCATGGATTTGTTTTATGTGATGGCCATCTAGTGTTTGAATAGAAGCATCACACACAGATTATTTCTGTATGTGTGTGCTTGAAGTTATTTAAAATCTAAAAAAAAAAAAAAAAAAAAAGGAGGAGGAGTGGGGAGAAAGTGGGGAACATGGAGTAAGAATGAGCCTATCAGAAAAAATATGATGTATAAATGATTGTGGTCATGACATGGCTACAGGAGAAATATAACAAAAATGTATAGATATCAGACAAGGAAGAAATAAGGAGAGTCTAATAATCAAAAGACTTATTGAACACAACTGATGTCAGAGTAAGTAAATTATTATTGTGAAACAAGCACACAGCCTCTGCAGTCCCCAAAAACAAGCAAGCGACACATATTCCCATAATGTCTTCCATTCCCGGGTTCAAAATGGCAACAAAAACTATTCTGGTGCACATTTAACCTGTGTCTATAATTCAAAGTGACATTAAGTAACACAGTGCACGTATCTCCAAGGTTATATTCTTCCATGATTATTCACGTAAATGGGCCAATGTTACTATAAAGCCAAAAAACACCAGTAATCATTTTACAGAGTGCGATGTTACATAAATAGGTACTGTGAGTTCCACAACTGGACAGAAAAGCCTGAAGTTGTGTAATACATCAGGAAGAATATCTTCAACCTTTGCTAAGTGGAGCCTTGACAATAGAACACACAAACACCCTGTCAGATGCCCTCGGTACACGAGGCAGATCACATATAATCACCAGCACTTTTTGAAACTAAAGAAAGCAAATGGCTCATTATCGTGATGACCAAGAAGCGTTTGATTTTCACTGCCCACAACTGCACAGCATCCATCACCATAAACAATCTCTGTGGCTCTAACAAGCATACACTTTTTACATAATTAGACCTTCTGGTGGGTACGTAAGAGATACAAATGCAGTGTAGCTCTATTAGCGATTGTTATAGTGTGTTCTATGCGTTCTAAGTGAGTCTGTTTTATAAGATATGGTATAGAAAGATAGTGGTCATGCAAAATGGGTTGCATATAATGTCTTTGACAATGAAACAGCAAGGGTGCAAAGTCACAAAGCATTCTGTGGAGATTAAATGTATAGTGTGCTAGGAACATTCACTTCTGCGACTGTTTCTAATTGGCTGGGACTGTCATGCTCCCGAACTAATACGGCGTGCGACCGGAGCTCATTAAAGAGACAGTTCTCACTCCATCATCCCTCTGAATAATGATAAGGGTGCTTTGCTATAGTCTTTACAGATTTCACCACAAATGCATCACCCTGTTGGACTTACACCCTATTGGTTGCGTAGTAAATCTTCATCATTGCGACCTGATAAGTGAACAGTTTTTGTAGCACTGGGTGTTTGTCAAAGTCTGTTTTCAGGGGAGATTCTTTATTATTTCAGACTTTGTGAAACTCCTTTTGTTTTGTTTTGTTGGTTTGTTGGTTTGCTACATTTGTTTTGGTTAAAATAGTGCATAAAAAATTATTTAGAGCAATATTGCAGTGCTTAAAATCACACAATGACAGTCTCAATGAATGTCTAAGGATTGTGGGAATAGCCATTACGCTGATGATGAGTGAAATAGAGAGACAGAATCCTAAAGCATCACATTTTCTATCCATTTTCACAGAGGCTTTTGTTACTGCACAACTGGTTAAAAAAAAAAGAAAAAAAAAAAAAGATTGGGATGCTTTTGTTGGGTATTTTATCTTCATTTTTGTATGTTGGTGTATATATATTCATATCTCAACAAGCATTTTCTTCATTTTGACTATAAATAAAAGTAGTAGCATTCATTGAGCCATCAAGCATTATTTTACACTAAATCACTGCTGATAATGGGATCTGTCCTGAAACTGGCATTTGAATCATTACTTGTGGGTGTAAGTATGATGATATTCAACACCTTACGTGTACGCGCACGTTCAGATATATTTGCGTGCACACACATAAACAGCTTGAAATACATATTTTCCACACCACTGTTTTGCGGCGAGAAGGTAGTGACATGTAAACAGCAGTGTGTGATTGCTTTTGTGTAGGTCAAAAAGTAATTAGATGCTGCTGTGAATTGCTTGTTTGTGTGTCTGTGCGCATGTGTATAATGAAGAGCTGATCCTGATTGTGTTGTGCAGATGTTGTGTGACGCATGCTGAAGTTAAATGCTTCTTGTTAAGTGGTTGACTTTTACCCTAAGCTACACTCACTTATCACCAGTCTAAAAGAGGCTGGGGGTTTGGCGAGTGAATTTATAAATAGTTTGTTCAGGCTTGTCTGATCACATCTGTGAATGTGAATTTTCAGTATGTGCAGGCACAATAATTTAATCCTAAATTTCAGATGCTGTGACTATTTTGTTTAAAGATCGGCAAAAAAGAGAGAGCAATTTTTACATCTAGCCCAATATCTTTTTTATGTTATTAGATCAGGGTTGCTCCTGTTGTGCAGTACCTTTTAAATCTGTGTGTACGTGTGTGCGTGTGTGTGTGTGTGTGTGTGTGTGTGTGTGTGTGTGTGTGTGTGTGTGCGTGTGTGCGTGTGTGTTTGTGTTTGTGTTTTAAGACAGTATATCTGTAAAGGATATTTCAGATATTCAGAAATATGCTCTTGTCAGGCATGCAAGCACTTAAGGCAAGGTAGGTTTATTTATAGCACGTTTCATATACAGTTTGAATAGTAAAACGAAAGATGTCAAACAATTTTTAAATAATTTAAGATGGCAATTAGAAAAGAAATTAAATAGAATAATGACTTTATTAATTATATCCTGATTTATTACACAATTAACAGGATGGAACCTGACATAATGAAAATAAAAACAGTTTACAGGAAGGTGCATCTTGAATGTTTTATTACTTTTGTAATATTTTGAATATTTTATTCAAAAATGTATTTTAAATAATAAAATATGTAATATAATATAATATAATATATCAAAACTGTGAAATTAATAATTTTATTGAATAAATGAACATTAATAAAATCACTCCATTGTTTACTTAATTGTGACATTATGATAAATCTAACTCATCTGATTTCCATCTTTAATATTTTTTTCTAATACGTAAGACGTATTTGTTGGAGACATGAAAATGTACTGCATAGTACAGTGACCTTCCACGTGGTTACTGCTTCCACATAAATATAGTAAGCATGTGTACAGTGTCTTCAGGCTCTCTCTGTTTAAATCCCATTCACTAAACCTCTGAATCTCTGGGAGCTTCTCTCCGGTGTTGTCAGATCTGATTGGAGGACAATCCTCTTTCCACATACCTTCACATTAAACCCAATCTCCCACTGACACTGGTAAACGGAGGTTGCTATGGATACACACCTTGCCTTGAAGAGTTGCATAATCTTCTCACCATCTCAAGATACCTTGAGTGACAGGAGAACCCCGCATCCAAGGAGGAAGCAGGAAGAGGAGGAGCTTCCCACTCGGTGCGCTACTTAGTATTCCATCCAGGTCTCTGTGACATCTCTCACATCTGCATGGCCAGGTGATGCCTGTGGAGAGTGGGGATTGATTGTTGAGATTCATTATTACGATCTGATCCTCAGGGATGCCGACCTAGTGACTGCAATGCATGATGGTCAACTCTTCCATCGCATTCTCTCCATTTCTACCGTACCGTTGATTTGTTTTAACACTTCTCCCTCAGGGAGATTTTTTTTCCCTAACACGTTTTTAGAAACAATGGCAGACTGTATAACAAATGCTGTATTATTAAATCCATCCAATGGAGGGGAGCAGTTCAATCCAGTATACCGAAGAGAGACATTTTTTTGTTGTTGTTGCGCTCTCTCTCTCTCTCTCTCTCTCTCTCTCTCTCTCTCTCTCTCTCTCTCTCTACTCCATTATCCTTTCGTTGGTCAATGCGTCATATGTTTGGAAAGGATGGAGTGTGCGGGAATGGAGGAGGAGGGGGCTTTAGAGGAAGAGAAAAGAGAGGGAATAGAGGAGAACGGGTCAGAGGAGTACAAATAGAAGACACTGGGAGAGAATCCGGGGAATCTTTCCTCTCAGTTTTTCATTTGTGACCCGAAAGACCTAAAGCAAGAGAAAGACATGGTGTTAAAATGAAAAGAACACAATTCGTCATTCCTTTCCATCTGCTTTCTAATATTCCTCATCAATTCCCAGTGCTTTGCCTTCACAGCAACTCTCAACCTCATTTTACAGCATGATCTCTTGCATTTTTTGTTTTTTTTTCGTTTCTTTGTTAATGCATGCTATCATTCATGTTGCTTCCTTCCATCCATCTCTTTCTTTCCTCTCTCCCCTCTCTCTCTCACTCTCTCTCTCTCTCTCCCTCTCTCTCCGGGTTCTTCAAGACAGTGCCGCTCTGCTGCTCTACATCACAGCTTCTGTTTCCCACTCTCCTCTCTTCCACTCAGCTTCGCTCCTCTTCTCTCTGCTCCTCTCCACTCATTCAGACCGCATGCTCCCAGTCATCTCTGGCACTGTTGGGTCTGTGTGGCCAGTGGAAGTGGACCCGGACACCCTGAAGGTGTTTTCCCAATCCAGTGGATCTGTGGGGAGGTGAGGGAGGGCGGGGAGGGGGTGCAGGTGAAGAGCTCTGTGTCGGAGGGAAACAGGTTGCGCGGCTTTGCGACAGGGACTGAGGAGGGTCATGCTTCATGAGTTAAGTGGATTTCGGACAGAGACCCCTCACGCATCGCTGCCCCAATGTGGGGCCCTTTTCCGGATGGCGGGAACGTCCGGCCGGGAGCGACGAACCAGCTGGATGCTCCTCGGCCACTCAACTGGACCATACGGAAACTGTGCCATGCAGCCTTCCTTCCGTCTGTGCGCCTGCTTAAGGTACCCGTGGGATGGGCAGATACAGGGGGAGGAAAGAGACAGTGAGGTTTTTTTTTTTTTTTTGCTTAGGAAATATTCACTTTGGCTTGTACTGATTGAATTAGTTGCTAAAAATCAGAAAAATAGACTAGACATGAGAAGGAAGCTCTTTTAATGCAGATTTTCAGTTTAACTGATACATATACCCTCATAATATGAGTACAATTCTATCTAAAGCATTTACATCCGCTCTGAAATTCAGTGCTTCATAAGAGCTTTTTCTTGCAGTGCGCTGAAGCAGCTAACTTCTCTTGTCTTATTTGATAATGACAGGTACTCTGCTCATGTGGAAGTGTATTGTCAGAGTCTGAAGTGTTGAGGTCTCGCAGCTAAATTAAAAATTGCATCACACGGTGTGCAGTAAGTGCTGTCAGCCTCTCAAGAGTAATGCTTTATTGCTTACCCACAAATCACTTACAACTCGTACACGCTTTACATTAAAAGTGTAGCATTTCACATGAATCAGAAACTTATCAGTTGTATGCATGAAAAAGATTATTACCCTTGTTGTGATATTTTGCACAGAGGTGTTAGCTAATAGGTAGCAATAAAGCTTTACCGCACACTTGGGACCATGATAGGTGCTTTATGTGAGGGAAAGCTCCAGAGAGATCTCTGCTGGTAGTATAGTAATGCATCCCAGTTTGTAATGCAATTTCTTTTTGTATTATAGTCAGTGATGTTATATTATCAATTTTCTGCTTGTGTTATAGTAATAGTACAGTGTGGATCGGTCACAGACAGTGCTTACATTCGTTTAGCACTCCCAGGAGTGAAATCCTCCCTAGGTCATGACTCACAGTGTTATGAGTGGATCATTATGTTCTTGGTTCAGTATTTCGGCTCTGGAGGTGTAGTTTTACAGAGAGCGTGTCGTGAGCTGCTTTTCGCACTGGCTGTGAAATGCAGAGGATGGATCTTTTTCGGAGTTCCAGACAAAAGAAATGGCTAGGGAGTCATTGGCTGCTAAAATGAAACATTAAGGAGCCAAATGACTTTCAAATGATTCACATGGTAAAGATGGTTGTTCTGAAATGCTTTAGTTCACAGAGTGAGTTTCTTACTTCAGCTACAGTCACTGCTTTGTGCTGCGATGAGGGGTTGTTTTAGTAGGTAGATAATGAAGATTTAAGTTATATAATCTACCAGGGTGTTTTTTATTTGTATTTAATATAAATTTGGGTGAATTTAATGGCATCACTCTAATGATCCTTATTGTTTTGTCATATAAAAATAAATAAATAAAAGTAAAAGTGTTCCTGTGTAGGTTTGCCCACACAATGTTCCAGTCTATTCAACATTACAATTGGGCCTCATATTGTAAAAAAAATGTGTTTTTAGTTATGTATAGCATTAATAATTAAGTACAACATTTGTGAATATGTTGTGAATATTTATCTTTAATTTTGTCATGTGAATGGTACATGACAGTGTAAAGTATAGTACGCCTGGATCACAATCATGCTATTGAACATTCTTTTTAATGGTTGTAATTACTTATGCAAAAGAATGACCTACTATGAGTATGTGATTTCTAATGCAACCAGTGCCTACGTTGCAGGTTTTCAGTTCAAAAATGGCATGCAGTTTAGTGAGGGAATCAGGGCTTTAAACAATTCACTGACTAAGTGTGTCTGATTCAACCCGCTAACTCACAAGCGAGTTTGATGTTGTTTCATGAATCTTTACTGATTCGTTCATTACAAAAGAAAACCCCTTCATTCAAAAGAACCATAGTGGTTGGTATCTGAATGTTCACAAACACTGTGAGCTGTTCAGAATTTGTTTCTACTCCTGATCGATGAGAGTATATCTGTAATTTGTTTACGAATCAGACATAACAGCCTGTCCTGTGTTCATTTTTGCAGGAAACACTCGCGTACTGATATATGACGCAACCGCATGTGGATGCGGACAAAACTTTTCATATATGGTCTAATTGTAATGTATAGACTAAAAATAAAATAACTGTTGCATATTTTATGCAATTGTTTAAGTTACGTTTGGATCTATGCTGTTTTCGTAGCTGAAAGTGTATTTGTAGTAAACAGTGTATCTTTGCTTGTGAATTTAAATTGTAAGAGTATGAGATGTGCTTGTGTTTTGCATAATACATTCTATTGCTGAGTTACATAACAATGGTGGGCGGGAATTTAGATTGATTACGTTTTACCAATGCAGCATATTTGACCTATAAGTTGACTTTAAGGTGAATGTTTCTGATTAGGGTTAGAGAGCAGATGTGGTTTAAGCTGCAGGTGTTCTGTGTAGGTGACTGACCAGAGGAGTCAAAGATTGCAGGTAGGAAAGACTGATGCCCTACATATGAGATTATCTCAGAGATGAGTAAACAGTCGTGTGTTTGTCCAGCTCTGCTGAGGTGTATTTTGTCAACAGAGTACCAAGGAGGCGGTTGGGTATTTCACTATTTGTGCATGTAATTCTATGTTTGTGAGTATATATTTGTGTGCGTGAGGTCCAACAGCATAGCAAACCGCCAACCTTCCAGATATAATGAAAATACCTTAGAGCAAATGAAGGTTTGTGACTGATGTGGCTGTATCTGTCATCGCACTGGAGCTAATCTAATTTGCTGATGTCTTCGTCGGTTATCAGGGAACGCTGGTAATGAATCAGATGCTTTGGCAGGTTGCACCAATTTCACATGGTTTGTATTCCCAGGTGTCTATAGAAGTGGATATGTACAAGTAGTCTCCCCTTGTAGAGCTAAATTCTATTTTTTTTGTTGTTTTTTTACTCACACTCATGGCAGTCCAAATCTCTATGCTGTTATTTTTTTCATCATGTAACACAATAGAAGGATTTTTTAGTGCGTTCATGCTTTTCTATACATTGACAGTTTATAATGACCACCTCTTCTCAAGCTCAAAAAAATGTCAGAAATATTAGTGCATATAACTATATTACAAGTTTTCAGATGCTATATAATAGCTTTGTGTGAAGAACAGATGAAATTTAGATCATTATTTATAGAAAATATCGTCCTTTATTGCAGTTTTCCAGTTTCATTTTCCAGCTTGCATAATGTATTCTTATGCAACACATTCAAAAACCAGTGTCAATGACGTCAGACCTGTCACATTTTTAACCTGAACGAGATCAACAATGAGGTTTTATCATAACTCCAGAAGACTTGGAATACAGCACATAATACTATGTATAGTGTTTATATGGTTTATGCCATAGAAAAATAAATAATAGCTTACATACTCATTTTCAGGTGAGCTATTCCTGGTTGTGTGTAGGACTTTATAGGTAATGGAGAGAAAGAGTATATGTGATGTATCTTAATTGCTGTTTTTGCAAGTTACAGCAATGTGCTGTATTTTTTTATTCTGAGCAGTTGATATTGGACATTAACCATACATTAAAGTTGTTTGCTGATGTGTCTACTGAGATGCAAATTAATATAGTGATTTAACACTTCCTCCCCAAACAAGCGTTTCTGTGTGTCTGCAGGTGTCTGTGTTCTCAGCAGGTGAAAGAGACAGTGATCTATGAGCTGTATAGCAAGGAGAGAAATTTGACCAGATTTTGTGTGTGCGTCCATGTTTAACCTAAGTGCTTTTTGGTTTAACAACTGTTGCATAATTTGCACAAAATGTTTATGTAAAGTTTTAGAACAAATTTCATGATTCGTTTAACAATTGACAGAAAGGGATGTGTGCAATTGGATTAGATTGTCCTCAACAGCTTAGTGTATTGTTTAAAGACATCTGTCAATTATGTGATAATTAAGATGAATTAGATATGTGGGCATGCTCAATGCTGCAGTGAAAGTGAGAGAGTAAATACTGAGTGGAAACGTGCATGCATACATACATACATATTTATATAATTTGTGTGTATCATGTTAACTCGTGGCTACCCCAGTGAAAGTGAGGCAGATGTCTTTTGTGTGTGGTAACAGGATCCACTGAAATATTTCCTTAAATTTTGCACCAAAACAATTTCCTCTTACTTGCAATGCTTCATGAATGGAGTTTCATATGTCCTACATATTTCTTATGTCTACTAACCTGAGTAAACTCATTATGTCAAATAAGATATTCAGCCTGCGTAGCACTGAATATTTAATTGTCACGTTCAAATATTTATTGTCAGTTTATTTTAAATTATGTATTTCCATTTTCATTAATATTTAAGATTACAAGAGTTACATTACTATCAGTATAAAGAAAAATAATTAATCCAAAGACAAATACAGTCCTGGTTTGCTCACTGTGCATGAGAAGAGTGAAACCACATATCTCTATAGCAAATATCTTCAGGGTTGGTGGCAGGTGTTGGAACTATATACAGTATATTGAATATCATCTCAGTGACACACTCTGACAATCTCATCTCTCTCTCATTCTATCTCTCTGTGGCTCACTCTCAAGTTTCTTTTTTCTCCTTTCTTTCTGTACGAAAGCTTATTTACTTTAATATACTTACTGTGTGGGAAAGGATTGATGTAGTGATGAAAAAGACCGGTTTTAAATTCTGCTGTACACTGAAATTCAGTACTTACTCTTTAGAGAATCAGCGACCATACAAATAGCTACCAAAAAAAATAAATAAAAAACCTCAAAAGGATTAAGCCAAACAAACACATTGTTCAGGCACTGACATCTCAGCAACTTGGATTTAGAGATGCATTACTCAATTAAATTAATTTATTCCTGTACAAGACAGTAATAAATGCATTAGCTCCTTAACAAGCCGAATCCAAGTAAATCTTTGTCAGGTTTCCATTTTTCATTTCACTCAAGGATAAGTCAATTGCACATTTACTTTGTCTTGTAGCTAATGTGAATTTTATTCAAAGAGTTTTATCTTAATTTTTCTTTTTGGTTTTTGAGTGTATGGGGAATTGAAAATACACCTTTCACTTTCTCCTTTCTCCACCTTATTCTTCATATAATTTGTCAGACAGTGAGGAATTCAATTGGGGATTTGTGTGTGTGTGTGTGTGTGTGTGTGTGTGTGTGACAGAATTAATGTAAAATGCTGATTGCAGCAAACTGGAAAAGTGGACATCTCTTCCTTTGTGATTGTAATGGCAGGAAGACTGATGCCTTGTAATAAGAAAATGTTGAAAACTATACAATGGTTATGCATCTAGGCTTATGCAAAGTTTGCAGCTGTAATTTTGGTATGTCTGACCTAGATATTGGAGTTATTGAGTTTCTGTTCTGGCCTCTGCTGTTAGTGTACCGAGGGCTTTTTTGGTAAAGTACCGTCTCTTGGGGTGTTCAATAAATTTATTATAAATAATTCACAGGGTCCTTAATGAGCTCAGGTAGACTGCTGCTCTGATTATTATATTCAGTTAAAAGTTAATTGTATGAGAAAGTGGGCAGCTCATCACTGGCAGTATTGCATTTATCATTATTCACTCAATCAACACAAAAGACAGCCTGGTAAATCTTCCCATAAAGATACTTGAAGAGTGACTTTCTGAATCACCAGTCTTTGATCACAGAGACCTTGGACAACAAAAGACTGACCTTCCTTTGATAAATGATGCATGGGTTTTAAATGCAAGACCAAGCGAAAACATCTTCATGTCTAAATAAATACAATTTGCATTGCTTGAATTAGCCGTGACTCCACATACAGGTATGAGTAGAAAAATAGCATTAACATCTTCAGAACATTTCTATTAAAAGCTTGGACAATGTGTATTCTGATCTTTAGTCTTTTGAATATTAATATCAAAACTTATAGGGATAGTTTACATGAAAATGAAAATTCAGTGATTTTCAGTGACTTGTATGACTTACTTTCTTCTGTGACATAAAAAAAGACATTTTGAAATATGTTTTGACCATTGATTAATTTTGGGTTTACCTATCCCTGAAGTCATTTAAAGAAAAAAAAAAGTGATGTTTGTAATGAATATCCCATGAGATTATCCTCAGATTTCCCCACAAAGACAACAAAAACCGGTTCTCCATATTTTATTCTTTGAGCAGTTATAACGGTTTGTTTCTGGGTTGTCAAGGTTTTCAATGCCAATAGAATTCCTTTCAGAGTTTTCCTTTTAAACTAATTTTGGCTTGAAATAAACGAGCACCATGTGCTTTTATTTACATAGTCTTGAACAGAGGACAAAAACAAAAACAAAGCATTGCATCACCAAGCAGCTCCTCCTATTTTCCTGCCATTTCCCTGGAAAACATTCACCGTTTCAGTGATGAGGTGAAACGGGACAGTCTTCCCTCCCTCTTTCTAAATGGAGGATTTGGAATTAGCTTCCCTCAATGGGCAAGTCATGAATGGGCTCTGAACGGGACCGGCCCTTTGAAGTTGGCCAGAAGTAATAAGCTTCCCTCGTCTTGAAAATGTGCTGTAAAATGTGCTGCATAACCATGTCAAAGATGTATGCAATGAGATTCTCAGGAATGGTAATCACTTTTAATCTTTTTTCCTTTGCTCTTGTCTTTGCGCTTGCAAATGGTCTCTGGGCGCCTGATCCGATCAAGTATATCCTCCTCATGCTTGCTTTAAGATGCCCTGTAAGCATGTTTGATAGGTGTGAGGCAGTCTTACACACTTAGTGTGTGTGTGTGTGTGTGTGTGTGTGTGTGCCTGTTTTTCTATTCAGGTGGGGACTTAAACCTGAATACACACAGACTCAAGGGGACTCGTGTCACGGTGGGGACTTAAACTGAGGTCCCCACGGGTAAAGAAGCTTATAAATCACACAGAATTAACTTTTTTGAAAATCTAAAAATGCAAAAAGTCTCCTGTGAGGGCTAAGTTTAGGTGTAGGGTTGGTGTAGGGCAATAGAATATACGGTCTGTACAGTAGAAAAACCATTACGCCTATGGAAGTCCCCACAAGGATAGCGAAACAAGTGTGTGTGTGTGTGTGTGTGTGTGTGTGTGTGTGTCCATTTACACTGTACGATTTGTGTGGCCAGAATAAATTGAATGTGTGAACACACAAAATGAGAGTGGAACCCAGGGCTATTTTCAGGAACCCCTCTCTTTCTTATATCTCTATATTGGGTGTTTACGTGTATGTGTGTATGTGTGTATGTGTGTATTCACACACAGTCTCCACATTTCAGATTTACTGGATATTGGACCTGTGCTCCAGTTTCTTTCTCATTCCTTAAAGTGAGCTATTTCTGTCTCCTCACCCCTGAGTCCCAGATCTAGCCCTTCACCACAGCTGTCTCTGGCTCACCACACCTCTTTTTCACTCAATCACTCCCTCATGTTCTCACACAATCATCCCTATCCTTCCACGTCCTTGATTTATTCATTCATTTCCCCTCCGTATGGAGCTGGACAGCGTATTATCTAATTTTTCTTCAGTGTGAATGACATGACGTGTCTGCGTATGTCCTGGCCCAGCTTAGAATAACTTCCACTGTTTCAGGAATAGAAACACATGGGGCTTCACCCTGTCTGCTAACAAATACCTCCTTCACACCTCATGAAACAGAAGTTCCCATCTGAACTGTAAAGCTACTGTAAAGGTAAGCAGAGGGCATGATTGGATTGTTCCACTGTGACAGCATAGAGAGCTTGTGTCTATCAAAACCTACATATTAGATCTTCCCCTTCTATTTCTATGTGTAAACTTTGAAGATCTATTTTTTAAAATTAGTTTTAATTCTTTTTGAAGGGGTAAAATTTTCATTTGTCCATTTGGTTCATCTATCATTCTATCTGTCTGTCTTTCTGTTCTATCTATCTGTCTTTTTGACATTTAATTCACATCATGGTATTTCCAACCATTTTTTTTTTTATGCAATATCCTGCATAATCACATATGGATGGAATCCTGGCTTGTGATGGCTTTGTAGTGGAAATTCAGCTCTAAAACAACAGTCCTTGAAAATGGGATGAGTGTGTATTTTTGCATATATAGCCCACGGCTATGTGTGAATGTATGTATTATTTTGTTATGTATGTGTAGGCTAGATGTGTGTTGATCATAGTATTCCTCTATTTGTGGGCATTAATTTGAAGCTGAATGCCGTGAAATCTTGAAACCTGGAAGCAGAATTTTCCCACTCAGTACAGAGCTAGTGGCACTGAACCATTACAGTCCAATGACACAAGAGCGAAAAACAGCTGACAATGAAGGCATTTCCTAGATTATCTGTAATGGGGTGTTGGCATAAAGAGTTTTAGTTGGCACATACAAGACAACCTGTTGATGTTTTTCAGTTGGCATCTTCATTATAATTCATAAAATGAGCTAATGGAGAGCATGTAGAAATGTATGGTGAATAATTTCATTTAAATTATTAGATTGTAAATATTATATTCAACTAAAGATACTATATACTATGATATATATTTCATATGTTTTATTTTTGTAAATCATTGGTGAGAGAAGATATTGGATATTTTTGTTTGTTGTTGGATGACTTCAGAAAAGGTTATTATTTACAAATATTTTCTAGAATAATTTGAAGGGACAGTTATAAATAAGGCATCTGTAGTGTGATTCCCTGTGTCCTTTTTGAGCATCCAAAACAGCAACATTACTGGCATTGTTAGTTTGGGGGGGGACCATCTCTTTTGCCAACCAATGAGAAATAAGAGGGAGTTTTCAAGAAACCAGAAACACTATGGACCCTTTTCACAAGACTGTGATGATACGTTTCAATGGTCATCAGCATTGTAAATCCCCAAAAGGTTTTTTTTTTTATATTTATATATATATTTTTTTTTAAAAATGTATGTATATTTATAACACTATACTTTGTATTATATCACCTTTGCACTAAATTACAAAAAAATTAAAAATAAAAAAAATGTTAACACTAATGCAAGGGTGTTTCTAATGCAGCGTCGATGGGAGGGATGGTACATTTAACATTGTTCTCTCTTTTGACTGCCATTATCAGTCTCTCTCAATTTTTTTTTTCTTTTTTTGAAAGTAGTGAAAACACTGTTGTGGAGTTTTCTTTTTCTATTTAAGAAAATGGGAATGCAAAAAATATATTTGTGGTACTCTCCCATTCACTGCTCTTGAAGTTTACCCAACTATGATGTCTTCCGCTGCTGAGAAACCCAGAAATGTGAAAAAGGTCTATTTTTGCTCTTCTGTTTGTTGAGGCACAGAAATTTCACACTTCACCTTTAAATCTGTATTTAGTCATTATCAACAGAGCATGAAGGGAAATCATAAGGAAGAGACATTTAAAATGTATGTCAGGAGGCAGCAACTTTAATATTGAATGCACCAATTGAGGTCAAATGTTCTTGCTTAGCATCAAGATTGTGGTGTCAACCTGTGAGGAAACCTATGTATGTATTTGATAAATAAAAATATGATGGTTTTTCTGGACATGTTTCTCATACACTCCCCTATCATCTTACCCCCTCATCATTCACCGCCACATTCATATCAGCTGCTTATCGAGTAATACATCAAACAAGCTTGCCGCAGGCCTGCAAAATCTGCATGTATTATTCATTAGAGATGCATAACGGGAAATCCATGGCTATCACAGGAGCTATTGCACTTATCTAACATATCACAGAAAGAGCGGCCCGTTTGTGAGAAAAACTGGCGTTCCATTTGTGTGGCACACGAGCAAAGAAGGGAATGTTTTCCGGGAAAGCTGTGACAGTCATGCTCAGTAGGAATTGCATCTAAATTTGAGCACAGAGATGCCATCTCCTCCCCTTGGAGAGCGAAGACACGCTGACATTGGGTAATGACCCTGAGGGTTTCGATAATTCAGAGTGCGGTAAATGGGAAAATCATCTGTGTGATGAAAAAGTTTCAAGCTGTAATGACTTAGCATTTTTTATTAATTTATCATGGATGTCAAGTACAATTTGTTCAGATATCTTTAAACAGTCCTTGTTTGTTTCAGGTAAACAAGTAATTTGTGAAACATAATGCGCTTTGGTTGTGAGGCTAAAGCATAATGAGGATTAGATATTTGGAGATAAGGCAGAAACACAACACAGCAATCTTTCACACAAGCGGTATTCCAACACAGACACATTTCATGGAAGAGCAGTCCCTAAAAAACATTTAATCAAATACCTTTGGTTAAAGTGATAGTTCACCAAAAAATAAAAATAAAATAAAATAAAAAAAATAAAAAATAAAATAAAATTCTGTCATTGCTTAGTTACAATCATGTCATTCCAAACTTGTTCTGTTCTGTGGAACACATCTAGCATAACGTCTGAGCTGCTGCTTTCCATATATTTATGGTCATATGGATTTGGAATGTCATTAGGTTGAATAAACAATGCCAAAATTATTTTTGGGTGAACCATCTCTTTAAGAAGCTATCCATATATTTTTTTTTAATATTTATCTTTAGAAGGTCCAGTACGAGTAGGTCAGTTTGTACCCAAAGCCGGTTTGCCCTTTTTCTGCCCTGATCTGTTTTATTCAAGGTTTTAAAGCCCTTGCCTCAGTCTTTCACCCCTGAATGTATTTAAGTTGGACGGTTGGAAGCAGTTTTTGTGTTTGCTCTGCTGGGTTTCAGTGCTGGTGGTCAGTTGGTGTGTGTGGTCACAGTAGTGAGCCCTGAATCTCTGGCAGTGAGTCTCTGTTAATCCTTCCTCACTGCTCAGGACTGAATGTTCCACATGCTGCCACACACATACAGTGTTGGGTAGATAACTTCTGAAATGCATCCTGGTACCCAGGGGCGTAAATTTCGTCTAACAGTAGGGAGGGAAAATAAACATAAAATTTCTCAAGAGCAGTTTTTTGAAGGGGACAAATACAGCTAAAATTGTACTTGTAAGGATATACACAGAGGAAAGCCTTACTACTTTTAGTGTAGCAGGCAGAATATGGCGTTATTTTAATGACAAATGTCGAAAGCGCATTATTATAGAGCAAAAGCATCTCTTCCCTCGCACGCAGATTTTCTTTGCTCTGGCACAAAACCGGACGCGCGCTCTCAGATACACGCTGCTCTCGCCCGGGGAGAGTGCGCGCACTTAAAACATGTCTCTCCCAAACTGTGTCCTGTGCACTCGCAAAGATAAAATAATCACTTCATCCGATGTTCAAGTGAATAAAATAGCGAACTGGCAGCCTGGAGTTCCACAACTATTGACTTTGTTCTCTCTCACCGGACTTGTGAATGTGAAAGCATTTGGAGCAAAGCCGTCGCCCCGGGATTTCCGCCTATGCTGGTACCGATAGCAAATGACACAATTAAAAATGTCAGGAATGTTAAGTGCTGTGGTAATCTAATTTGAAAGTATTTTATTTGTATAATAATTTTGAATCACTTTTGATCTAGCTGTTATTAAAGGAATAGTTCAGCCAAAAATGAAAATTCTGTCATTAATTACTCACCCTCATGTCATTCCAAACCTGTAAGACCTTTCGTTAATCTTTGGAACACAATTTAAGATATTTTTGATGAAATCTGAGCGCTTTCTGACACTACATAGACAGCAACACAACTACCCTGTTCAAAGTCCACAAAGGTAGTAAGGACATCATTAAAATAGTCCATGTGACATCAGTGGTTCATATAATGCGATTTCAAGTTTTCCTTTCTCTTTGGAGTGTTACAAGCTGTTTGTGCATAGATAAGATCCCTGAAGTTGCAAAGATTAAAGTTTCAAAACCAAAGAGATATTCTTTATAAAAGTTAAGACTTGACCACGCCCCCCTAAAACGCCTCATTCAAACACGCCCCCACATGTCTACTTCATGGTGTGGGGAGATTTGCAAAACACTGCCCAAATGTATACGCAAAGAAAGAGGGCGGGACTTTTATTCTCACTGTAGTGTTGTAGCTGCAGCCGGCGCCATGTCGTGGAGATGCTGTGTGTTTCGTTGTGAAAGAGAAACTACTTTGTTTGGGCTTCCAAAAGAGGACACAACTAGAAATCAGTGGTTAAGTTGTATTTGCAACACTGTTCCAGAACAGTTCAACCCAAATATTCGAGTGTGTGCAGCACATTTTACGGAGGACTATTTCCTGAACCTGGGAGTAGCCTGTCAGCTGTGCTCAAAGACTGTTTCTATAAAGTGGGGCAATTTCAACTTTGCAAGGACAGTCTGGCGCTTCTGACTCACAGCCTGTAAGTATGTTTTCATATTTAAAGAATTTGCCACTGACTATTCAAACACAAGTTTTGAGCAGTGTAGAGCAGTGTTTGTTGTTTGTCGTTTCTCCAATAACAAATGCAGACATGGTAATGTTTACGCGGCGTGATGCAACGCGACGTGTAAAAAGACAGTATAAGTCATTATAATCAGTAATTATGTCCCCACTGGATGCAACAAATGCCTCGTTTGTAATGGGTTTTATTGTTTTTGTGTCGTCGCACCGGGACACGGTGTCACAATACGGTAAGGGACGTAACATTTCCGTCTCACGCTTGAGGTATTCTGCCAATCACAACGCAGTGGATAGCTGGCCAATCAGAGCACGCCTCGCTTCTCAGAATGATGAGCTTTGTAAAAATTGGCGCGTTTCAGAAAGGCGGGGCATAGAGGAGCAACAATAATGTACCGTATGTGGAAAATAATGTGTTTTTTTAACCTTAAACCGCATAAACACATTGCATTACACCAAATACACAAAATAATGTTCTTTTTAGCAACGTCATATGACCCCTTTAATGACAGAATTTTCATTCTTGGCTGAACTATCCCGTTAATTTGATGTCACACACAAAATCGTGTATAGTTTTGACATCAAAAAAAGACCAAAAGTGAAAAATATTAATTGAATCAGAGCTTCTAAGCTGGTTTTGCATCAGAATTGCATGAAACACTGACAAATTTGTTTTAATATTAGCCAAAAAAAAAAAAAAAAAAAAAAAAAACAGGAGCATACAAGAGCTCCTTTTTTCGGCGCCTATTTATTTTTCTATCCTAAATGCACAATTATATGTTTATTTTATTGTATTATTTGCATTTAGCTGCTGTTTAAGACCTCACGGTGTACCTCACTCCTGGTGCTGGAGAGCCACTTTCCTGCAGACTCAACATAAACACACCTGATTCAGCCGATCAACGTTTTTGGGCTGGAACTACACTTTGCTGGAAAGTGGCTCTGCAGAACTAGGAATGAGGAATCCTGCCTTATTAGAACAGCCCTGTGAACCAATTTCAGGTTGTGAGTCTGCGATTTAGAACCATTGCCTCAAGATACACCTTAAATAAAATTTCTAGCCTTAAATGTACAAATATGCACCCTTAAGGTTCTAAAGTGCAGCCTTTAGGGATAGATAAGGTACAGAGGTGTGCTTTTGAAGCCACTGCTCCAGTGACAAGCTGCATTTTTTGACTATATAATCCAGATTGCATATTATCTGCTACCACCCAAAGCTGCACACATACACAAACGCTGTGACACTGCAAGCAGCTGCCACTGGGCTTGACTTTATCAGAGAAAGTATAGAGATAAAAACAAAGGACTTGAGGTGGAGGTAATGGGAGAAAGGTGGAATGAAAGAGTTAGTGTTAGATAGCTTGAACCAGAGCAAAAGGAAAGAGGATGTGTCGGATGTACCGTGGCTTTCACTAGGGCCATGTCTTATCTGCTTTTCCAGACTCTCCCAGAGTCACATGTCCTAGTGATTCAGTGAAGCATCAGTCTCTCTGGTCACTGGATGGCTCTTAACCCTGAAACCACTGATCCCTGATCACCGCCAAGCTGGAGGTCACATGATCTGCAGCAGTCACTCACGCCGCCTTACAGGCCTGTAAATACTGCTGTCTCTGAGGACTACTGTCAAAGCTCCCTCCGGTGCATTCTGACATCCTTCATACGGATACCTTCGAGCCATGCCATTTCAACACTGAGCTCAGTGCCCATTTTTATGACACATGCAATAGGCACAGTGTAAGAAGAACGATGCAATGTCAGTCAAACACCATTGTTGTTTTTCATGACACCGTTTCAAGCTTTGGCAAGGGCACTCTTGTGAACAGACATTTCCAAGTGGGTGGATCTCTATTCTGTGCCTGCTCTCTAATTTCATCCTGATAATTATAAAGTTTACTTTCTGGGCCTTAATGAGACAATAGCTCTGTTCCAAAACCTAATTGAGCTGCCTCCACAGGCATTTTCAGGCATTAGACGCTAAAGCTGTTCCAAATAGTAGGCAACTTAGTTGTGCTGCCTCCTTGCTTACTTTATTAGTATTCTTGATACTTTTTTTGGTCCAAATTTGAAGGCAAGGGAAACTGTATCCATTGTGGGAAAGGCAACAGTGTTTTGATGCCCCCAATGATGCCTTCTATAAATGTAAAGGGAGCTACACTATATTGCCAAAAGTACTGGGTCACCCCCTTCTAATGAGCAGGTTTGACTACTTTAGTAATTTCCATGAGTACAAATCTTAATGTTTAAGCATATAATGATATTCTAGGGAATTGTGTGCTTCTAATTTTATAGCAACAGTTTGGACAGGACCCTTTTCTATTCTAACATGACAATGCCTCTGCGTATAAGGCAAGGTTCAAAAAGAAATGATTGATTTAGTCAGTGTGCAAGAACTTGACTGGTCTGCAGAAAGCCAATTCCTATTCCCAGCTGAACACCACTGGTGTGACTTTAAATGCAGATCTTGAGCCAAAAACTCTTTACCAAACACCAATGACTTGTACATACACTATATGGACAAACGTATTGGGACACCCCAGACTGTAATTTATTTAAAATTAGACATTTTCTGTAACCCTATAAATGTATTTAATGCATCCTTGCTGAATAAAAGTATTAATTTAAAACTTAAATAGACCCTAAAATTTTGAACAATTTCCCATTTATGTTTATACTATACTGTAAAAATGCAAGCATTTTAATATGAAGACTACGTGTGTTCTAAATTGAATAATCAGCTTTTATATTGTCAGCTTATATATTGTAGTAAATCCAAAAGAAATGGTGAAAATATTATCTGCAAAAGTTAATACTGTATAATGTTTCTGTCCACTGTAAGAGTAATTCTAGATGAATACTGTATACTTGCAGAGAACAATTCAGATGTTTTTATAGCACTAATCACACTAAATATTCTTCTATAGCAGTTTTCAAGAGGATATTGGGAGGCAATGACAAGGAAAAATGATAAACGAGATTTTTTCCTACAAAACTATTTACAGATTTACATATTGTTTGCTTACTGAACTATAGTTTCATTTAGGATGCTGCCAATGTAGACACTGGGCAGAAAGCCATGAGGCAGCTCACTAGGCTTTGGATCAGAGCCAATGTTTGCTAATTTTTCAATAGCTTAATGCATAGCTGCACAATTAACTGTACAACTACAATGACAGCACAATCAAGTTGTATATTTACGTTATGCTGTAGGTAATAATGAAATGTCTGTGGTGAGGCAGAACTGTGGTTCCAAACATTCCCCACGGCATGAATAATTCATGCAAAGTACTGCAGTACAGTATATGCAAAATGACTGAAATGATGATAAAATGCATGTACAGTATGTCCATGTGAGCTATTCTTATTTTGTGTGCAACGTAAGTTATATTTCTTAATAACTAGCTAGTTGTATTTTCCAGCAGTTTTTGATTGGGTGGACTAGCTGACCGTGAATGAGGTATTTTTCTGATGGAAACCGCAAAACGGTGCATAATTTTACCAAAACTTTGATGCATGGCTAGTGCTGCTTCATCATATTGATACATGCTAGTACACAAGAGCATGATCAGTCAGATGTCCTACTAACAGAGGCAATGCAACACAAATCAATGTCAAGAACAGATTGTAATACAGCTTTTCCAACAAAAGGTCACATCGTGTGACATCGGCACATTTATCCTATCACATTCAATAATGAATCTGCCTGCCAATCTCCCTTTTGGGGCATCAAATGCATCCAAGTGTGCAAATGCAATTTAGCATGCACAAGAATGAAGAAAATCACATGCATAGAGGAAGAGATTTCTACGTTTTTTTTTTTTTTTTTTAATTATTATTATTATTATTATTATTTTTTTTTTTTTTTGTGGCAAATCTAAATAAGGATTTCACATGAAAACGCTGGGACACTTTAGTAAGTAGCTAAATTTAGAATTATGAATTTTTTTAAAAATAGCTCAAGCAGCTTGTTCTGCAAACTACAAAAACTGGATGTTTATCCCCAGAGTATGAATAAAACAAAGAGAGAAATTCTCTCTTTACTGAGAATTCACTTATACTTAGCTGTTATATAATGCAAGGTTATGAGCTGCAATATTCATGCCAATAAATGGGTTTTGCTTGGGTTGAGATTCAATGACTGAAATAATCAACACCATTAAGTAATCAAACAAATATTTAGTCTCATAGCAACAAACCACAGCCCTTGTATTTCTCTTTATTCATGTACAGGTGTTTATGGTATATGGTAAATTCAACAATTAATAGCTTAGTTTTTCTCCAAACTTTAAAGGTATATTGCAATTTTGTGCCATTTAATATTTATTTAGAGTCTAAATGTTAATTCTGAATCTAAACATTTGGTAAATGTTTAAATCTAAAGCAATTGCTAAAATCACATTGGTAATGCTTGAAGCTGAGAAAGGCATCGGCAATCAGATTTGATTTATTGAATGTCTTCACTAAAAGTATTATTAATAAGTGACTAAAGCTGGGGAAAACATTGCTAATAAATGGAAAAAATGATTAAAACACATCTATTTTAAGACCCACTTGAGATAAATCTGGAAAATCGAATTCAAAACCTATTGCAGTCGTTTGCAACACACTTGGCACCCTATAGGTATTCCCTGCTTCACCAGTGAGTCATTTAGCATCCAACAGGGGAATAGGCTGGCAGAGAAGTCTTAAGTGTCCGTGCTTGAAGTTATCGGATTGGCTAAGCATTTGATTTCTGTCACTAGTGAGTCATAAGTTTAGAGATATGTAAGAGTTACCACCACTTTTGTATTGCTCTCTATGTTACATGTTTTCCTGTGAGGTCAGATGCTTTAGTGATGTGTGATGATTTAAGTGTAGAGCTACGAAATAAAAGCTTGCTGTACACTGAATAATAAAAGTTGATTTGTTATAATTTGGTATATACCGTATTAATCTTGCTATTGTTTGAAACACGTTGAAGTACCATGAAATAATATATGAATATAGTGAACATTCAGTGTCTTGGCATATATCACAGTACCACAGTACATAATGATTCAGACTCTGTTTCAGAGTACTGCCACAGTACTTTATTGTAAGGCTAGAGAAGAGTTAAATATTGAATATGAGATGATTCAGGATAGCCCTTTCTCCATTAGTGAGGTGAGGATTTTCTGTTTGTAGGAGGTGTTATTTCAGCATTTTAGCACTGGTGACACCCGCTCTGCACCAGCCTGTCTCTTTTTAAGCCTTTATGACTCTGACACTTCATTATCAGCCTATCGGCTGACAGCATGACAAGACCGATCTGAGCCAATCAGTGCAGCTGCTGATTTGTGACCAGTGGGCAGAAAACAGGAAGTCGATAGATAGATACGCTCTTATCTGCTGTCCTTTATACACACCGCTTAATTGTAATGTGTTATTTTCCCCTAAGCTTATTATTACTATGCAAAAATGTGCACCAAATATAAATGTCTCATAAAGCCTGTTTCATTAGCATTGGTGCCATACGTTTGTACTTTTAAGTTCCAGACTGAACAGCTTACTTACTAATGAGCAAATGGTTTTGGCTGAATGAACAATTTGAGATGTAAAGCCAAGTTTAATCATTAGCAGCGGACTGGTGTGATTTTTTTTAAAGAGTCTTGAACAAATGTCACAGTCATTGCACATTGTGACATCAGGTGATGAAATCACAAGTGAAAATGCCAGCTTTGACAGGAGCTAAATTTCCAGCATAGAAGCACAAAAACAAAGGCAAAAGGCAGCAGCGGGTAATGGAGCTCAGCAGAAACTCTGCAAATGCAGCCCCCAGAGAATACGAGGAGGAAATTCTAGCAAATATCCACCTGCAAAGAGAAGTACCAGTCATTTCAGGATGTCTAAGAGTGATCAGACTGAGATAGACTTGTTAAAAATAAAGCATCTCCCTGGCTCACCATTGTCCTTTATCTGACGCAAGGACTGAGATATACAGTATGTCCAGAATGCCAAGCATATTTCAAAAGCACATACTAGTAGTACATTTGCTACTTGACCTGAGAAAAATGAGGTGAATTCACTAAGCAGGTGTGTTGTGGTATTATTGGCAGATAAACCCACTTCTGATTCACTAATCACCTGCAATCCAGGTTAACCAGGCACTGCACTGTATTTAAATTAAGTAGTATTTAATCATTTCAACACAAACACACCTGATTTCTATGCAAATTTGGCTAATTAATGATAGTGACTTATACATGGAACTCAACCCATTATTGTAGCACTACAATTTTTCATAAAATATTTTTGTAATTTTAAAACAGCTTCAGAATTCATTTTTGTGGTATGACGGTAATGTGTGTTGTAGAACAAAACTTGAAAGTCTCTTCAAGTGCTATTAATCACAGACTTTATTTTACTCATAAAATGAAAACCACTATTTTAAAAACACTATTTTAAAAGGAAACCCATGATTGACAATGCTAATTCATTTCCAGGATGTAGGACTGTACAGCTTTGTTCATATTTTAGTCTTCAAAAAAAAAAAAAAAAAAAAAAAAAAAACAGTTTACAGTGGTCTTTTTGAGTTTTATTTGCAATAGATTTTAATAGACCTCCCATCAAGCAGACATTATATGCATGTATATATATTCAATGACAGTGATATATACTAGAAATATGTTTTTTTATTCTTTTTGGTCATATAATTGAAAGAATTGAGCATTGAACTGTGTTTCTTGTGTGCCCTGGGCTTGAAACAGGTGGTAACTGCTATTGAGAAAATGTGGACTTATCAGCCACAGCTCTCAGGGCAGAGGCTATTGATTGAAATGCAGTATGAGGATCATGATATGCTTTTGAAAGTTATACAGTACTGTAATTGTGGCGCTATTTAAAACAAAGCAAATACTTTGACTTTTTAGGTTTTAAAGATTAATGGACGCTGACTTTTGGCTTCTTTCAAATTTGCTCAAGGGGAAATTATGCTAATGTGTTTAGCCGAAATGCCATCAGAGAAAGTATTGCAATACTGAATCAATTAATGACGAGAATCTTTCAGCTCGTATGGAAGATGAGCTCCAGCTATTTCCTGTGGATCGAGTCAGCACATTTAGTTGCATGGATTAGCTGATTTATCACAAATAAAATAATTGTGAATTTTGACTGCCAGCACGAAGAGCTTGGAATATGTATGAGGATTTTTACTGCCTTACTGATGGAGTGTCAAGGCAAGTTTGTTTTTAATTCGGAGCTGTGCAATTACATCAGAAGTACATAAGTGATTTGATTTGATTTGACTTGACTGATTTGGATGTGAATGCTTGTCCACACCATAATTACGTCTCTAATTTTCTAACGCGTCAATAAAAGGGATGGTTTGGTGCTTTATTTTATTTTATTTTATTACTTTAAATATTTTTCCTTCAGTCCACAGGTAGTTGTAAATAAATCTGTAATCTTAAGGGTTTTAATCTTTTTAGTCTTTTTTTTTCTCTTTAATTTTTATTTTGTAGTGTTTAAAAAGCATTAGAAGGTCTTAAATATTCTAAAATGCCTTTTAAGTAATTTATATAATTTATGATGGTTTTAATTTGGCTACAGTTAAAAAAATGATTGGCTAATTGGAGGCCATAGCAACAAATTTGTTTGCTAAATAGGTTTTATATTTAATTCTATCAATCCTGCAGACACCTTACTAGTGCTAAATGTCCTAGGAAATCAAACATGCTACTTTCTTTCAAAACAGAATGCTTTAGATTGCATTAGTGAATCAGTCTGCGTCACTTAACAAAGATACTGTTACTTCATCTGACTAACTAATGATCACTGTATT
Organism: Spinibarbus caldwelli; assembly: GCA_039654775.1. Taxonomy (NCBI): domain Eukaryota; kingdom Metazoa; phylum Chordata; class Actinopteri; order Cypriniformes; family Cyprinidae; genus Spinibarbus; species Spinibarbus caldwelli. The sequence continues at coordinate 33,885,608 of CM077223.1, read as the reverse complement.
CATAACAGGTGCTTTCAAGCATTTTATGGGATGTTTATGGAGCAACAGCTTTTCGCTAATCTGAACAAGAGCGGGAGGAATACTAATAAATCAGAAATATTGATGAATAAAACATTAACTCGAGGAGGTGGATACTCTATTATTATATAAGAAGACTTACATAATTCCGTCATTGATCTGTATAGATCATGCTTTAACACTGAACAACACCAAAATGAGAGAGCTGACAGGTACAACACTCAGGTCGGGTGAATCACCTCCTGAACCACATCGTTAACCTCGTCTATTGATGACAGTTCTGCTCGTCAGATCACAAGAGAACCCACACACAGTATCTGTACCTCCAATTCTAATAGCTAAACCTGTTTAGATGAACACACTCAGGTCTCCAGCAATGACGTTTGCGGTCAATAAATGATTTGTGCTAAATCAACATGTTTCAATGAGTTTAGTCACGAAGACCAAGTTATTATCACCTACTCCTTTCACACTCTTCCTTTTCTTTTCCTCCCACAGCTGCCTGCCTTCACACGTAATTAATTTGTGAAAGTAGCTCTATGTTCACTCAGGCATATTATAGCTACGTAGTGAATGAACCAGTGACCCTACAGCGTAGACACTGGCTGTTTCCTAACACTTTAGAAGAATACTTTCCTTGAAAGTGGAGAGAGTAATTAAATTAAGTTCTCATAATGTTAAAGTTAACTTTGCCTTTGGAGAGTTACATTGTGTAAGTTCATGCAAGTACATTGTAAAGTTGGTAAACTGAAGGTGAACAATAATTTTAATAGTGCAGAGTGATGTCTGTCGTGTACCGTATACATATCTTCTTGTTGTTTGCTGCATGACAGTTTAACAAGGCTGCTCTTTGAAAGTGTGATCTCTCCCTTGCTGAAAAGGTTACCTTTAGACAGGCTAGTTTTGTGCTGGTCGACCAGCATCCAAAATATGCTGATTACCAGAAATGTTGGTCTATGCAACAAGGTAATGTGCTGTATTATAGTAAGTTCTGTAAAATAATGAGGTGTAAAATAATGTCAGGAATTCCATTTCATTTTTATTTGTCACCCTGAATTCAGTCTGTTGTGCCAAATACATCTGTGATAACTTAATGGATTCATCACACCTCTGATGTGCAAAGACATTAAGTCATTGTTGAGTTGCCAGAATCAATGACCAGCGCAAAGGGAGAAGGCACAGGGACAGGTGAACCTGAACCTGCCATGTAACGGCCAATCAATAATCGGCATTGTGTTCGAGAAAGAAAAAGAGGACATGGCTATTGTGAGATGCACAAAGGCCAGTTTAATATTGATTTCTTCTAAAATGCACTTTTTCTTTCAAGCTCTGGTCTTTAAAGCCTGTATGTCTCCTTAAATCTTAAACAAAGAAAATTTTCATTTTTGGTGTGGATAGACATATCTATTGTCGTTGGACATTGCGTCACATCACCATGTGACGCAGGGCTGGAATTGTCATATTGTTTCGCTCACAGAATAAAATATCAGCAAGAAGAAGTGCAATTTTTTTTGGGAAATGGCTTTCTGGAATTTCCAGGCTCAGGTGGACAGGAATGCAGTTGTAATGAGGTGCCAGAAATGGCAAAAGAACATATAGTGTGCTGTTTCTTTCCAAGAGAAGTATTTTTTGGCTTTAACAGAGGAATTTCTGTGTCTTTTTTTTTTTTTTTTTTTTTTTGTCTTGCGTCTTGTTAAATATTCACTTAATTGATTGGGACTGGCAAAGCTAGTTAAACATCCATTATTGTGTGCTTAATATCAAATTAAATAAAGAGTTTAGAAACTCTTAGCAACTCAAAATGCCACTGAACTGAGATTTTGCGAACACCTGATGGTTTGTGATGGAACTGCTGGGCGATCATGAGATTGTAAAATAATATTTTTATATGAATATTTTTTAACAAGATTTTGAAACTTAGTGGATTCAGGTTAACTTTTTGAAAGTCATCAAAATTTGCCTCAGTTCACCCTATGTAGCATTTATATATAAAACATTTACATATAAAAAGGTTACCATTAAAATATGAAAGTATAGCTTGGACTCAAATTAACGTTGAATAAGTTTAAGAGTTGTTTATTTGACTCACACCATTTGCACAGCACGCCTATTTATCGCGCTTAGACAAACCTCATTTGTCACAAAAACTCTTTAAGTCCTCAAGCATTATTATCTCCAGTAGGCATAAAATTGCATTCGAGTGAGTGATGAAAGTTTTGTAAAAGGTTTTTGATATCCTACAGCTTTTTACAAGCAGAAATTGATGTTTTTGCATGTAAAAAGCTGTGCATTGGAAACAGTGTATTGGGAATTGAATTTATTGTTTACCCTTTAATTTTGTTTCTAGGCACACAGCATTTAATATACAATATTTATTAGTGATATACTTACATATTTTTGTAATTTATTATAACTTTGTTTTAACTGAATTAATTTTGAAGTTGTGTACGCTATGACTGTAAAGAGCTGCCTCACACAAGACCGAGAGACTTTAAACTGATAGATTTTGAGGGTTGATCTAGGGTCGTCAGATAATTAGAAGCTGTCTTTCTAATGTGAAGCAGGAGACATTTTCTTATGAAACTAGAGAGATAAGATGAGGCATTTTGTGGTAACGCTGTTACATGTCTGTTGTTGATGAAAGTAAAGAGTTGATTTCCAGAGATGTGACGTAACAGGCTTTCAGCAGCAGGTGACAGAGAGTGACCCCTCTATTAGATATGTGACAGAATGATTGATAAGTGCCTCTGGACCATCACTTTAATGAAGTGTCATGTGACTCTGATGAACAGAGGAAACCTGATAGTTTGTATGGTTATCTCTATGTAAATACTGAACAACTCAAATGTTTGAGAAACTCAGCTTGACTGGTTATGAGGGCAAAATGTGTTTGTTATATTTGGGTGCGTGTGTGTGTGTGTGTGTTTTAATATATTGGTATTTCTTCAACTTCAGGCACTTTTAAGTCCAAGGGTGTTATTTTCTATTAAAGCTTACAACTTTTTTTCATTTTGTTATATAAAGAATACAATACAAGTGTCTTGGAAACTTTTTACCACCCATGCCTTAATTTTTAAAAAATTTTCCCACTTTTTTCTAGCTTAAATTGTAGAACATGCCAATGTCATGGGTTCCAGAGAATGCATTACATGTTACAAACGTATACTTTGATATGATGTTTTAAGTAGAAGTAAGTTTTAAGTAAAAAAAAAATTTAATAAAATCTCTAAAAATGTTTTAAAAGCAGCACAACTGTTTTCATCATTGAAAACACAGAAGACTGGAGCAATGGCTGCAAAAAAAAACAAAAAAAAACTTTGTCATTACAGAAATATATGATAATTTAAAATGCATAATAGAGCACTTTTATTATGTATTTAATAATATTACTGATTTAACTGTATTTTTGATCAAATAAATGCAACCTTGGTGAGCACAACACACTACTTTCATTAAAAACATTAAAAAACATCTTAGAACCCAAAACTTTTGAACAGTAACTGTTAGATGTTGTTAGATGACAAACTAAATAAACAAGTGAGGGTGTGAAAAGAGTTAATTTTCTGGAAGTCCACAGGGTCAAAGTGCCCATAGTTGAAGAAATTGCCTTGTGTGTGTGTGTGTGTGTGTGTGGATGTTAATTGGAGGAAGAATTTAAGAAGATCATTATACTGAGACGTACTGACAGAACTTTCAGTTTCCATAGCAATTGAAGATTTTTTTACACAAAAAAATTGCAGCCCAGTCTCTTCATCTCACATTTGTTTAAAAAGAACACAAGGTATTGGTATTACTAAGGATACTCACACTCAAAAAAGTATGAATTTCGTTGCATTGAAAACAAAATATCAAACCAATTATTTGCAAACCAATGAGACTAGATGTTTTCTCAGAACTCAGATTTTTGCAGTTGACCATGTGTTCTAGCAGAAGACACATTAACAATAAACATGTTCCAATCTGACAACTAGATAGTGTCCAAATGCTTTTTTTTTTTGTATTTCAGTCATTATATCTATTGCTTCATAATTTAAAATCTAAGTGACTTTTTTTTTTTTTTTTTTTTTTTTTTAAAGCAAAGCCATTTATACATTTTAAGTGTGATATAAGTGTCCACTTACAGTACATAAGATGATCAAATGGACCAGTCAGCTTGGTTATTCTGTCTGTCATGTTCTCTGTACTGTCAAGTCTTTCCGGGTCAATGTGAGGAGATGTTTGGAGGAGAACAGCAGCCTTAGAGCTTCTCTGACAGTGTGATCAGTTCAGCAAAGAGTGTGTGACCAAAGCAAGTCTGAGCTGTGTTTATCCAGACCTCTGCCCCACTGCATTTCAGTCATTACATACATCATTATGAAGAGGCTCTCAGCTGGAGACTTAGGTCTGTCCCAAAGTCTCCTGTCTCTATTCTTTCCCTCCCTTGGCAGATGACAGAAGCTGGGTTCAAAGGAAACAGACTGGGCGCAGTGGAGAGCTAGGGTGGCTGGCACAAGTAAGTAGAGAGAGAGGGTTACGTAACACAATCCTCTCTCTCCCTTCCTGTGCCCAGAGGATGTGCTCTTTGCCAGCCTTACCAACAATTTCCCTCCTAAAACCCTTGTGATTGCGTTGGAACGTGTTCCTCTGTGTTATCATAGCAGTGACACAGTGGTATGGTGCTTGAAATACACTTGAGTGATAAAGCTGGGAAATAGGTTTGGCAACGGTGCTGTGATGTCTTTGTGAGGGCAGAACAGGAAGCTGGGTGATTTTCATCCCTCTGAATTTGCATTTTTCAAAATGGGATGTCCCAGTTTTAACTAAGTGATGTTTTTTTTACTCTGTTTTATAAGGGTTTTCGGGCAGACTTTGGAATTACATTCATCAAGTAAAGTCAGTTTTATTTGTATAGTGCTTTCCACATAGTTTTAAAGGGGCCTCTCACCCAAAAAAATAAAATTATGAAATCATTTACTCACCCTAATGTTGTTCCAGACCTCAAGAAGAGATTTTGAAAAAATGTACATTAAAAAAGGGGGAACATTTTTGTTTGAGTTTAAAAATATCTGTTGTGTTCCAGAGAATAAAGAAAGTCATACAGCTTTGGTTGGGGAAATACTGAAATCTCAAAAATTGCTTATCAAACTCACATTTAAATAACATATTTCACATCAGAGAGAGAAAAAAAAAAGTGAACTATCCTAAAACTTGTTTATTGTGCTGAAATAGCATAAAAACCATATATAAGGTTGGTTCAGCCAATGAACGTGTGCATTACTCTAGACACTGACTGTTTTTATGGAAACCAGCAGCTGCAGTTACACAATAACTTTAGCAACTGACAACTGGCTCTTTTATGTAGAAGGCAGGACTTATTCCATCATATTGAATGTTGTACTTTCTTCCATTCATAGTAATAGGAGTGCAACATCTTGGTATACAGTCTTTCATACTAGTCCCATGTTTATTTAAAGGGTTAGCTCACCCAAAAATGAAAATTCTGTTGTTAATTACTCACATGTTGTTCCAAACCTGTAAGACCTTTGTTCATCTTCAGAACACAAATTAGGATATTTTTGAATTTGATGAAATCTGAGAGGTTTCTGATCCCGCATAGACAGCAATGCAACTGAAATGTTTCCAGGCTCAGAAAGGTAGTCCATGTGATGACAGTGGTTCAACTGTAATTTTATAAAGCTACGAGAATACTTTTTGTGTGCAAAGACAACAAAAATAACAACTTTGTGGTCCTCTCGTGAAAATTTTGTTTTCTTTGCACACAAAAAGTATTTTTGTAGCTTCTAAATTATGGTTGAACCACTTATGTCACATTGGCTATTTTACCGATGTCCTTACCTTTCTGGGCCTGGGAACGTTTCAGTTGCATTGCTGTCTATGCAGGGTCAGAAAGCTCTTGGATTTCATCAAAAATATCTTAATTTGTGTTCTGAAGATAATCAAAAGTCTTATGGGTTTGGAATGACATGAGGGTGTGTAATTTTTTTTTTTTTGGGTGAAATATTCCTTTAATAAAACATTTTTGTAAACAACCCCATTTTATTTTAGACACAACACACACAACTACTGGCACATAAACAGCATTCTAAGCTTGAGGAAAATTAAATTGATATAATATTGGTAGATTTTGGATTTGCCAATGTGCCTAACAGTACTTGATTATTCTTTGACTTTAGAATCTTTGTGCCCTATGCGGCAGAAGCACTGCGGGTTAGATTAAATTACAGGGTTGAAATCTGAATCACAGCACACTGGTAGTTAGGCTGATTACTGAGATGATGAAAAATAAAAATGCCTGTATTTTGAATCCAATATGTCATTTTGTGTATGTCATTTTAAAGTCCTCTTATTATGAATATTACAAAGCCAAATACTATTGTGCTGATGTCTCAACGTATTGCTATAGAACTTGTTCTTTTAATTTGGATGTAACAATGTAATGGCAGCTTTTATAGGATCGCTGTCTTGAGTGCGCTGTATTGTTCTGCTGCACTGTTTAGCATTTTCAAATACTGTACTGTAGATTCAGACCCTAAAGGCTCTTATAAAATATGTCAAAGCTGCAGCATAAATACATAATACTAAAGTAAAAGCATGCGTCTTTTTGTATGAGTGTGCGTGTCAGTGTGGAGATGGGGGAGGAATGGGTTTCTCTCTGCACTAGCACTTTTGCTCACCTTCTATTATAGACCCCAAATTGAAATTGCATTCTCACTTTATCCTCAGAATGTGGTCAGATGAGAAACCGTGGTGCTGTGAATTGAGGGAAACATTTCTGTTGTGTGTTGGTATTGGGGTTTTTCTGCTTCCTTGCTTCTGTTTTCCGACTTTCTCGACAGAACAGCTGCATCCCCTATGACCTGCTGCAATGTTATAACCTTCAAAAGCATTTCTGATGCTGAAAGTGTACGGGATTGACCAGAAAATATCGGCTAATCATTTCCCATGAAGAACACAGCAGTTCGTAACATTTGAGGGAGTGAAACCGAAATGTGTAAGCTGTTTTCGCATTGTCCCTCATATTACAGCTGCAAGACTTTTAATGCAGTATATTTAATCTTCTTTAACATTGGATTAGTGTTCTCAGGAAACAGCAACGGTAATGAGATTAAGGTTGAATGAATGAAAGTCACTTATGCCAGGGGATGGAATGAGCTAAGGAGGGTTGAGACATTTTTTTTCCCTTTAAAGTCGAAATGTGAGACCTTCTCCTTTGCCTGAAATCAAGATTTCCATTAGGGGTGATATCATTGATGAAAGGGTAGTTATAATAATTTTGCCTTTGACTTTAAGACAAAAGGTTGATGAAAAGGATAAAGATGCCACAAGATACTGTTTGTAATTTCATACTCGATGCTGTTAATTGAATGTTTCTCATTGGTTTATAACAGCAGCCAATTAGGTGGTTGTCATGGCAGAGTGCCTCCTTGATTAATGCTTCTTTCAGAGATTATTCTGCCTTGACCTCCATTCAAGGTTACAAAGGACAGCTATAGATCCACAATATGACAGGCAGCTAAGGCAATGCCAATCACCATCCATGAAAGGTGGTGATATGTTATATATAGTAAATCAGTGAGCAGAAATAGTCCTTCAAGGGATAGTTCAATATTGTGGCATTATTTACTCACCGTAATGTTCCAAACCTGTATGACTTGAAGATAGGGATTTTGTGCCCCCGATCGAATCTGAGTTATTGAATATTGAGTATTTAACGATACCGAGTCACAATCTGATACTTGTATTTTCCTAGTGCTTAGTGCACAACACTTCAGGTATGTTAAAATTATTAAAATAGTGTGTGTGTATGTGTGTGTATATATATATATATATATATATATATATATATATTAGTGGTGTCAACGTTAACGCGTTAACGCATGCGATTAATCTAAAAATTTTAACGCGTTAATATTTTTTTAACGCAAATTAATCATGCGATAAGGTTTGACCCAAACTTCTTCCCGTCATCGCAGCGCGGAAGGTTATCTATCAGTGTGTGATGAGGATACAGTGAACCAGTGTTGCCAGGGTAACGGCACTAGTGGGCTATTTTGAAAATACAGTCGCGGGAAAAAATTACAGAGCTGCGGGTTGCGGTTTTTTGGGCTACTTTTATAATGTACCGCGGCCACCCAAAGTGTATATAGACAAATAAAAATTAAAATAGATCCTTTTACTAATGTATATTATACTTGGAATGTATCCCTGACAACTTAAGAACGGAGAGGCGGTTATAAACATCACAAACAACGTGAGTTTCAGCCACAGCATACAACACAGCAGAAATAAACATGACAACAGCCACTATAGATTATATAAGATAATAAACACACAATTACGATAGGATATTTGTATGTGTTTTTCTTGAGATGAATGTGTACATCTATGCTAATTTGTGCAGCGATATAAAAGGCTATAAATAGCATATTTTAACAACAGTAAACGACCAAATTCCTCATGTGATCGCAAAAAGAAGTTATTACAAACACTCGATGGTGGTTTAAAGTGAGTTTTGAGTAAAAGTGTACTATTAATCTCATAAATTGTCTTATGAAGCATGATGCTAATATTAGCTCTAAAGCACCTGCAGAACAGGTCCAATTCTTCTTCATAATGCATTTTGTCGTCATAATTCACGTAAGGTCGCAAGAAAATGTTGTAGTATTTATTTAGAAATACTTTTGATAATAGTTGGGTAAATGTAAACTGGGATTGAAGCGATGTGGCTTGGTAAACGTTTTATTGCCAGTTTAAAAGCTGATAATGGCTGAATAAAAACAGAAGAATAATGATAAAAGAATAATTAGGATTATGTCTCATACCTGGCGGAGGTGTGAAAGTTTCTGTTTCCTTAAAACAGCATGCATGTCATGAATTTCTTTTTTTCAACACATTTACAGGTAAATCCTAGTATTTTAAATTTGCGATTAATCATGATTAATCACAGTCCATGACTGTGATTAACGCGATTAAATTTTTTAATCGATTGACAGCACTAATATATATATATATATATATATATATATATATATATATATATATATATATATATATATATATATATACTTTATTTGTTATGTATAATCACAGAGGGTGTGACCAAAAATGCACCTAAAAAGCCGTAAATATGACAACATTTTGATGCGTTGTGACATAAATTTGGTCAATACGACCTCACACTCCACTAAGTGTCTGTCTTCTGTAGACCTCCAGCATTTCATATTTAATAATCGCTACCGAGTGAGAACACTTTCATTCACAGAATAGAGGGTGAGAAGAGGGGAGAGGAGAGGAAAGGAGTGGCTCGTTATTACCGAGGAAGCGGAGGGTGACTTTGGCAGGGAAAAAGGTAATTTCACACCTTTCACCTCCTGACATGAAAATACAGACCAATACTCGCTCAATTAAAAGAAGCGGGAGCGAGCAGAATGGAAACAACCCCAAAAAAAAGACCCACTCATCCTGGATGGTCAAGCTGGTGCAAAATAATACTCAAAAAGAGATTGAGCTCTTTAGTCAACCGTTGCAACGTATAATTGACAAGAAATGATGACGATAATCTTTCTGTAGCTGTTGGAGTTTCTTGTGCATATGTAGGAGAATATCAACATCATAAGGGTTGTATCCAGTGGTGTATTTAAAGCTATTTTTACACATGTCTATGCAGGCATGTGGGTGTGTGGTAGAATGTCGCTCATGGCGTTGTGTGTATGTAAGATAGGGTGGCTGGGTTCACACAAATAGGCACACTTTAACACATTTATGTATACATTTTAAGCATTCTGAACAAAACACATAACCCTACGCATATAGTACATATAAATGCATAATCCTGCAGGTGAAAATTTATTGTGAATGGATGTTGGATGTTTATCCAGGAACATTTTACAGGAACTTTTAAGTGATGTACCTGACAAAAAATGCAGGTAGAATATGCAGTGCCATCTCTGCAGTACCGAGTCCATGTACAGCGGTGCTTCTAAATGATGTGGCCTGTCAGTCATGTACAGTATGTCACTTTTTCAATAATTGGCTGTCCCGTTTTAGAGCTTGTTCAGTTGTCAGATAGTGAAGAAGGATGGTAATTTAAGAATTGGCTCGTTTTTGAGTTCATATGTATGAATTTGAATTATCTATCTATCTATCTGTCTATCTATCTATCTATCTATCTATCTATCTATCTATCTATCTATCTATCTATCTGTTGTTTGATCTGACTGTCATTCTGTCGTTCCATCCATCCATATCTATTTACATCTATCATTCTATTGATTGTTGTTTCTATATTTTTATCTATAGATCATTCATCTGTTGTTCTGTAGTTGTATCGATCAGTCGTTCCTTATATAATTCTGTAGTTCTTTTGATAGATCATTAGATCTGTCGTTCTGTAGTTCTTTTGTTCCATCCATCCATATTGTTTTATCTGTAATTTGTTCTGTAGTTCTATCGATCGGTCATTCTATCTGTCGTTCTGCCATTGTGTAATTCCATTCATCCATCCATCCATCCATCCATCCATCCATCCATATTGTTCTGTCTGTCATTCCGTAGTTTTATAGATAATCTGTCTCATACAATTCTTCAAACTTAAAGACTTTTTAAACCTTTTTCAAAACTTTCAAGTAAAGCTTTAGCAAGGCAACGTATAAAAATTTCGCCATGAAAAACTTCACTTTTCTAGTCATAGAGTACAGTCATGTGAGTTTCTTTAAATTTCAGGTCATTTTAATTCTATTTCATATATTTAAATTGTATTTAAAATTGCACACAGAATCCTTCTCAGATTCATGTGGATTAAAGTGGATCACGAACAACACAGTCATGATGTTGTGATATCATATGATTATATTTTTTTTTTCGAGTGACCTGTAATAGATATAGATTATTTATACATAGCCACATTTTCGATGAAAATATATGTGGCGTTGGGCTTCCTATGTTGTCATAAAGTAGTTGCGACTGCTGTGTTATTTGGAGCAACATACATTACAAGCAAAAAACAGCTCTAACAGTCCAAGAAAATGTCATATATTATAGCAAGAACATATTATGTGTGTTTTATAAAAATAGGTGTACTTTACTCAAGGCACCGATAAGCAGGTACCAAACAACACCATATGCTGTAATCATCAATCATCTTTTCCTGCCAGGCTAAACAATGTTCTGCATTTTGGTCGACTTAGATCCCGTCATACGGCTTTGCCAATCTGTCCGGTGCTGAAAGATTAATATTTCATCTTTCTGCCAAGAAGAGAGAGCGTTTCTGACAACCTTCATCTACTGTAACACTTATCATTTTGTAGCAATGCTGCGATAATGGCAGCACTGAAGTGTAGCTGTTCTCTCTCTCCATCTCTGTCTGGGATAGGCAGGGAGAATTAGGTCCTCATGTAGTCATAGCAGAGAGGCAGAATGGTCATGCCACAAGTGATTATGAGCTGGTTGAGGTGGCGCATTCTGGGACCGGGGAGGCCTATGGGAAAGAGAGCCCATGCTTATTCTGCAGGTCTGCCGATGGATTGTCCTCGACGTTGCTAAAACAAGCTCTGTCTCCCTGCTTTAGTCACTCAATTACTGCTTATGTGTGCCTATCACTTTCCCTGCGCCATGCACACACACTTAGTAGCTTCCTTGCATTCACACACACTTGCTCATAGTCTGTAACTTCTTTTTCTTTATCTACTTTTCCCTTCATATCCTGTGACATACTTCTATTATTGCATGAAAGGACTCTGCCAAGTTATGGTCATTATTTTATACAGGCTAATCCTATTCTGCCTACAGGGATTTGCATTTCTCAGGAACTGGCAGGATTTTATACCAGCTTATGTTAGTTCGCCTTTGTTTGATAGAGGTTGCTGGGGTTTCTCAAAGTAATGCAGCACTTCTTTGTGAGCCAGGAGAGCCTGTACATATGAAATCGAATGCTGATTGAATTGGCTTCAGAACATCGCTGTGGTTGTGGAACGTGAGCGCATCCATAAATAAATGTGTAGAGCTTCTTAATGCTTTGAAATGAAACATACTTGAGTGTTATGGCAAAGCATTAAAAATAAGCACAGATTTGCTTTTTTTAAAGGCCTCTGTGATGTGAAATATATTCATTGACATTGGTCTGTGAACAGCTACGTCTAAGACCTGGCATTAACATGCTTTTTTGATGATCGTAATCACTGAAACTACATTTGGAGATAGTCTGGGATGGATTTTGACCAACTTTAATGAAGATTCAGATTTTTCCCCACACAGTTTAATCAATAATATTTGATTATTTCACTAGATTGGAATCTCATTTCTGTTCAGTGATTTAATAGTTTTCTTGTAATAAATTCCCAAAGATGGAAATATTGGATATATGGTGATGGAGATGCATTTGAATTAAGTTGTATATGCATCCTGCAAAGGTAGTCCAGATACCACCCAGACGTGAAACGCATGTTAATGCTAGGAATAAAGGGATCCCATGATTGCCTGTCTGTGTTGTTTACTGTCACAGCTTTACTTAAGAATACTAGGAAATACATTGCCTCATGATTTTATGCTTTATGTTTTCTGCAACATTTTACAAGGTTTTATTCTGAAGCCCATCAATTTTCTGTAAATTATCTTTGGTAAGTGATGTAACTCAGGGCAATGCCTTTCTTTTTTAACTCTGCAAAGATGCAATGTTTTGAAATGTCCAGATGACCACAGAACAAACCGTTTAGGTCAGTCGCTAAAGCCAGGTGTATTACATACAAATATCGCAGACACACACACATGTACACACATGCCTCTCAGGGTTGGCCTGTTCCCCTGCTTGTTTTCATGCCAAACTGAGCAGCTAAGCCATAGGATGCTGCAAAGGAAAAGAACAGGGGAGAACTGTCTCAGTGCCTGTCAAAATGAACAGGGTTTGTAACTCTGAGTAGATTATATATACAGATATTGAGTGTGTGTGTGTGTGTGTGTGTGTGTGTGTGCGCGTGTGCGTGTGTGTGTGTGTGTGAAAGAGAGAATGTGTGTTTTTTTTATGTAGCCAGCTGTGCTTGTAAAGTCAATGTGGGTAAAGAATAGGACTGCAAAAGTGGTGGTATCTGGTATCTCTGGTTTTTGAATTCCATGCTTACAAATATGCATCAAAATCATGAAAGTAAACATGGAAAGTCATTTTATGTGTGTTTATATAGGATATTTGTGTGGGGGAAGGGATCTGTGTACACGTTCATCTGATAATAGTAATCAAGCAATCAGCTTCCTATGCAAATTTCAGCAATGAACCTTCATGTTACCTCTAGGTGACCTTGCAGTTGCTAAAAGCTTTCAGCTGATTCCAGACCTAATGGAATGGAAAAGCCTTTTCTTGTGCCTTCTCTTTTTTTTTTCCTGTGAAAACATCTTGATCTGTCCTCTACGGAGGCTCCAAAATCCATTTACAGGTATTTCGGTGCTTGAAGAAGATTGTCATGATCTCATCCATACTAAACTCAGGCCCATTAGCCAGGGAGGGGGATGCACATGTCAAATACAACGTCTGTACAACGTGCGTGAGAATTGTCATCTTCTATGAAACTTCATAAATTAAATATAAGGTACAACAGAGCTAAAGTTCCCTTAAGGATTTTTTTTTTTCTGGTGGATTTGCATTATATGCACAAGTCTGCATCACTGTAAAAAATTATAAATTGTTTTATAAAGAAATATTAAATGTTAGATTATTTGTACCCAATGTGCAGCATATAATTTAGATGTTTATAGTTTTAGATAACTCAAGTTAAACACTACTGTTTAAAAGTTTTGGGTAAGTAAGATTTTTTTAGTACTTTAAAAAAAAAATTAATACTAAAAAATTCAGCAGTTATGCATTATATTGTTATTCACAGTGAAGACATTTGCAGTGTTACAGAAGGTCTTTATATTTCTAATAAATGCTGTACTTTTGAACATTGTACTCACCAGAGAATCCTGGAAAAAAAAATGTATCACCATTTCCACAAAAATATTAGGCAACACAACACTGATCAGCATATTAGAATGTTTTCTGAAAGATCGTGTGACACTGAAGACTGGTGTAATGGCTGCTGAAAATTCAGCTTTACCATCACAGGAATAAAATACATTTTAAAATATATTTAATCTGAAAACAGTTTTAGAAATTTAAAAAAAAAAAAAAATTTCATAATATCACTGTTTTTACTGTATTTTTGATCAAATAAGTGCAACTTTGGTGAGCTTTCAAAACATTAAAAGCATTTTACATTTAAAATGGTTGTGTTTCTAGATTACTTAATATTTTATTAACAGTGATGACTCAGTTATTTACTATATTAGTTCATCTGTGATGCATGTAGCTTACCAGTGTGCCATTTATTTTTGCAAAGATCTCTGGCATATTGAACATTACCTGGAAATATAGCTTGTGCTCACATGGGATACGCTGATGCCAATTATCCCCAAATTAAATTATTAATCTTACACCGCTTAACCTGAGTAGCTCTCTCTATTCCCTGTCCAAAAGCACTGCTCTCTCATATACCCATGGAGAGCTCTTCTGTGATGTTATAGGTGTTGCCAATACTCTATCCAGCAATGCCCCTGTATAAATAGTCTTTAACTAATCTGCAGAGGCTTTAATTAGGCTAAACAGTGGGGAAATGAAGCTCTAATCTACATTAAATGAACTCTCAGTGGAGTGCCTTTATTAAGATCCCAACACCTCATAGGGGTCAGGGCAGGGAACGGGGGGATACTGGAGACAGGCATTACCAATGACAGTTGTCAGCTTTTTAAGAAATAATGGAGCAAGATAGTTAGGATCCCTTAAAGGAGCCATGTGCATTTTTATGTTAAAATATTCATTCATTTATGGGTTGATTCCCATGAAAAGTGTGAAAACATTCAAAATTTCTTTCTCTTTACCTTTACATTTTTACATATACACTGAAATTGAAGTTAATATTATTTTAATAATATTTAATGTTTTGTTTATTTTATATTTATTTAATTCATAAAAAATAATTTCTATTATAATTAATGTGAATATTATATATTGTATTCATTTTATTATAATTTATTATTATTGATATTTGTATATATTTTTAGTAAGAGTGTATTTGCTCATCTTCACAGTAATAATTAATTTATTTTGTAAACATATTTTAACATTTAAGCACTTTGAGCTGCATTTTATGTATACAAAAGTGCAATATAAATAAATTCTATTAATGTACAAAAATAAAATGTATTATTCAGTAAATATATTGTTTCAACCTATAAATTGACATGGTAAAATAAAACTGACACAGTTTTAGGTTTTTGTGTTTATGTTTTTTTTTTTAATATATATGTATATATTATATATATATGATTATCACGTTAATCTTGTGTTAAGCATATTTTTTCTTTTGACTTTACATCTTTTGGTTGCACTTTATTTTAAATTGTCCTTGTTACAGTGTAATTATACGTTTAAATACTGAGTAATATTAATTAACTACGTGTACTTACTATATAGTTAGGGTTAGGATTAGGGTTTGGCTTAGGGTTACTTGCATGTAATTATGCATAATTTATTGTTATTATAATAGTAAGTATGTAACGTGTAACAAGGACACCTTAAAATAAAGTGTTACCCATCTTTCCACCTCGTGTCATTTATGGCGTTGTGTCCAATACCTTCTGAAGTACCCATGTAAAATGAGCATTTTATATGTGCTATGCTAAAAGTAGCTCATATAGCACATATCTGAGGTCTCACCCTCACCACAGGCTTCCATCCCGTCAGTCTTTGAGCTCCTCAACCGGGAGGAGAAACATGATGGACAGCTTAGAGGATTCCATCTGTCTCTGACTGCTTTGCTCAGACTGACACCTTTTCACACAGGTGACAGGTGGTGTATCAGCACTGTGGTGGTGTGTTTGTGTGTGCGTTATTATAGTAAATACGGTGGGGGTGTTATGTAAGTTCGGCAGGGCTGTTATAATTACCATATGTCAAAAAAAGAAGGTGACGGCCATTGTTAATCTCCATTTGACCGAGGGATACTTTGATCCTCCCCCGTATAATTTGTTGTTGTTGTTGTGTGAGGTGATTGTGAGGATTTTGCTGATGCACAGAAGTGCAGGCTGATTCTGACAGGCCCTGGGGTGACGGGACAGACAATAGCCACAGGTGCGGTTTGAGTCAGAATAACCAAGATTTTCCAGACAACAATGCTGAAGAAAAGTGTGTTTCAGTGTGTCACAGTGTGTGTGTGAGTATGATTGTGAGAAAAGGAAACATGAATGTTCCCATCTGGATGCCGCTGTTGGGAGTTTGTTATTGTAGGGGTGTCAAATTGGGTTAGCGGAACAGGATTTGAGAGGGGCGTCCCAACTTTTTTTCGTCTGTGAAACTTTCAGAAGGGATTAATCTTGAAGTCCCAACACATTCGAGTTCAGCTAACAAGGCCACAAGCATCCATGTTTGGCCTCTAAAGTCCCCAGCTTTTCAACAGAACAGAAGCTGCAGCTGTAATTATTTGGAATGCAGAATTATGATGGGTTTCTGACTTCTGGATTTAGTTATGAAGATGAAGAAAAAAGCAGGTAAGAGCAGGTTTAAATCATTAAAATTACAAAAAAATGGTCTTAAAAATAATACATTTGAATAATTTAATCATTTAATTTAAATATGTTTTATGAATTAAAGTAAATGCAAGTCATTAAAATGATCATTTTAAAGTCATAAAAATGAGTACTAATCTTGATGGGCAATTTAGCTTCTGAAACATTTACAAAAAAAAAAAAAAAATCCTTCCCAAGAAACATGTTTTTTCCTCTTGATAATAGTTTGAGAAGTTAATGTTGTCCGATGTTCCTGTTTTGATTTATTTATTGATTTTTTTTTTTTCTTTGGGCTTTTTTTGTCTACATGCTCAAATGCTCCACCTTCCATAACATTACCTGTTGGCTCAGATCCCCTATAGATTCTGAGATATTTCCAACAAGGAGCAAAGCTGTTCTTTGCTTCTCAGGGGCAAATCCTGAGGACAAATCTTAATTACACCACAAGCTTTTGGCAGCTCTCTGCTGTGACTGGAGATCCCTACGAATCATGTCAGCACTCACAAACAAGATGAGAAAAAAAAACAAGAATATGAGAAGTTTATGAGGTCTCTTCAACTAATAATTGTTTTAAACGTGTTCTGCATTTCTTGATATCCTATATAGCTTACCTGGTGCTTTATCACATTAAAAACACACACAGGCTTACACTGGAGACTAAACCGATTATGTTCTTCACACCTAAGCAGAATTACTGAGGTATCACGCAGTACTGAGGGATCCCAGTTGGGTTTGATATAATTTGGCTGTTACTTCCCAAGCTGCTTTACTTCTCTTTTGCTTGAATTTAATATTAGCACATTTGGCTCTACTATACTTGCAGTCTTCTGTATCTTATCCATTGCTGTATGTATGGAAATAATAGTAATTTTGCAGTTAACCTTTATTTTTCCTTTAAATTCTTTTAATATGTTCCTCTGACCAGCGTTATTTTAGTTAACTAAAACCAAACAAAAATGTTACTTCAAATAAAATAAAGATTAACTAAAATAATTAAATAAAATAACATTTTTAAATTTTCATTTAGTTTAACTTAATGTACACAAATAACTAAAAATTCATTAAAAATTCATTAAAAACTATACATATTTAAAAAGAAATAGACATATTAAAAAACTAATAAAAAAATACAAAAACACAATAAAATTACTAAAAAATGTAACAAATTAAAATGAAAATGGATAATATCAAATAAAAACATTCACAATATTAAAAACTATAATAGTATCTCAATCACATGAAACAACACAACCTCTGACTAATCAAACCCAGTAAAGCAGATATTATTGAAGATATAACTTTTCTGTTGTAGTAAGTAGGTTTGTAATATGACTATTATTTAATACGTTATTTGCGGTTTCTGTTTGTGCTCAGTTTGACACATTATGAGTACCAATGAGGGAACATTAGCGTGTAAAATTTTTTTGCATTTATTAGAGATGCATGAAATTTTGCTGCCATATTGGTTATCGGCCACTATTTATCTGTAAAATTCTATATTGTATATAATTGTGCACGCTCAATACTGCCTGTTTTTACATTTATATTACATCTGTAATCATCTAACGCTCATGTAGTGTTTAAAACATTATTTATTTGTCATGTCATCTCAGTGTAATTTCCAAATTAAACATTTACATACGGTGCTTATTTTTATTTATTTATTTTTAATACTTGTTTATAATTTTGTGATGCCTACATTAAAAAAAAAACTATTGGTATATAAGTTTTTTTTTTTTTTTTAGTGCTTTGATGTTAGCACATCCCACATTTGTTCATGTGTTATAACTGAGCTTTCTGAAACTGATCTCTGAAAATATGTAAAGTAACATTTCAATTTAGTTAGTTCTCATAAGATTTGATAGGGTAAGGAAGTGTCAATCCAATTCTTAAATGTTAAGTATGTTTTTTTTCCTCAATTAAAATTGCCTTAGGGTCTCTTGGACCTCAAACAGAAAAGGTTAATGCATTGCTTTTGACCAACACCAGAGCAGAGAGCTGTTCTCACAGCAGTTCTGTCAGAAAGCATTGAGTTCAGTCAGATCTACATTATCCATGTTCATGTTGGCGTAACGATGTGTGAATGCGGGTGGTCAGTGATGTGGCCTGGATTCACTGAGTCATCACATGGGGGTTTCCCTGTAAAAGCTAAACCCCAGTACCACCTCCCTCTCTCCCTCAGGCTAGCTTTTTATAAGAGTAATGCTGTACCATAGGAAGTCTAGTTGTGGGGAAAGTGTCTATGTAACCACTTGCTGTTTTTGAGGTGCGTTCACACATGGTACTGCTGTTGTGTTGAATTAAAGCGAGCCATTCACGCAAACAGACAGCATGTGTTCATTTGATAAATGCTGGACCTGTAATACTGCTGAATAAAAGTGTGAACTTTTTTTTGGCATGTTTCTCAAAGTATTGCCAAAGCATCAATACACATGTCAAAAGCACTGACAAGAACAGAAAAATAAAACAATAATATCAATGACTAAAAAATAAGGTCAGTAATGCCAATAATAATGCCAATAATACATGGTAACACTTTAGTATAGGGTCCAATTCTCACTATTAACTAGTAGCTTATTAGCATCACTATTATTAACATATTGATTGAATATTAGTACTTATAAGCACACATTCTGCATGACCATATTCTACATATGACCATATTCTACACCTAATCCTACCTAATACCTAAATTTAACAAATACCTAACTGTTAATAAGCAGCAAAATAGTAGTTTGAGGCAAATGTTGTAGTTAATGGTTTGTTAATAGTGAGAATTGGACCTTAAAATAAAGTGTGATCATATACATAACAATGACAATTTATTTAAAAAGTACAACATAAACCAAGAGACCAGTTCATAAAGCTCTGACTGAACAACAGTTGGTGAATAGGTAATCCTGTTAAAACAGGAGTAAAGTATGATAAAGCACTACTGTACTTTCTGGTGCTGCATTGTAGAAAAAGACTGGTCAGATGTGTACTTTGGTTATTTTTAGTTTGGGATTTAATGGCCTCTTAAGTGGATGCTGGAACCTGACATTTCTACCTCTAGTGATTTCTGTATCTCACACCTATTGTGTTTCTCCCCAGGCACAGAAATCCTGGATAGAAAGAGCTTTCAGCAAGAGAGAATGTGTGCACATTATTGTAAGCACCAAAGACCCCCATAGGTGAGTAGTACCACTACTGCTGTAGTTTGTGCAAAAGATGCATTGTAATCACACACATAGCAAATTTAAACTGTATTTAGGTGTAACTAAATGTATTTGTACTATTAATGAAAGAGAAATTATTCTTCATTAGTGCAGCCTTCTTTGAAGCTGTTAGAGCATCTAAAGATACAGTCACACTGAGTGAGGACGTGAACACTTGTAAAAGATATCTTATGCTTCTTTTATAGACAATTTTTGAGATTTGAAGAATTTGTTAGTTTTACTGCAGTTAATCTGGGACTGAAATGTAAATCTCAAAGCCTCTTTAATACTTTTGAAATCCTGAAATAACGTCTTTGTAGATCACTTGCTGACAGTTTTCACTTGTGATTTGAGGGACATTCACTTAATTTCACAATGGCTGTGTCTTCTGTCACAGGTGCTGTTGCGGCCGTTTAATTGGTCAACATGTTGGCCTGCCCCCCAGCATCTCATCAAATCAGAATGATAAGTCAGAGCGTGTGCCAAAGAATGACAGCTTGTCAGAGAAGTGGTCCATCAGCAAGCACACCCAGCTCAGTCCCACTGACGCCTTTGGAACCATTGAGTTCCAGGGAGGTGGACACTCCAACAAAGCAATGGTACAGCTATTCAATCTCTTATTAACAACCGTTTGATGCTGATGATAACTCTACAAAATATTACAATATTTTAACTCTGATAAAATATTCATCAACCTTTTAGAATTAAATTCCTTTTGTGATGCATTTATTAATGTCTGTCAATCATGCAAGCTTTGAAATATTATCGTACTAAGATGTATGGCATTTTAGAGGATATTCAGGAAGACAAAATGTAGGGTGGGACCTGATTTTATTAATTGGGAATTTATTGGATAACAATAAGTGGACATTGCATAGTAGAAATTTGGCTGTTATTTAACACATCACACAAGTGTCTTCAGTGGTTTAAGAGGAACAGCAAGTTTTACTTTATTTTGATTGATTCCAAAGCCTTGTCCAAAGAAAAAAAAAATCTGTCCTTCAATCACAAAAACTCCAAGTAAGTTTTGATTTCATGTTGACCTTAATCACATTAATAAATGAGTTCAGTCATGCTGACTGTACAGCTTACTGTATTTGCAAGTACAACTTGAATCGTGAAAAAAAAAAAAAAAAATCATGGTTTCCAAACTAATAATAATAAGAAATGTTTCTTGAGCTACAAATCAGCATATTAAATCATTTCTGAACAATCATGTGACAATGACGACTGAAATAATGGCTGCAGAAAATTCAGCTTTACATCACAGGAATAAATGACATTTTAAAATATATTAAAATAGGAAACAGTGGTTTTAAATTGTATTATTTCACAATTTTACTGTTTCACTGTATTTTTGATTAAATAAATGCAGCTTTGTTAAGCATAAAAGACTTCTTTCAAAGACATTAAAGTATCTTACAGTCTCCAGACTATTGAATGGTATTGTATATGTACTCTCAAAGACTGTCTCAAGATAATTTTATTTTTATGTTTTGACAGTATGTACGAGTGTCTTACGACACTAAGCCAGACTTACTGCTGCATCTGATGACAAAGGAGTGGCAACTGGAGCTTCCCAAACTGCTCATCTCTGTTCATGGAGGACTTCAGAACTTCGAGCTGCAGCCCAAACTCAAGCAAGTCTTCGGCAAGGGTCTCATCAAGGCGGCCATGACCACTGGGGCCTGGATCTTTACTGGAGGAGTTAATACTGGTGTGCATTAATGTATCTTTCAGTTTAATTAAGATTGTAATTAGATTCCTCTTATTAAGATTCTGAGCAATGCTAGTGAAAATGATAGGCTGATACAATCTAAACTTCTTCAGAAGGTCATGTGTAACTGTGTGCTATCTCAATGTCCCTGATGCATTTTGTGATACTGTATGTCTCACACGGAGAATCTGTTATCTCCTCCATTATACTCCCTTCTGCAACCCCAGGAGTCATAAGGCATGTTGGTGATGCTCTAAAAGACCACGCATCCAAATCGAGAGGGAAGATATGTACTATCGGTATTGCTCCCTGGGGGATTGTGGAGAACCAGGAAGACCTGGTGGGCAAAGATGTAAGTGACTTGACTTTTGCTAAATTGAATAACTAGGGGTCTGTAGTTTGTTATTCTAAATGACCAATAAGACCTTGTTTGTCTCAAGTCAGGGCAGATTTCACGAAATGTGCTTTCGTTTAATAATGATATATTAAAATTGGCATATTCACTGGATTCATTATTTACGAGAGCAAATTTCCAGATCACAATGGAATGATTTTCATGTCTCTGCACGCATTCTGTGTCATGTAGAAATCTATAAATAATTTATATGTGAGCCATTGCATATATCTACTCAGTTTCACCTCAGATTGTCTGTGAGTCTCTGTGGACTGGTGCACAACTGAGACACAGAGATAGAATCATTCTTTATTTATAACCACTGATTTCTATCCCTCCTTGTTCATACAAGATTTTGGTTCTGTCTCTCTCTCTTCCGAGACCCCACTCACCCCCACCCCTCTCTAGTCTGGTCTGGTCTGGTGAATGTTTTAAAGACGAAGTTGTGGCATTTCTGTTTCTAGGTTGCTGATCAAATAATCAAATGTGTGGCATTGATCACATAACTCTTTGTACAGACGATCTGATGTTTCGGGTCATTCTCAAATCATGCTGGAGAACATAATTGTCAAGTTTTACACAAACTTGTAGAGTTTCAGTGCCCTTATTTATTTATCTGCATTTTAAAAACAAAATAAAAGCAATTTTTTTACTAGTGATCTATGTTTACTGAATGCTACTTATGCATGTGGGTGCTTTTTGTAACACGTCACTTTCTCTTTTGTTTCATTTTTTCTTATCCCGAACATCCCTGAACAGCTTCTTATTACTTCATGCGTGTGTATTGCAGGTGGTCCGGCCATACCAGACGATGTCTAACCCTCTTAGTAAGCTAACGGTACTCAACAGCCTACACTCCCACTTCATTTTGGCTGATAATGGCACCACCGGAAAGTACGGAGCAGAAGTCAAACTGCGCAGACAGCTAGAGAAGCACATCTCTCTGCAAAAGATCAACACACGTGAGTACATTTGTGGGTAATTAGAGATGCTAATGTTAATGTGATTACTCCAAACTGCAAATTCAATGGTGCTTTTAAATTCTTATCGAGAGAGGTTATAATAGTCTTCTATCCTCAGTCACTATTTCTAGGTTCTGTTGTGCTGATCTTCAAAAGGCCACAGAGGAGTTTCTCTAGTTTGTGGCTCAACGTCAAAATGCTTCATGACTTGCAAGATACAGAGTTGACTGCACTGAGAGCACAAAGCCCTCTTCAACTGCACTCTGCCAGATAATATCCATACAGTCCATTTACTCGCATAAAGATATCAAATAAACGTCATTCAGCTGAAGGAACACATTCAGATTAGAGCCGGTGAAAATGCAGTAAATCATGAACACAGACTCGTGGATCATTTAGGGTCATTGAAAAGTGCATTTATTCACAGACTGTTTCTGGCCTGCTCATGCAAATTTTGATTAGTTGTCATACTTAACATAAGATTTCTATCCTGTGCCCGTATATATGCTTGATTATAACATTATTTGTCATTTGAGAAATGGTGCCATTATCAATGGCAAATGTATAGAAACATGTCAAATTGCCATTTCGGCTTGCTTTCCATGGGCATAATAATGCAACATTAATTATGGCAGGCTAATAGTGTTGAGTTGTGTGAATAAGGTGCAAGCTTTATTGAGCCTAATTCACATAAAATAGAAAGCGTAAAAACTGAAAAGAATAAAAATGAGTTAATCACAGCATGACAGTGTTTCAACACATTTAGCAACTGGTTGAATTGGATTGCAGCAGAAAAGCAGGGATTTATTAAACAAAATTGGCACAACTGGGTGAATTTGCCCAAGAATAAAAAAGAAAGAAAAAATAAATAAATCAATAAAAACAGCAGACTGCACATAGTACATTCTCTAACCTTGTTCATCTTTATAATTTAATACTTATTTAATTTTAATTCAATTAAATATTCATTTATTTGTTTATTTAATAAAAAATTCTATATATAATTTAGCCAGTTTATTACATAAACACAGTAGTAAACACTTTTCCATTTCATATACCTGCCACATATAGCGCAAGGTCAACAGGAAGTGAGCCAGAGTTTGACCTCTCTCCCTTGTCATGTGACCTGTGGACTTCCCTTTGTCATCCTATGCCTGGAGTAATAGAGGGGGCTGGGAAGTCAAAGGGACGCTCAGGCGTCATCATTCACATCAAAAATAACACCAGCCTCACCCACGTTGATTCACCCATAGGAAGCTGCATGTAAACGGATCACTTAAAATAATCAGCATTTAAAGCGGCAAGTGCCTTGACATTTAAACGGGCAAAATCTACTCTACGAGAAAACACATCCAACCCTCTAGCATGTGGAAATTTCGGACTTCAAACATGTTTGAGCCCTGTAAACCGAACAGTTGAAACATGTTTAAGCTCATTAAATCATCCCGTGACACATATTCAGACTGCGATTAGACCAGTTTACTCTGACATCACACTCATGACAGGAACTTCATATATCTGAGTCGTATCTCAGCCTGCAGCTCTCTCTCTTTCTCTTTCTGTTGCATAAACTGTGTGATGGTGGTGTTTGCTCTGGCTTTGGGCAGAGCTCATTTCTTTATTTTATTACCTGTCCTTTCTAACACTAGAAGAACATCAATAACACTCTGAGCCATCACCATGAGGCTCACAGAGCTACAGAGACCCTCAAACATGGAATCAAATCTCTTTGTTTTGGAAGAATTGCGGCAGGCTGCGGGCCGGCTTACATATTCACAGTCTGACAAGCACTGCTGCAGTACTGGATTAAAATGAATTTCGGAGCTGTGCTTGCTGTTGTTGGGCTAATGAGGAGGGCTTTTTGAGTGTTTCACAGATGAGGGAAAGACTAGCGTGCACAGGATGCAATGAAGATTTCCTTGCAGGATAAGATGGGATGTGAGAATCAATTCAGTTGTGCACAATTAGGTGCAGTTTGATTGGAATCAGCGGTTTATCCCTGGTTCACATGGGGAATAGAATAACGCATCTAATGTGATTTAGGATGGATGTTGAGAAATTGCAGACTACTAAGCAGAGATGAATTCAGTAATAATGATTTGCGGCCACTGATGGCGTTGTTTATTGGTATAGCAACTAATTTCGCAACTGATTCATTTAAGGACTTATGCAAATACAGTAACAATACACAAACCGTACAACACCATTCCCCATCTTGCAGGCTGGGTCTTGCTGGTTTTAATTTTAAAAGTTAAAGATGCTTTAAGAAACCCCCTTCAGAATTATTTAATAATTCTGCGAATTAGATATTTTTCAAGCATCTTCATTATTCATCATAACCTGCCAGCTAATATATCATCTCTTGAATTAAAAATGTATATACAGTATAATATATAATTCATAGTATATACATAAAATGTCAAATGCATCTCTTTGACTGGGATTTTGTTATTTAATTTTTGTCTATCAACTAAAATGTCAAAATACAAGTATTTGAGTTAATATTTTAAATTTGACACCTTTAATTTTTCAAAAAATAAAAAATAAAAAATTAGATGCATTTTATATATTCTGCAAAAATCAGGTGACAGCTGGAACAAGTTTAGCCTGGGGACTTCTTTCCCCAAGTTGGGGGTTATCTTACACCTTATCTTTTCATAATATTAAATTATATTCTAGAAGAACTAAATTGGCAAATGTTTCTACTCATTTTCCTTTTAATAATATATTGATTGATGCATTATCACCCTACACTCATCCCTGATGAATTTTTCCCTTTGAGTTTTGTACATAGCCATGATTTCATGTAAATTAATATTCTCAATTTTTTAAATTACTTTTGTATGAATTTCGCCTTTCATTCAACGCTTTAGCCAATCATATTCACACCCTGATTAAAAGTCACGTCAAACTGTGCAGCTGATGGTGTTTCTAGCCTAGAAACCTGTTTTCGCTTTCCCTTGCAATAACTGGGTCTCCAAGTGATGAGATGATGAGCTGGTCTTTTTACTTTGGTGGTTTATTTCTGGATTTTGTTCCATGCTACTGGTCTCTGCGGGTCCCATCACATTAGCATAATGGAGCAGTAGCTGCTGTATTGACCAGACAGGAAGGGTGCTGTGGGAGTTTTTTCCAACCTCTTAAAGGTTTATTCGATTGGAGTGTTTTTACCCTCTTAAAGAAATATTCCAGTAAGCTGTTGCTACAAATCTTGTCAATTTGCACAAGATATTTTCAACCAGTTTGTAAAAACAGGAAAATGCAAGTAGAGTAGCCATTGTGCTTATAATGGAAGCCTGTGGGGCAAGTATAGGCTACAGAAAATATATAACTAGTTTGAATACAGTAACTCTTAAACATGACATTTTAGCATGAGTGTAACAGATTCAATTACTAACTTTTTCAAAGAATCTGTTTACATGGAGCAAACTACACTCAATTGTTATATCAATAATGCATAACCAGAGGTTCATCCTCATAAAAACATAATCTCATGGCAAAATGACTATTTAAACAATAGCAGTGATAAAATAAAGTTTTTTTAACTGAATAATTAATGTTACTGCTTTTACAAGCTTTCACATTTCTTTTTAAACCCTCTGATGTACTTTCTCCTTAGAATTTCATCGTAAGTGCATCACTTATTTTCTTGGTATGTTTTTACCAACTAAGGGATGAATTGAAAATATTGTCTGTCAATGCCACAAACTTTTATAAATCTGGAATATTTCTTTAAATATTTATCAGCAATTAAAGGAACTGTCCAACATTCCAAACCCTTATGCAGTTTTAAAAAGCTTCACATAGATGTTTTCCATAACAACAGTTTATAGCAATTATGGCTGCCAAGCTGCAAAAAGGAGACAAAAAATGTCATGATTTGCGCTCAAAAGTATTTTTTTTTTAAAGTAAGAAGAGAGAAAGAAAGAAAGACTTTTATTCAGCAAGGAGGGATTCAACTGATCAAAAGTGACAGTAAAGACATTTATAATGTTGTCAGATATTTCTATTTTAAATAAATGATTATCTTTTGAACTTACATAATAAAAAAAAATCCAGTAAAATGTATTACGGTTTCCACAAAGATATTAAGCAGCACAACTGTTTTCAGTATTACTACTACTACTACTACTACTACTACTACTAATAATAATAATAATAATAATAATGTTTTTGAGCAGCAAATCAGCATATTAGAATGATTTCTGAAGGATCGTGTGACACTAAGGACTGGAGTAATGGCTGCTGAAAATTAAGCTTTGCCATCACAGGAATGATTTTTTAAAATAAATTAATGTAGCAAATTAGCTCAAAAGGGAAATATTTATAATTAATTATAACTGGTTATAATTACTAATAAATATTTAGATTAGATCTTAGAATTAACTGTAGCAGAATTGATATCACAATTATTCGATCTGGCAGTCCACCGAGCAGACAATATAATCATTTATCAATTCTAGGAAAGATTATTTTCCTGGCCAAGGAAGAATAGCTTTCCAACTTTATGCAGTCCTAGCAATAGTTTAGCATGTAGCAAGGATCAACATTTAGTGACTTCGAATCGTGAGCAGCACACAGAGGCAATCAATTTGTGAATATAAGAGATTTAATAAATGTAACTATAGCTAACATACAATTAAATTAAGCAAAACACATATATATAGAATGAAGGAAAGTAAGGAAGAGAGAGAGAAGAGCAAAAGAATGGCAGTATTTCACAACAATTAACCACAACCTAATGAGAATCATCAGAGAATTCAAAAATCACCTTAAACAGGGGCTCAAACTTAAACACGCATCTAAATAGTTGTAAACATTACTTGAATTGACTTGCTGAACAGGAGTCCTGATGCGATAAACAAAGAATCCTTTAGGAGTGAGCTGAAGGTTTTCCTCTGGTTCTTCTTGAAGAAAGGAAAGTCCACAGCGGATCGACAAAAGTTATTTGAAGATTAAAAACTGCTAGAAAATCTCAAGAGGAGAGTTTTGAAAAGTCTTGAAAAGTGTCCGTCTCAAGAAGAAAGAGTTTTTGAGCCACAATTAGTCTGAGTTCGGAACTTTTGATAGTTCCTAGCCGCACCCACCTTTTGGGTGGAGTGGCCAATCAGAGGCATGAATTTTGAGCGGGAGAATCTTTCTTTGTCTCCATTTATGGCCTATTTGCATTTTTATTGCTGGTCTGGAGAGTTGGTGCAGTTTTACTTCAAAGCATAGTAAAAATTGTATGATGCATTTCACGATCACATAGTGTACATCATTGTTTGAGTAATAAAAAGAAAATCATTTTGATACCAAGAAAGAAACCTCTAGAAGATATTAAAGCAGAAATACACTCATACACTTGAATATAGGCGTTTAGAGCTTAACTAATACAAATAACGAGTGGTAACTAGGCTAATATAATAGAGAAACATACAAACAACACATGCATATACCAGATACAATTGTAACTGATTAATTATAGTCTAAATAAAGAAAATGTCTTTATGTGTGTGTGTGTGTGCCTGGCACGAGGGTCATTTACAACTCTTTGGAATGTGTTTGAAGTTTGATGGGGAGACCAGAGAGGGCTGACCTGTTTAGCCTCTTCTTGATAGTGGTAAAACCATTTAAATTTAGCACCCATAGAAACACAGACACTGGGGCCAGGTCTGTAATTTATATGTCAAAAGGCTAAAAGGGTCTCTTAAGACATAAAGTGTAACCACCATCACTGATCCTAAGCAGACACTACATTAAAATAGAAAATAGTTATTTTAAATTATAATACTTCACAATAATATTTTTGATCCAGTAAATGCAATCTTGGTGAACATAAAGCTTTCTAAAGCATTTGTGTAGAAATCACATTAATATTTAAGTCATTATTCAACTTTATTGATATGAGGGTGAGTAAATAATGATATAGCATTTTCATTTTTGAATGCTTGACTTTTTTTTACATTATACTCTGTGACATTTTCTGTACTGTAAGGACTGATGATACAGAGTCTAACAGGCTTGTAATGTGAGTATTTGCAGTTATTGGAGTTGTGGAAGGATAGAAAACCGGACCGAATCAAAGTCGAGTCCACACAATAAGTAGTGAATGTTTTTTTTTCCTCACTTTGAGTTCTTGATCATGTTTGTTTGGCAGTTATATTCACAATCACACATTATACCAGTTTTGGACATTGATCTTGTGTCTAGCTGTTGTGTTTAATCTCTTGAATAAATAAATGAACCGCATTTGTCACTGCCAGGCAGGGGATAGGATTGTTCACACAAGGTGTAAATTAAGTAGATTGAGAGTGACACAGAATAAACTGCCCGTTTTTTTCCACGGGTCTAAAAAATTGAGATTCCCCTTCAGTCGGTCACTCCGAGCCACATCGGTGACCGACGAATGGGATCTCGCCAGAGAGACCAGTCCACTTCGAGTGTAACTAAACGAGCCAATGGGCATTGGCATGCGGCATTCGCATCTGGCTGCCACACCCCGCAGCTACGGGTATAAGAGGCAGCAGGTGCACCGCATTAGTTCATCTTTCTGCTTCGGAGCCGAGCGGTGGTGCATCACTACTGTTCTTGTCCTCGGTGATGGCAACAGCGAGTGTGGGCGTTACGGCACAGCAGCGGTGGTCGCGGTCTCACGGGAGAAAAAAAAAGATCGTCTTCATGCAGACAGCCACACCAGGAGTGTGCGGCAACCAGCTCCCCTGTGTGCTTCAGCACTAAAAGAGCAATCACTAAAAGAGTAACACGGGTGATCGCATCTTTTTAAAGATGTCTTGTCACCCATGTGTTTCTGGGTGTGGTCGTTTCCTGGGGCCTCAGGACGGTCACGATTGCTGCCTCACATGTCTGGGCATTCAGGACACTGAGAAAGCTTTCGTGGATGGTGCATGTTCTCCTTGTGGGGATATGACCATCTTGGAGTTGCATAAGAGAATCCGCTATGTCAAACATGGCGGAGTCCCTCTGCCTCTGCCGCGATCCAGCGTTCGTCCCGGTACCCGGGGCGGCACTGCGTCCGGTGGAGTCAGAGGTGATTTGAGGATCACGGTGAGGGCTTCCCCAAGTGGAGTTCCTCACCCCTCAAGCACTCCGCAGCCGGTGGAGCTGCCGATGGAGCGTGCTGGGCCCTCTGCTGGACAGAGTACACCACACTTTTCCTAACCCTAACCCTAACTGCATCGGAGGGCGAGCCCTCTCTTTCCGGGGATGACTACCCGGCTGTGTTGCCCCCTTCGGGTGTGGTAGCGTTGTCCGAGCCAGACCCAGAGATGATGGCTATGCTTTCCCGGGCCACCGAGAATGTCTGGCTCATGTGGAATCCTCCACCGCATCCCGATCCTTCGAGGTTGGATGAATAGTTTCTCGGTGGGGGTCGCGCTGGTTCTCAGCACCCCACTCCGGTGCCATTCTTCCTGGAAGTGCATGAGGAGCTCACAAGATCGTGGAAGGCACCTTTTACTGCCCGAAACAAATCTTGTAGCTCCTCCGCCCTCACCACCCTCGATGGTGGGGCCGCTTTGGGGTACGCGGGCATCCCCTCGGTGGAGCGGTCTGTGGCCATGTAACTGTGTCCAACAGCCGCTACCACTCTGCAGGGTGACCCTTGTCTCCCCTCACAGGCCTGTAAGTATTCATCAGGTCTAACTGGCAGTGCTTATAGAGCTTGTGGGGAGGCGGCTTCTGCCCTCCACGCCATGGCATTACTGCAGGTCCATCAGGCCAAAGCCCTGAGAGACCTGCACGAGGGTGGGCACGACCTGGCGGTTCAACATTAACTGCGTGGTGCGACGGACCTCGCGCTTCGAGCGTGTCTCTGGGTCGTGCGATGTCCACGCTAGTGGTCCAGGAGCGCCATCTCTGGCTGTGTCTAGCCGACATGAAGGAGCATGAGAAGGTACAGTTCCTGAATGCTCCCATGTTGCAGACCGGCCTCTTCGGCGACATTGTCGAGAGCTTTGCCCAGCAGTTCTCGGCAGCACAGAAGCAGACTGAGGCGATCAAACACATAATGCGCTGGAGGAAACCTGCTGCTTCCACCCCGGCTGCAACCCCTCAGCCTGCTCGTTGCCATGGGTGCTCCCATGCAGCCACAGCAGCCTTCCACCAGGCAGCATCGTGGAGCCGGTCGCAGGCAGGACATCCAGCCCGTCCAGGCCCCCGCCAAACCTACAGGCAAGCACAAGTGCAAGAGGCCCTGAGACGGGCGACCCAGAGATGGAGGAGACTGCTCATCGGGAAACGGTGACCGCACCACTCCCTCCCCGGAGGAGGGCCGGGTGGAGAATCTTTTGTTTCGTTTTGTTTTTGTTCCGCCGCTGGCCCAGAAGCCAGCGATACCAAAAACTTCAATAAAAGAGCGGTTTCCTCAGTCTCTGGGTCTCAAGAGGAGGAGAGTTGCGAGCTGTGCATCACGGGATCACTTCCCCCCTCCTTTCTCGCCAGTGGGCAGCAGTGGGTTGCCCAAGAGCACCCCTCCTGCCCATTCGTGGAACCAGATAAGAGCTGTAACACTCGAGTCCCCGCTTCATGTCATCACACGTCACACTATCACAAGCCTCAAGCCGGGTTCCTGCGTTTCCTCCCACACGAGGAGGAATCAGGTGAGTGTTACACTTCACACCCAGACCCCGCCCCCTGCCATCACAGGCCAGGCCGTCACAGGTCCCAGGCCGGGTCCCTGTGTTTCGCGTTCGAGGGTCGGACGTATCAGTACAAGGTCCTGCCCTTCGGGCTGTCCCTGTCGCCTCGCGTCTTCACCATAGTTGCGGAGGCAGCCCTTGTTCCCTTGAGAGAGCCAGGGGTGCGCATCCTCAACTATCTCAACAACTGGCTCATATTCGCACAGTCTCGCGATCAGTTGTGCGCACACAGGGACCTGGTGCTCAGACACCTCAGCCAGTTGGATCTTCGGGTCAACTGAGAAAAGAGCAAACTTGTGCCAACGCAGAGGATTTCTTTTCTCAGCATAGAGTTGGATTCGGTCAGCCAGACAGCACGCCTCACCCAGGAACATGGTCAGTCGGTGCTGAACTGCCTCAAGACTTTATCAGGCCGGACGGCAGTCCCACTGAAATTCTTTCAGAGGCTCCTGGGGCATATGGCGGCAGCTGCGGCGGTAGTTCCGCTCGGTCTGCTCCATATGAGACTGCTTCAGCACTGGCTTCATGGCCGAGTCCCAAGGTGGGCGTGGCGACGCGGTATTCACCTGGTTCAGATTACACCAGCCTGCCGCGGAACCTTCAGCCCGTGGACGGATCCCTCATTCCTTTGGGCAGGAGTGCTCCTGGAGCAGGTATCCAGGCATCCTGGGGTGTTCATAGACGCCTCGGCCACTGGTTGGGGAGCCACGTACAACGGGCATGCAGTGTCAGGGGTTTGGACAGGTCCCCAACTGCGTTGGCATATCAATTGCCTCGAGTTGCTAGCAGTACGCCTGGCCTTGAGCCACCTCAGAGGGCGCCTTCAGGGCAAGGACGTTCTGGTCCACACGGACAACACTGCGACCGTTGCGTATATCAACCGGCAAGGCAGTTTACGCTCCCGTCGCATGTCGCAACTCGCCCACCACCTCCTCCTCTGGAGTCAGAAGCATCTGAGGTCCCTTCGTGTCATCCACATCCCAGGAGTGCTCAATCGGGCGGCCGACGAGCTGTCTTGAACAGCACTTCCAGGGGAGTGGAGACTCCATCCCCAGGTGGTTCAGCTGATTTGGAGGCGGTTCAGAGTTTCTCAGGTAGACCTGTTTGCATCTCCAGAAACCACCCACTGGTTCTACTTCCTAACCGAGGCAACGCTCAGCACAGATGCACTGGCACGCAGCTGGCCCCAGGGCCTGCGCAAATATGCGTTCCCCCCAGTGAGCCTGCTAGCACAGATACTGTGCAAGATCAGGGAGGACGAGGAGCAGGTCCTGTTAGTGACTCCATATTGGCCCAACAGGACCTGGTTCCCGGAACTCATGCACCTCGCGACAGCCCCTCCCTGGCCGATTCCTCTTAGGAAGGATCTGTTTTCTCAGAGACGGGGCACCCTCTGGCACCCGCGTCTGGATCTGTGTAAACTCCACGTGTGGTCCCTGGAGGTTATAGGTGACCTACCCCAGGAGGTAGCGCTCACTATCGCTTCAACACAAGCACCGTCCATTAGACGGGACTATGCTCTGAAGTGGAACCTGTTCGTTGAATGGTGTTTCTCTCACCATGAGGACCCCCGGAGATGTTCGATCAGAGCCGTACTTTCCTTCCTGCAACAAGGATTGGAGCGTAGGCTATCCCCCTCCACCTTCAAGGTTTACGTTGCTGCTATTTCCGCCCACCATGACCCCATAGAGGGGAGGTCGGTGGGGAAGCACGATTTGGTCATCAGGTTCCTTAAGGGGGCCAGGAGGTTAAATCCTCCTAGGCCTCCCTCCCTACCCTCTTGGGATCTGGCATTGGTGCTAAGAGCCCTACAAACTGCCCCCTTCGAGCCTTTGCGGTCAGTCGAGTTGAAGTTTCTTTCTATGAAAACCCTACTCCTGACTGCATTGGCCTCGATCAAGAGGGTGGGGGACCTGCAGGCATTTTCGGTCGACGAATCGTGTCTTGAGTTTGGGCCGGCTGACTCCAGTGCAACGCTGAGACCCCGGCCCGGCCCAGCCCGGCTATGTGCCCAAGGTTCCTACCACTCCTTTCAGGGACCAGGTGGTGAACCTGTAAGCGCTGCCCCTGGAGGAGGCAGACCCAGCCCTAGCTTTGTTCTGTCCTGTACGCGCACTGCGACAGTACGTGGATAGAACTCAGAGCTTCAGGACCTCAGAACAGCTCTTTGTCTGTTACAGAGGACAGCAGAAGGGGAAGGCTGTCTCCAAGCAGAGGATGGCCCACTGGATAGTGGATGCCATCACCTTGGCCTATGAAGCACAAGGTGTGCCCTGCCCGCTCAGGCTGCGTGCTCACTCCACTAGAGGTGTCGCATCATCCTGGGCGCTGGCTCACGGTGCCTCGCTAGCAGACATCTGTAGAGCTGCGGGCTGGGCGACTCCTAACACGTTCGCTAGGTTCTATAGCCTGCGCGTCGAACCGGTTTCCTCCTGTGTTCTCACCTCAAACGGGTAGTGGCACTGAGAGGCCCGGTTCAGAGTCAGCTCGCGGCGTCCTTAACGCCTAAATTCTCCAAAGAGTTCCCTGACCGGGCAAACCCTGTCGAGTCCTCCAGCACTCCGGCAGCCAGACGTGGTGGAGTGTCCGGCGCCAGGCCTTCAGCCAATGAATTCTTGAAATCTGGTGTGAGGTTAGTGCCCATATGAGTGACCCTGTTGGGATCCCATATGTGTATTTCCATGGTACACTTATTAGAGCCGTGTTTTCCCTTGCAGACCACGTTCTGCTGTCTCTAAATGATGCAGCCTGAGCCATCTCAGAGACTTCCATGTGCAATAGGGCCCTGCAGGGTTACTTCACATGAGTAAATGTCACTTAACCCCGTCTGGGAGGAGGTGACTCCGCGGTGTGCCTCTTCCAGTTGGAAGGGCACGCTTTCCCAGTGTTATATAAGTCCTACTGTTTGGGTTGCTCGAGGAACAGCAGTAGTCAACCTTCTCTGTGTAGAGCCTGGTCCTATTGTCTGTCTTATAGGAAGGACCAGGAGGCCTACACAGGGCACTGGAGGGGGAAGCTCCTGTGGCGCTTTGGTAGGGATCCCATTCGTCGGTCACCGACGTGACTCGGAGTGACCGACTGAAGGGGAATGTCTCGGTTATGTATGTAACCCTCGTTCCCTGAAGGAGGAAACAGAGACGTCACGTCCCGTCGCCACAGTCGCTGTACCACAGCTGAGCTGCCAGGTCACCGGCTTGGCTCCTCAGCGAAAACATGAATTAATGCGGTGCACCTGCTGCCTCTTATACAGCATATAGCTGTGGGGTGTTGCAGCCAGATGCGAATGCCGCATGCCAATGCCCATTGGCTCGTTTAGTTACACTCGAAGTGGATTGGTCTCTCTGGCGAGATCCCATTCGTCAGTCACCGACATGACGTCTCCGTTCCCTCCTTCAGGGAACGAGGGTTACATATGTAACCGAGACGTTCATCTTCCATCTACATGCTTGGCAGGGGGCATACAAATCAACCTGTCCCTGTCTCCGTAACACCCCTCACCTCCTGATCTTCCTCTCCCAGAGCACAGGTTCTCGTGTTCTATTAATGCCGGGCTTGCCGTCCTCTCGTGATAGTGCCGTAGGTCAATTGGTAAATGTGAAGAGGTTATGGAGTTAGCTGGAGGCGCAGGACTCATCACTGTGGCTGTCTGAAACATAGCAGGGGAACCATCAAGTGCCTGGCAGGGGGATTGCCACAGAAAGCCACAGTTTCTGAAACTGAACAGCTCTAACTTTTAAAATATTGTTTACAGTCTTTTGTGTTGTTTTGTTTGTGTTTAACTACTATAAACCTCCAGTTATTTCCAGCATTGTCATTATCATGCTTCTGAATGGATCTGATCTTAATGAGAGATAACAAACTTTATTATTTCTTCCTTTTTAATAGATGATCTGCTAAAGAAAATGAGGTTTTTGATGAAGCTTTAGGAAGTCGTTTGACTTGCTGCTGGGTACACGTCTGACATTCTCTGATTAAATGGCAAATGACTGTACTGATATTCAAAAAAATTACTTTCCTTTGAGTTTTTTACTTTCTCTGGCCACTGATGTAGTTGGCAGATGAAGATATCGGCCGTTAGAACAAACACTGCCACCCCTGCCCACCTAGATTCTTTTCAAAGGCTCTTTGGAACCTGCTGAGGCTTGTTGGAAAGAAAGGTTAGGTTTGAATGAGATTATAATTAAATAGCACAAGCAAGCACTCATCTGCTTTTTAATCTTTTCATTTTCTCTTCTGACTGGTCATTCTCTCTCTGTCTCTCTGAGACTTGTGACAGCATGTTTTATTGGTCTTTACACCCAAAATGGAAACCTTTGGCCAATATTACTTTTCCCCCAATGAACTTCTCTTAGCATCTGCTACAGTGCCTGTGGTTACAGCGTATTCCTGCTGAAAAGAGCATATGTTAGGTTTTGGATATTAGTTTTCCCACCAGGCTTTTTATCTAGCTTAACCCGCAAGATTTTCTTGGACAACCAACATCATCATAAAGATTAGGGCTGTGGAATGAAAACTGTATATTTATATCTGTGTGTGCTGCACTGACTAAATGATCTGTTTCTGTATTTGTATTCAGATGTTGGTGGGACTTGAACCTTAATAGATTAAATCTGAACACTTAGCTTTTATTTTGTATATATATATTTTATTTCAGTTTTAGTGTGTTTATTGGTTTTATGTGCTTTTGTAATTTTTTTAGTAGAGGGTTTAGTAGAGGGTATATATATATATATATATATATATATATATCTGATCACGTATTTCCTTTTCCTTTTGGATTTTCATCTAGTTTCGATTTATATTGTCATTATAGTAAAATTACAATGATAAAACAATAATAAAATTACATAAATAGTTTTTTATGTATCATTGCAATTTAAAAAAAGAAAAATTTAATATTAATATATTGACAACAGTGTGGCTGTTCACTATGCAGGTGTTCGCTTTGATTTTCAAAAGAATTGCTCCTAGTGGTCTTTGAAGTCATTATTTTAGTTGTTCTGAATCAGATATTTGGATTCGGGCACATCCCAATAAAGACGTCCTGTGTTATTCTGCTAAATGGCACAACTATGTTAGTCCACTAGCTAGACCACGACCAAACGAACATAAACCAGCCTGGACCATCGCAATCCATGCTGGCCTGAGCTGGTATTTACAGCAGAGAATCAAAATTCCATAAACACTGTACAAATACATAAATGCATGGTTTAAAGTGCCATGTAGTGAATGGTAGAACTTAGAAATATCATGAAAGATGATATGATATATCATAAAACATTTCTGAATAGAAAAAGACTATGTCCATGACTTTTAATTTTTTGAGAACATAAATAGATGGTAGATGAATAATATATGTCTTGTCCTGTTGTAACATAAGAGCTAGTCTAGACAAGGTGCCAGCCATGCTGAATGGGAGCAAACCACTGTGTGTGTGTGTGTGTGTGTGTGTGTGTGTGCGTGTTAGTGTGGGGAAACAACTGAGCATTCCTGGAAGCCCACAAATATCATGGCAGAAGGGCTCACTGATCAATAAATATTACCTCAATAAAACAGAAAATGATAAAGAGAGAAAACAAGAGACGTGGAGAGATAACAGTGGGAGGAAGAGGTTTGGAGTGAAGAAGTAAATCCCACTTTTTCTGATTTCTATACCAGCTGAGCAGCAGTTTCTTTTGAAGTCAGTGTGCTGCTAAAAATAGACACTTTATGTAACCGTACTCATTTTAGGCACAATGATGACAGCACATGTGGATCTGGTGTACCTCTCTGTCTGTCTCTCTCTCTTTCTTTCATTTTCCCTCCTTCCCTCTTTCTTTATCTCACTTTGCATAATTGAAGCAATGGTAGGAGGATCTGGGTGCAACATGCTTTTTGAATTATAGTCACAACATCATAACTTGTACTCATCAAGTTGTAGGAAAGAGAGTGCAGAAGTTGGACTGATCTGTCTTTGTCCTGTTCAGCTGCTCTCCCACTGCATGCACACCTGTTAATTAAACCAAGAGCTGAAAATTGCAGCTGATTAATGAATGCAGAAAGGATCTGATTGTTCAGTGTGTACTTACACAGCAAAAGAAATGTTCCATTTCAGTCTGCACTAAAACACTGTGTACTGTAAAATAATGGCAAGAACCGTTTCAGGCTGCATGCAAAAATGACACGATCAGTGTAGTATAATTAACAAATAAATGACTCTTCAAAAGAATAAAGCAAGACCAGTTTAGTTGTATTCCAAAAATGAAATTTATGAGTAGTTCAGAATAATGAGTTACCAATTTGAACCAGTCTGAAATAATGCTCCTAAACATTTACAGCATCAGAGTGAGAGAGTTTTCTTTCATATGTACGCAGAATTGACATAACCAGTGTAAATGCTGTGGCATAAATATTCTTTAACAGTTTTTTCATAACTCATAATTTCATGCAATAAGTTTGTTTAATTTAAGTTTACAATTGAAATGTGAAGTAATTTAATGGGCAGCAGATGTATATTGAAGCTAAAATATTAGGCACGAGAATGCGTCATTATGTTGAAAGTAGACTGCCGATGAACAGATGCTTCATGATGCTCTGCTGTGTTGCGTTAGAAAATGGAAGCACTTTCTCTTTCTATGGAGTGTCTCATGAGGAATATCTTCTCTTCACTGCGGCTAAGTGGATGTCGGGTGTTATGTTGACAGACACAATTGGGTTATGATAAGGATGTCTAAAGGGTCAGTCACAACAGCCATTCAGCAGAATAATCTGTTCCTCTGCATGCCGAAATGACTTCAAGTTGCATTTTCATATGATTTTCCTTAACCTTTACCTGTAGTTTATGCAAAAATGGCTACTTTACTTACACATACATGCTTTCTTTTTCAAAGAAAGCATGTATGTCCCCCCCCCCCCCATTATATATGTAATAATATATATTAATATATATATTATTATATATTAATATATAAAGAATATTGAAATATTCTTTATAATATTTTATTTTCTGTTCCACAGAAAAAAAAAGAAAGTCTTACAGGTTTGGAACAACATAATGGTGAATAAATGAGGACATAATTTTCATTTTTGGGTGAATTAACCTTCAAAGGTGAAGTGTGTAATTTCTGTTCCACAAAAGGAATTTTGCAAATAATGATTGTTTTTCCAAACACTCCCAGCACCCCTTCTGCTCTTTCCACTCTGCTTGTCTTCAAACCAATAAATTCCTTGTACCGGTAAATAGCTTATTATAGGTAGTGCTGAGCAAAATGCAC
This sequence comes from Spinibarbus caldwelli, assembly GCA_039654775.1. NCBI lineage: Eukaryota > Metazoa > Chordata > Actinopteri > Cypriniformes > Cyprinidae > Spinibarbus > Spinibarbus caldwelli. Next base: position 33,846,841 of record CM077223.1, on the reverse strand, counting down.
ACCATTGGTTAAGTCAGACAGAAATATCAGACTGCTCAAACAAACAAAGCTCCAGTGTTTACATTCTATATGAATTGCTTACCTTTAGTTGTCTCTGCACAAACTGGGAGAGGAGAAAAAAGAGCACACTTCACCTTTAATCTTTTTGATTGGTTTTCCTTGTAGCAACTAGCCCCATGGCCACACACATACACCCTTTCTCGCTCACGTTTCTGTTTTCTCCGCAGGGATTGGACAGGGTGTTCCAGTGGTGGCTCTGATAGTGGAGGGGGGTCCTAATGTGATCTCTATTGTGCTTGAGTACCTGAGAGACACTCCTCCTGTGCCCGTGGTGGTGTGTGACGGCAGCGGTCGTGCCTCTGACATCCTGGCCTTTGGGCATAAGTACTCAGAGGAGGGCGGGTATGTGAGCTAAATATCTCTCTCCACTCTAACAGTACAATAAGATATGAATTTTCATTTACATATAGATGAAGACTGAACTGTAGCACAAAATGGAGCGCAACAGTAAACACACTTTTTCAGCATTTTCTCCATAAGCACTTCTAAACATGAACCAAACAAGCCAACTCTGAGATGAATCGCAAATGTTACAAACAAACCGTTACTAAAAGGAATATGGAATTGGAGAAAAAGACAAGATGTGCCTGATGTTGTTGTTTTTAAAAAAATTATTTTTATTTATTTTTTTCTAATGAACTAAACTGAACTAATGAACTACTCATCACATAAACACTGGAAATTTCATGAAAATGCACAATTTTAAAAAAACATTTATATATTTTTTGGTTACACTTTATTTTAAGGTGTCCTTGTTACAGTGTAATTATACAGTACATTTAAGTACTGAGTAATACTAATTAACTTCATGTACTTACTATATGATTAGGGTTAGGATTGGGGTTTGGCTTAGGGTTACTTGCATGTAATTATGCATAATTTATTGTTATTATAATAGTAAGTACATGTAACTTGTAACAAGGACACCTTAAAATAAAATAATAGTGTGAAAGTGTTTTTATAAGACAGAACTATTGATTTATAGCCAATGATTATTTTATATTTAACTATTGTTCAATATAACAATATATATATTAGATTTTGGCCAATTATGTTGATCAGTTTTACATGTGAAAAATATTTAGCTTTTAATAATAATTCATTATAATTATTCTATTCGTATGTGTGTTAACTGTGTTAATGATTCAACTAAATTCCCCAATTCCATTGTATGAATATATAAATGATTAAAATTTCAATGTTATTGTGTTATTAATTATGATTAAATACACCTAATATGATTAATTGCAATATTTAAAGTTTTTATCACTTACTGCAAAATATACAAATATATATTAATGATACTGTATTTGATTGATAAACTTTCCTTAAATGAACCTAAAATGATTAATCATTATTAATCTCAGAAACCTGTATGAATATTAAATTAAAATTTGTCAATTCACAGCCCAAATTTTTATCATTTAATGTACAATCTTTAAATATATTCAAAATTTTAGTTGGTTCATGGCCCTAATGCATATCAATTACTGTAGAACATTTAAATATGGACAAATATTTTTAGAAATATACAAAAAGACCAACTTTTGACATTTGCAGTACATTGTAAGGTTACTGCTGAGCTGTTTTGCTGCTGTTCTCGCTTCAAGGATCTCCAAGGACAGTTTCTCCTCAGGATTATGGGTCGTGTAGTTCTTTATAGAAAATTTAGAAGTTAAACATTTTATTTATTTATTTATTTTTAGATGTTTAATTTTAAAAAATCAGTTTGACGTGAGCTGTGGTGGGTCTTTTTGTGATTTTGTTCTAATTGTGATTTTAATGTTATCATTAAAAAGCAGTTTGTATGGAGAAAATGAATGGGATTTTTCCTTCTGAAGACCTACTGTTGTGCTCTGTTGGAATATTTTCATTGCATAAATGATTTGCTGTGATATCCCAGTCTCATCTTTCTCTCTGACTACATGTTAGAATCATAAACGAATCATTGAGAGACCAGTTACTAGTCACCATTCAGAAGACGTTTACATACAGCCGGACGCAGGCCCTGCATCTCTTCATCGTTCTGATGGAGTGCATGAAGAAGAAAGAACTGGTGAGTGTGTGCAGTCGTAATGATTAAACCCCCCTGATCTGACAGATTTAAAGACATTCCTCTAGAGCCTTTTTGCTGTACTTAGAGTTCTTTGTACGAGGGCGAACCCGTGATAAAGCCAGGAGATTTTTCTGCCGCACAATTCCTCTCCATGTCAGCATGCCGTTATTCTATCGGACAGTCAGAGATGCGTGTAAAGTGGCCCCTTCAGCTCGGGGCTGATAAATGTCACTACCTCTGCAGCCCACATGAAGTACATTTCCTCAGGCCCTGACACCATCTCTTCACATCAGCTTCTCACACACATACACTCTCTCTTCATCTCCCTGATGCACAGAAAGTAAAACTATTCTTACATACTACTGATATCATCATCAAAAACTTGTCATCTTTTTGAATCCACTACTCTTCTGCTGAATTATTCACCAGATTGATGACACCATAATCTGTGTGACTTTTCAATTAGAGTGCACTTTCCAGTTAGCTCATCTAAAAGCTCTCAATTCACATTTATCCTTCCCCTGTTGGCCATTACTTCCAGAACATCCTGAAATTCCCCCAATAAAGAGTTTTAACAATCAACTTAAGCGTTGCCAGGAGAAATATAGAGAAGGGTCTGGCTGCAGACTTGCACTTGCATTTTCAGACTTGCATTCTGAGACTTGCACTCTCAGGCACCTGCACTTCCGCAAGTGACGTCACTTGCAGTCTTTTTAATTTTTTATTTTATTGTATTTATTGTTTTTTTTTAATTGAATATCTCAACATTTTACACAAATAGCCAGTTGGTGAAGATAACAAAAAAGAAACTAAATTACAGTGTCACTTGCAATTGACGCTTGCACTTTTTGCTACCTGTGACGTCACTTGCAATCCACACAAACCAAGCGTGTTGTCAATGGAGACGAGACGCTGTGGTGGTTTAATGATTAAAACTAATTTAATATCATAACATACAGGGTCCTGCAAGTCATCTGTAAGAGAAAAAGACAAGACCCGCAAATCGGTGGCAAGCAACAGAACAGCAGAATATGAACGCAATGCTCTCAAGCGCTTTTAAACCTCCCATAGAAAATCATAAACACTTAATATGGCTTAATGTGTTAAGATAGTGCTATTAAAAGATCAAATTCAATATACAGTTTATTAATATAATGTATATGTATATAGTGTTTTCCTCCCATACCGCAAAACGTGGCATAATGTGGCATAACGGACTAAGATTATAAAGACCAAACTCAATATGCTTCTCTTCATTATTAAAACATAATTAATATGTACAGATAAGCAGGTGAGCCCAGAATAAACACAACACGCAAAGGTCCACGTTTTCCCATTTAGAATAAAATTTTGTCCATTAAGCTACATTACGTGTTTTATTTATAATGATTTTCTACGGGAGGAAAACATTTAGCCTAATGTGCAACTTAACGCGTTCTGGGCTTGCAAGTGACATTGTAATTTAGTTTATTTTGTCTTATCTTCATCACATGGCTACTTGTGTAAAATGTTGAGAGATTCGATAAAAAATTTTTTTTTTTAAAAATTAATAAATACAATAAAATTAAAAATTAAAAAGACTACAAGTGACGTCACTTGCGGAAGTGCAGGTGTCTGAGAGTGCAAGTGCAAGTCTGCAGCCAGACCCTATTGGAAACATATATGCTTTCATATTTTTTATTCTATCAAGTAGAATCTATAAAGGCTCGTAGAGCCATGATTTGCATGCGAAATGTTTTTCTACTTGTCTTTGTATGTCAATGTAATTGAAATTAAATTTCAATGTTGTGTTTGTATATTCAGATATTGTTTTCAGTCATTAAATCATACATCCTCAAAATGATTTTTGTGTTTGTTCTTTTATTACGAATGCTTTCGTTCTTCTTTTAGTCACTGTAGTGGTTTCACTCATTGTCTGTGCATGTGTACTTTTGTGTATGTGCACACCATATGCTTTTTTTTAATAAATTCATTGTATAACTGTGTTTTTCAGTGTTGTTTATGCATGCGTTTCCACTGTGAAGTATGATCTGTAGCTGTAGATGTGTTAATCCTCATTATTAAGATGACCTTCTCAAACGTAGATGTGAATCTTTGTACCCACACACCATATGACTAATTACTTAAGCCTGTGTATTTATATGCTGGACTGGCTTAAATGCAATTGTGTTCAGATGCAAACTTTTTTTGTTGAAGGTGAGAGCTTGGTTTGAGTACAGCACGTTGGCTTTAGTTTACATGCCACCCACTTGAGTATGCTGTATTGATGACTCAAAAGTGAGATCACAAAGCCTTCGAGACTCTGCTAAACCTGAAAAGGAAGCAAATTCAAAAAGTTACTTAAAAGAGCTTATTTGTCTCAGCACAGTTTGACCAGTGTGAACATACCAATAAACATGCATACGCTCTCAGAAAAAAAACTGTCAATGGAGCGGTACCATCTCAAAAGGTTCTAATATGTATACTTCAGGTAGTAATGTGTACTTTAAAAGTACTAATACATGCCTTTTAGGTACCAGAATGTATCATTTAGGGGTAAATAAGGTACAAAGATGTACTTTTTAGCTTTTGCACTTAGGGTATTGGCCCAATGACAGCTTTGTACCTTACCTGTGCCTTTCTTCTGAGAGTGTACATCATTGTAATGTGTCACTGACTCACACAAACATGTACACTTATGCTCAGTGGGGTGTCTGATGTGTTGGCAGATGAGTGCAGCATGTGTGTTTGGGGCCTAGACATCTTTAGTCCACAGCACTCATCTCGCATTCATCATACATGCACACAGTTAAGCTCAGCGCTTGATCTCCTCTTTTGCTCTCTGTTGCTGTACTTTCCACTAAGGACAAGCCAATGGGAGAACTTCCATGCTTGATGATTGGAACAAATGCTTGCAATTTACAACTGTGATTAGAATGCTGGAGTGAATGGGTGTTAGAGGTGCCTTTGGCAGTCTTTGAAGACAGTCTTTGCTAAACGTTTTTCAGAGTAATTATCGTATATTAGCAGTTTTATTTGAAGACAGTAACCTAAAAAATACTTTATGAGTAAAATGCATCAGAGTAGTTGAGTGTTGATCATAATTGTGTACTATTATGCTATTTCAAATATGTTTACTGTGCACAGTACGTATGTTTTCAGTATGCAGAGAGTACTTACTAGATTTGGCAAAATGTGCATTATACAACAGCTTACAGTTTGGAATGCTATGTCCCATAATGCAATGCGGCTGACTTGATTTTCCATTTCCAGTTTGATGGATAAACTAGATCTTATTGTTAACCTCACTTTTTTGTGACTCATTAATGTATCTTACTGACAAATGCTTGACAAAATTTGATGAGAAATGCAAAATTACTTGTTGCATAATGTGTATATATATATAAATGTATGCAGAATACTCTGCAGTATTCAGCAAGTAGCTAGAATTTCATTCCACTGCAGCAATGCTATTTGCATAAATGCATTTGGTTGGATAATGATATCCAAAGTTCATTTAAAATAAAACCTGAGTAGCTGTACAGAGCAAACATGCTTGCTTTGGGTTATGGACTGAAGTTTGCTAACCGACAAATATAGAGGACTTTAGAACTCACTGCTGAGATTTGCACAGAGATTCTCTGATGTATTTAGCAGTGCAGAGATTTATCAAAATCAATCGATGGGTTGTGCAAGAATGCTTAACAGGGCAGTTTTTGGCCCCCGAGCTGCTAGTTGACAAGTCGTCGTGCTGGTCATAACATGAGCTTGAGGGCCATTACTGATGCCACCATACATACATTAATTCGTATATTTTGCATTCAGGTGCAAAATATGCCTCGAGGAACATATACTCTGATAAAAATTTCATTCATATGCGGTATAACATTTGTTCTCAAGTTGAGGAGATGCTCCATAACTTTATGAATATTTCATATCATAAATTTAAGAAATAATATTTTCCTTTTTGCATCTAAACCACTTTCTTAAAGTAAATAAATAAATAAATAAATTCCTCACTCTCTTGTCATTCCAAATACTTTCTCAACAGTATTTAAATATAATTAACAAAAATGAAACCTGGTCATTTGGCTCCTCAGTATCAAAACAAACAAAAATGTGAGGTAAGAAAAGAAAAAAGTGCTGAGATATGAGAATAAGCGAATAATGCTTCTACTCGGACGAGCTTGTGTTCTGTGGTGAATCAAGAGCGGGATATTGAGACCTGAAGGGAGGTGTCTTCATTCAACTCTGTTCCTTTGAAGCACCTGAGCAGATGTTTAACCTGCACCCGACAGGACAGGCTTTCATAACCTCCTGCCTCTCAGTACATGACCTGACTACACCTCTCCAGATTTGGTGGGTGCAGCAGCAAACTACAATTAATTGCAACTATACTAGATTAGATTAGGTTCCTTTTAGGAATTCAGTATTTCAGTTCTGTGTGAGATTAATTGGCACTTGACACATAAAAGAAGCATTATGTCAGTCTTTTGCTCTTCTCTGCAGTAGGCATTCCATCTCTTATTCAGGGCTAAACTCCATTCTTAATCTCTTTCCTACTGTGGAGGTCTTTGTTTCTGCAACCAAGGGAGAGATGGTTGAATTAATCAGACTGACAGACTTTCTGTCTATTTATCGCTCTCATTCTGTTTTCCTTGAGCATCTTCCTTGTGTTTCATGTTTCCGATGGCTCTGTGAAGAGTTAGCACAGCTAGTTTTCCCTCAGACCAAAACATTTCGATTGCCTCTTCCAGGAAACATCACTGTATTAGCTCTTGCTGATGTGTGTAAAAATGTTTTTAAATGTCAAAATATTTTCTCCTATGAAATATTGATTTGAGTTGGAATTATTTTTTATAATTTTACCTGTATACACTAAATAAAAAAGCCAATTACAGTGTATTCAACCATTTGCAAATAAAGTCCTCTGATGTCACCTGCGTCATGAAACAAAAGAGCGTGTCTGCGATGTGATTCTAGAGACTTTGTGTTCTTTGAGCATGGATGTAGCCTGCAGCTGTTTTAAAGAGCATGCTGATCTTCTGAGTAGGGATTGGTCAGGTGGAAAAAGAGCCATGCTTTATAAAGCTGATGCTGTCACACTTCACGGGATGCACGGGAACCAGGAACGAGGAGACGAGGAATACTCAAAACGAGAGTCTTTAATGATACCATCGGGGAACATAGAGCACATGAAGACATTCAAAGACCAACAAACATGAACTGAATGGACTGGGGCTTATAAAGACAGGGAAATCAGGGGAAAACAAGACACACCTGGAGCAAATTAACAATTAACATGAAAAAACACATACAGACAGGTCCATGATCCTGACATAACGCCACCTCCCGGAAGGTGCGTCCTAGCACCGTAGTAACATCCACAGGGGAGGGGTGGGCGGGAACTAAGGAGGAGGCTCAGGAGGAGGATGAACCCCCGGGAGGGGGCCGGCTGACAGAGACCAGGGAGGCGACGAAGGAAGGAGGAGCCAGGGAAGAGACAGGAGGGATCCGGAGCAGGAGGAGTCCAGCAGGACCCAGACCACAGCCTTGATGTCGACCCACGGTGGAGCCGACGGAGGGAGGAGCCATGGAGGAGGAATGGCCGCCGACTCCAGGGGGCCGAACAATGGAGGCGGAGCAGGTGGTGGAGGAGCCCGAGGTGGAGACGGAGAGCCAACGAGCCATGGGGATGCCGAGGATCCGGAGGGCCAGAGTGGAGCCGAGGGCTCTGGCGACCGAGGTGGAGACGGAGCTCTGGAGATCCGCGGCGGAGCCGGAGCGACTGAGGACCAAGGTGGAGCTGGCGGGAGGAAGGAGCCCAACGGAGCCGGTGGGACGGAGTGACGAGGCGCACCCAGAGGAGAGGAGTCCCGAGGTGATGGTGGGTCGACGCCCGACCAAGGCGGAGCCGGAGGAACGAGGGAGCCCGGAGGAGCTGGTGGATCGACGGGTGACGGTGGAGGTGAGGGAGCTAGGAGCCGAGGTGGAGCCACTGGGTTAATGGGCCGAGGTGGAGTCCGGGCCGAGGAGGCTGGAGGCGGAGGTGAGGGATACTCCAGCCCCGACGACGCTGGAGGATGGCAGTCACGTGGGGCTCGCACTGCATTGATGGTGGGCTGAGGGCGAGCGGAGGGGCCACCAGACGACAGCAGTGGAGGAGGCAGGAGCAGGTGGGAGGGCGGGCATTTGTCAGCCTATTGGCTTTCAGGGTGAAACTCTGGAATGGGAGCCGACACTGGGGGGCGCTCTGGAGGCGCGGGTTCTGGAGGATGCTTTTGGGGAGCGGGCACTGGAGTGCACCTCTGAGGAGCAGGCACTGGAGGGCGCTCTGGAGGCGCGGGCTCTGGAGGACGCTTTCGGGGAGCGGGCACTGGAGGGCGCTCTGGAGGAGCGGAGCTGGACGGGACCAGCGGAGACGAAGGAGGGCTGGACGGGACCAGCCAGGACGAAGGAGAGAGGAGAGGGGGAATGTCGGCCTCCAGATCTGTCTCCCAGTCTATTAGATCCCCCTCAAAGTCTAGCAGCCCCAAATGCACGATCGGCTCACCCTCAGCCGTGATGCAGGGGGCGGAGCTCCACTCCGCGCTCACACCGTTCACGGCTTGCTCCCACGTGGTGGGCACTGTCGCCAGCTCTCAAACCTGGTCTGACGGATGGGGCTCTACATCCGGGGCGATCCTCTGCTCAGTCGCTCGGTTTCACGCTGGCTCGCAGATCGCAGCGGGAAATGGCTCTCCGTCATCGGTGGGCTCGGGCTAATGCTCCGCACCGCGGGGAGTTGGTGGGCTGGGCTCTGGGTCTGGACTGGCTCTGGCGAGATCATCCTCAGGAGAGACGGTGAGGGGCGATCCGTTTCTCGCCAGAGTCCACTCCACGAAGGCGGCGAATTCCGCTCGAGGACCATCCTCGGACAACAGCGCTCTGCTCGCGGTGTTCAGGCTTGCGTCATAGAATGAACAGAGCGCGTCGTCTGGATAGCTGGTGGCATTAGCTAAACACAGGAACAGTCTTGTATGGTCCTCGAGCGAAAGCTTCCCCTGCTCCAGCAGGAGGAGGAGGAATTCGGGGCGAAGGAGGGGATCCATATGGACACAACGGAAACAAAAAACACTGGGTAAAAATGAGGAAACAAAACGGAGGTTTAGACACACGGAGGTAACTGTTTTGGTCGGTCTTTTGTCACACTTCACGGGATGCACGGTAACCAGGAACGAGGAGACGAGGAATACTCAAAATGAGAGTCTTTAATGATACTATCGGGGAACATAGAGCACATGAAGACATTCAAAGACCGACAAACATGAACTGAATGGACTGGGGCTTATAAAGACAGGGAAATTAAGGGAAAACAAGACACACCTGGAGCAAATTAACAATTAACATGAGGAAAAAACACACACAGACAGGTCCATGATCCTGACAGATGCCTTGATCACTGTAATTTCTTTTCTGCAAGTCGACTAAATTATATGCAAAAACAGATGTGGCCTTTTATAGTTTTGGAATTGAAGCATATCCTACCACTCATAAAAATGCAACTTCTGGTTAGCTTGGTTTGGAAACTGTGCTGTTATCCAATTGTATGTTCTACTGTGTCTAATCCCTAACTCAAAACACAGCTTGTTTTTTTGCACTCACTAGACCGTCTTATTCTAGCTTTTATATGCTGAGGAGGACTCTAGCCTACAAGACTCTGAAGGACTGAACTAGGAAGGACGCAGCCTCGGTAGGATGCAGCCTTCCGTTTGAGAAGCACCCTATGAATTGGTCTTTGAGTCAGTGGTTCACAAGATTCGTTCAAAACGCGGATTCATTCAGAAACTAAACACCGCTGTGTTGCTCAGAGACGCACAACAATTCTGCTATGGCTTTAAAGGTAATTATGTTCTTTGCAAAACTGAGCAAAAACACATATTGTGTTTAAAATATAACACAATATCAACTTCTTATTTACTGAACTGTTGTACAGTATAAAACACATACAGGGCCATTTTTGCACCAGTATCTTGAATTTTAGGGCATAACTGCATTTATGGAGTTGTTGCCCTGCATCATATTTGTCAACAGTCAACTGTATGAAATGTAAGATAATGTATACTATATAGGACATACTATCACGACAAAATTAACAATTCCCCTAACCCTCGTATGCTCTTTAAAACATTTTCCTCCCTCCTTTGTCCTCCTTCTCCCCCTCCTTCTTCAACTCTAACAGCTGACGACTTTGCCACATTCTTCATTAATAAAATTACAAACCTCACTGCACAGTTCTCCACACCTCAAACTGTCAAACACATCTTACCAGCAAACATACACTCGTTCACATCCTTCTCTCCACCCTCTGAGGCAGAAGTCTCTAAACTCATCCTTTCCAGTCATCCTACTACTTGTCCGCTTGATCCTTTTCCATCTTATCTCCTTCAAGCCATTTCTCCTGCAGTTGTACCTGCACTCACTCACATCATTAACACATCCCTTCACACTGGAGTTTTTCCCTCAGCATTTAAACAGGCTCGTATAACCCCACTTCTCAAGAAACCCACTCTTAACCCAACTCTTTTAGGTAACTATAGACTGGCTTCCCTTCTACCTTTCATTGCAAAAACACTTAAACGAGTTGTGTTCAACCAAGTCTCTGCCTTTCTCACACAGAACAACCTCCTGGATAGCAACCAATCTGGCTTCAGAAGTTGACATTCGACCGAAACTGCCTTGCTCTCAGTTGTTGAAGCCCTAAGACTTGCCAGAGCAGCTTCCAAGTCTTCATTACTTATCTTGCTGGATCTGTCCACTGCTTTTGATACGGTCAACCACCAGATCCTCCTGTCAACCCTATTGAGAAAGGGCATCTCAGGAACCGCACTCCAGTGGTTTGAGTCTTACCTCTCAGATAGGTCCTTCAAGGTATCTTGGAGAGGTGAGGTATCCAAGTCGCAACATCTAGCTACTGGGGTGCCTCAGGGCTCAGTTCTTGGACCACTTCTCTTCTCTGTCTACATGACATCACTAGGTTCTGTCATTCAGAAACATGGCTTTTCGTATCACTGCTATGCTGATGACACTCAACTCTACCTTTCATTCCATCCTGATGATCCGACAATAGCTGCTTGTATCTCAGCGTGTCTAACAGACATTTCTTGCTGGATGAAGGACCGTCACCTTCAACTCAACTTAGCTAAGACAGAACTGCTTGTAGTTTCAGCAAACCCATCACTTCATCACAATTTCACCTTCCAGTTAGACTCATCAACCATAACTCCTTCAAAAACAGCCAGAAACCTTGGAGTTGTGATTGATGATAAGCTGAATTTCTCAGACTACATTGCTAAAACTGCCCGATCCTGCAGATTTGCTTTATACAATATTAGGAAGATCAGGCCCTTTCTTTCGGAACATGCAACACAACTCCTTGTTCAAGCTCTTGTTCTGTCCAGACTTGACTATTGCAATGCTCTCTTGGCAGGTTTTCCAGCCAATTCCATCAAACCTCTACAATTAATCCAAAATGCCGCTGCAAGATTAATCTTTAATGAACCGAAAAGAACGCACGTCACACCTCTGTTCATCAATTTGCACTGGTTACCAATAGCTGCTCGCATAAAATTCAAGGCATTAATGTTTGCCTACAAAAACCACCTCTGGCTCTGCACCCCTTTACTTAAATTCAGTACTTCAGACCTATGTCCCCTCTAGAAGCTTGTGTTCTGCAAGTGAACGACGCATTATTGTGCCATCCCAAAAAGGCACAAAATCACTTTCATGGACTTTTTCATTCACTGTTCCCACCTGGTGGAATGACCTGCCCAACTCAATCCGAGCAGCTGAATCCTTAGCCATCTTCAAGAAACGGCTAAAAACACATCTCTTCCATCTTTATTTGACCCTCTAACTCTATCACTCTCTATTCTAATTCTATTTTATCTATCTGTCTTCTTTTTATTAAAAAAAACACACACACACACCCTTGACCCTCTATCAACTGCATATTTATTCTCTAACTGACACTAGCTTTCATTTTTCTATTCTATCTACTTTTTTTCTTAAAAAAAAAAAAAAAAAAAAAAAAAAAAAAAAACACTAGGTTTGTTTTTTTATTCTATCTACTTGTTTTCTTAAAAAAAAAAAAAACTTTGCTATGTGTACTGCGTAAGTCTAACTGAGACTTGTCATATCGCTTGCATGTTGTTGCTCTTTTGTTGGTTTTGATTGCTTCTATTGTCCTCTTTTGTAAGTCACTTTGGATAAAAGCATCTGCTAAATAACTAAATGTAATGTACAGGTTTGGGGCGGGGCCAGTGCGTTAACTGCGTTAAAATATTTTAATTTTTTTTTTTTATAACTAATTAATTAAGTTAACGAGTTAAATTGACAGCCCTATAATAAACACATCGTTGACCATTACATCACTTTTTTATTAATAGAACTGAAATATTTAGACATTTTACCATGTTGCCATAGTAAAAAATATCAAACCGTTGGGTGGTGCTGTTGACCAATCAGAATTAAGTATTCCAGAGAACTGGAATAATTAGCTGCAAGTAAGCCTTTCATTGGTTGATTTTTCTATTTGGTTTTAGCATTCCATGGCAATAACCATAGACTGTAAAAAAAAGAATAATAATAACAATAACAATAACCAATAATGTGAGTCCGGGGCGGGACTTAGGAACCATGGAGAGAGTGTTTGGGGAAACTTGCTGGACAACAATCATTATTTTCCACAGTTTGAATGAAAATAGAGTGATGTTTCAGGTGGATGACATATTGCTCAGCTGATGTTGATGGATGGAAAGATGAAGCCACATCCGGCAGCATGTCGAACGGGTCAGTGACTATATGGATGAACAAGTGGATGGACAGCTGACAGACAGAGGTACCCCCGGCAGACGTGAGGAACAGTGTAGAGTGCTGCAGTCGGATCTAAGATGATGTGAAAGCGCTGGGCTGGTGGAGTGGAGGGAGGGTGAGGAAGGAAATTTCGCCCCTGATAAATGAAGATGAATGTTTGCCCATGGGCCTGGGTCACTGATGCATGAAGCAATCTACCGTACAGCGAGAACAGCATTCGCCAGCTCTCCAATGAGCATTAGATACAGACTTACAGTACACACCATCTTGTCTTTAACATTCAAATTCATTGCTTCGATCAATTTTACGCAGATTAATAAAATAGGGTTTGCTGAAATATCAAACCAAATGAGGTTTAGACTTAAACTGAGTGTGGCCTGAACATTTCCAGGAAGGTTTGGCGCCACTCTCTTTTTTGTGCCCCTCCAATCTCTGTAAATTTAAATATACTGTAGAGTTATAAATAGGAGAGAGACTCCTTAGCTTTTTTCCCAGAAGCTCATGCTGGCCATAATTTCACATTTCTCAATGTAGAGATAACCTTTAACATCAGGAAGACAAGCCTATGTGATGGACAGGGCTATTTTCACTACTCACTGCAGGGTTTTTTCTGACTGAGGTGATTTGCCATAACAGACACTTATGCAGCAGGTCAGTATGCTTTCTTTGATGCACCTGTAGAGGCTGCTGAGGAATGGGGATGGGGAGTTGAAAACCTGACTCTCTTAAAGGAATATTCATTAATATTATTACAGTTACTACTAAATATTGATGTTGATATCACAAAAAATACTTTCAACTCAAGGAAAAACGTGTACATGTATAAAATTAATGAATAATTTATATAAGACCCACACAGTTCTGTTTTAAACTCTCCAATCAACAAGAACATATATAAACTCAAGTTGTACATAACTTGAGTTTATATTAACACATTTTGCCTTAGTGTTTGCAAAGTGTAGTCAAGTTGATATTATTTTCGTTAGTAATGTAACATTGCTGTTAATAAATATAATGTCAATATTTATAGTTGTATTTAAAACAGAATATCCTTTTCACATTCCTTAAAGTTTATGTGTACAGAGACAAAACAACCGGATTCATTTTCATTCTTTTTCAACTTAAAATTGTGTTGTTTATTTTGGGCACAGATTTTTTTAAGCTTCAGACTATAAAAGTTAAATTGCAATCAAAGTAATCATTTTTAGCACATTCTATGGCAGTGGATAAAAAAAGAAACACAGTTCCTTCAGGAAACAACAGTGACACACGTAGTAGACAGAAGTGACAGTTCCTCACTCGGTTAATTAGTGAATGATGGCCAGTTTTTCTGTTATCGTTTATGTTTATGTATGTTTGTTTATGTACGGCGCCTAATGTTTGAAAATCTGTTCAAATTTTGAAAGTCACGTTCATATTGTAAGTATATTCTAGCTGTAACTTTCATTTCATTTACACATTGATCTAGATCACTGTGATTGTGTTTTCGATTGTGTTCACTTATAATAATTTTATCACTAATTGAGGCTTACTTCAAACAAAGCATTCAGTTGATTGTGAGAAGCATTTGCCTCGAACATATATTGTGTGATATAACAAACGGCAGAAAAAAAATGCTCTGCAATGTCTAGTTCATTCCAGCCCATGTAAGAACAGTATTATGGCCACATTTTTACTGAAATGTACACTGTGGTTGGCAGGCTTTCCAACAGAGTGACATGACTGACTGCGAGTGTTGAACGGTATGCCAATTAGCAGCGATGCAACGCGGCGATTACCAATGGGAATAAAGACGCCATCCGCTACCTCTTACAGTTGCCACTAAGAAGAAATGCTATTAGCAACCACCAGTCAGTTGAAAGACCCCGCGACCTCCAGCGATTTAATCAATGTCATTGTGAACGCCCCTTTAGGATGTTGAGGTGCCGTTGTGTTGTTTTCAACAAAGAAGAGGCGTTCAGGGCCAATGACAATTTGTTGGTGATGTGAACACTCATTAACCTAAGGCTGCCTGTTATCTCCACCGCCACAATGTTGATGTGCGGCGAGTAATGAACTGCTCTGGACCATCTGAAGTAAACAATCATCTCTTTTTTACTAGCATTAATAGAGAGATTGTTGTTCCAGCACCAGGTTGCAAGCTGTCTCACCTCTTCCCTAGGCTGTCTCACCATTAATGATGAGCCCCTCAACAGGGGCGTTGAATGCAGACTTAATGATTGCTCTGATATTTGGTGATACACTCATGGTATTACGGACGACTGTGTATCTTTACTGCCCCAAGGCTGTTGCTCCTGATGTCTTGGAGGACAGAGTTATTTGCTTAGTCTAACTGCAGCAAGTTTGTTAGGGTCTGGGGAAAGACTGTGATCAATGCCGAGATGAAGTAAACAACAGTTTGACATATGAGATTTTGTTGTCTAGGTAACAAAGTGCAATAAGGATGACAAATGCAATGCCATCATCCATGGAGCAGTTGTGCCTGCAGGTGTGTGCTTGGAGGTCCGTTGTGGAAAGGTGGTCTTAATGTCTGTGGTGCCCAGTCTCTCAAAACACTAGAATCACAATAACTGGAGTAAATGCAGTGGGGCGAAAGTCACCGAAGTCATTTTGGCACTCAGATGATGGAGGTTGATTTGAAACATGACAGCCTGGCCAAGGTGGATTTCAAGATCTCTGTGATGTCTGCAAAATATTACCTATCTTTCAATTATTGCTTCATATTAGTAGAGGAATAACCTGTGTTAAAAGTTTCAACAGCGAATGGGTGCTTTAGTTGTTAAAACGTCCTCAGAGGCACATGGAGATGATTTAAATATCCATTATTGACCTGTTCTATTCAGCTACTACAGGCTCATAAATCACAGACGTGTCCCATAGGTCAGCTGTGTACTCAATATGGATATGAAATTTTGAAAAGAACTAACAGTGTCTGATTCTCTCTCCTTTTTTTTTTTTTTTTTTTTTGAGTGATGTGTGTCAAATTGAAAAGCATTGTTCAGCCAAAAAAGTGAATTCTGTCATGATTTATTTAACTTCATGTCTTTTCAAACCTCACTTTTTTTCCTTCTTTTTGGCTTAATTTTATTTATTTATTTATTTTTATTTTTCAGTGGGGTACAGTGTTGGCTTGGACCCCACTGAATTTCATTGTTTGGAACAGTTATAAAACAGTTGTTTATCAAGATATTTAATTTTGTGTTCAACAGGAGAATGAATGTCATACAGGTTTGGGTAGATGACGGTGGGTACACATCATGATTTACTCAACCTTAAGTTGTTCAAAGCCTATGTGAATTTCTTTCTTCAAAAAAAGATATTAGGAAGAATGTGGGTAACCAAAAAGTTGCTGGCCCCCACTGATTTCTATAGTGTTTTTTTTTTCTATTCTGTGAAAGTCAATGGGAATCATCAAATGTCTTCTTTTATGTTCAGCAGAAGAAAGAAATTCATAAAGGTTTGGAATGACTTGAGGGTGAGTAAATGATGACAGAAATTTTATTTATTTATTTATTGGATGAACTAAGGTTGGTTGTTTGCAATTTACACACACACATGCAAAAAATAAAAAGTATTAACATTATTATAAAGTAAAATAATAAAATCAATACATTAAAGGGATAGTTCACCTTCACTTGCTGGTCCGCACTGACTTCCATAGTATTAAAAAAAAACACTATACAAGTCAATGGGACCAGCAGCTGAAGGTGAACTATCCCTTTAATATCATAATATTTGTTCTCTCATAGGATAAACAACGAGGGTTAAATTGACATATACTGTACAGGGACATATTGTAAAGGTCAATATCTTTCATGCCTCAAACACACACACACATACAGAGTTGGGTCACCTCCATAGTCACAGGGTCATCAATAACTGTCACTTCAGTAATTGGCCGTCACCATACTCTTTGTAGAGGAGATGAAGTGCTTGTTCGATACAATTACATTCCATTTACTCTTCAATTTCAGCACTGAAAAGACTTCCTAGTGCACACAGAACCTCACCACACAAGACCTAAGCATAGCACCATTACATTTATGCATCAGTTCTGAACTATAAGACATTTTGAAGGATTATATGTTTTGTTTAAGCTCGCTGAAGTGTTCCAATTCTTTATTCTGCCGCCACCACCTCTCAAGCTCACACACACCCTAAATGTGCCATCATTTCATGGTGGCTTGAGGGGATGGAAATGAAAACACCATTGACATTAGGCTGAACCAATCCTCCCACTTCCACACATAAGTTCATTAGTCCATAACAGACACAGATGGAAAATGGCTACTGAAAGAAAGGTGGATTGTTGAAATGACAGCTGTTAGATTAATGGCCTGTACGCTATATGCAGGGGCGGACTGGGACAAAATTTCAGGCCGGGAAATCTCACACTCATCCAGGCCATCCCATACATCCACAACAAATTAAAAAAAAAAAAGTTTAAATCCCTAGGCTGGGACCGTGCAAAATAATTAAATGTTATCTCTTGAACTTCCATTTCCCTTCATTTTCCCTGACATCTCTCTGTCCCTCATATGTTTACTTTTTTCACAAATTTTCTTATACCTGTCACTTTTTCATCAACACATCTCCACCTTGTTGCAAAACAACCACCTCATTGTAATTTGTTTGCACATAGTATAAATTTATTTTAGAAAAATTTAAGTATAACATTAGTCGTTACATTACATGATTTTTTTTATCTTGCCTAAATGTCAAAATTAGTACATTTAATAGCTACATCTTGAATATATCTTTATAGAAAAATCTTAACACTGAACATGTTTTTGCATTATCATGGGTCATGTTTTGTCCTAAGTAAAATTAACCATGGTATTATTAGGCCTATGGTAAAAGTATAGTAACCATGTTTTTTTGTTTTTTTTTTGGCAGATTGATTACCATTTGTATAACCAGAGTTTTACTACAAATACCATGGTGAAACTTAGTGTAGCAAACCCATTGTTAATTTGTGGTTACACTCTTAAAAATAAAGGTGCTTAAAAGGTTCTTTACAGTGATGCCATAGAAGAACCATTTTTGGTTCCACAAAGAACCATTCAGTCAAAGGTTCTTTAAAGAACTATCTTTTTCTTAATTTTTTTTATAATCTGAAGAACCTTCTTTAGCCACAAAGAACCTTCTGTGAAACAAAGGTTCTTCAGATGTTAAAGGTTCTTTATGGAAGCATGTAGACAAAAAGGTTCTTCTGGTATCGTGAATGAAGCACCTTTATTTTCAAGAGTGTACTTAGTTAACCATGGTTTTTGGTTTTATTTTTAGTAAAACCAGGTTAATTTTCGTAAGGGTTGTGTTGTTGTCTGCCTTAGCTCCCTCTAAACCTTTTATAAAACGAATATTTGTCTGCTATTCCTACTCTTTACAATAGTAATTATGTCCTTTTGGTCAGTAATTGACTGCAACTCCTAATATTTGCTAGCAGTTTAATGTTTAACTAAGTAAACAAAGCCAAAACTACAATAGTCTATTTACAGATGTAACTGACCTGCACTTGAAGTCCTGAACAGGACAATTTTGCCTCTCTGCTCCACCTGGGCACTTCCACTCCATTCTCGAGTCTCGCATCTTTTTGGCGGACGCGCGGATGCGCGGACCGTGCGCATCCGAAACCGGAAAATAAATAAAAGTAAAACCGAAATTATTTAAATCTTTTGCAAATAAGATAATATAAAGATATCGCTGACCCTAAACTGCAACCTACATTACTACCTACAACTTTCTAAAATGTCAAATTAAGTGGAAAAGACAAGTCCAAAAACGCTTAAAATGGCTGGATCTGGCAAGACGCCCGCTGTGCCCGTGTTGTGCCAAATTCTGACCCCCGCCAGATTACTACCCCCCTAGTATTGGTACGTTTAGGGTTAGGTGTGGGGGAGGGGTTAGGATTAGGGGTGGGGTTAGGATTAGGCAATCAAGTAGCGATTTCAACGAGAGGGGGTAATAATTTGGCAGGGGTCGAAAATGGGCACAACACCCGCGCTCTCACTCCCAACTCTCTCAAGAAGACTCGTTCACTCCGGCAACTTCAACTGTGGCGAGAAGGGATACAGCTACCGGAAACCAACAAATGTTTATATATATATATATATATATATATATATATATTATATATTAGATTGTGTTTTATTAACGTCTATACCTACCCCATCCCTAAACCTACCCTAATGCAGATACATTAAATATTGTTGTTCAGCATAAGAAAAAGAACGCAATATTGATGTGCGCATGCGCAGTAAGCCCTGGTAGGAAAATAAGACGGGTAGGATAAAATGTCAGGACACCTGTAGCGTCTTGCAGCAATCATGTTCATATCACGGACGCTAAAATTCTTGCAAACTGTCTAAACTGAATTATACATGTCATGCAGACATTCATATGAAGAGTTTAACAGCAAATTAGCCATTCAGAGAACAAATTTTATTTTTGAACATGAGAAATTTACCGAGGTCCGGACCTCGGTGGCCTCATAGCTGGCTACGGGCCTGGTTGATGCATATTGTGCTGCAACGTGCCCTTCATATGCGACGTTGCAGTGATTACAGAACTGCAATTCCGGTTATGGCGGTGCCTGCAGTGCATTTTCGTAAATCCCTCTAGCTCTATTCTTGTCATTTTTCTTTGCTATTTCCAAGACACAAAGCAGTGCTCACTATGATTGGATTTGCTTTTATCATGCTATCATACTCAAACAGTTGTGACGAGCATGTGATGGCAGCAATAATGCAATATCTCTCTTCCTCAGATAACAGTGTTTCGGATGGGATCAGAGGGACACCAGGACATTGATCTGGCCATTCTAACAGCACTTCTGAAAGGTAATATATGTACATTTGTGGATACTCATATGTATCTATGGACTTCTTGGTTTAAATCAGGGTCTTCAACAGGGGGTCTGCAGTGGTACAACAGGGGATTCACTCATATATTATTTAATTTTAATCAGATTTTTGTGGGGAAAAATACAAACAAAAATACAGTATAATTTTCAACCAAAGCTAAAATTTACAAAGTTTATATAAATGTTCTATTGTCTCCACTGTATTCATTCAAGTACATAACTACACCATTATTGATTAGTAATATGCATTTTTAAAGTACATAAATACATAAATATGTAATTTAACATATGTTATAGCAGTGGTTTTAAAATTTTGGATTCCAAGACAATATTCGAAGGCCCTATTATAAACTGATATGTACCTCTGGTACTTCTTTTGTAATAAAATATTAAATGTATGATGTAAGTTTAATGTTGTACATCTTTATTTTTTGTTTTTTATCATTTTAATTATCTTTTTTTTTAATATAACCAAATTTAAATAGTGTAAATAGTGATTGCTGTTTGTCAAATAATGATGAGGGCTCTCTCAAACATCTTTATGTGAGTTTCCTAGTCATTCACAGAAGTGTCCTCCAGGTTCTTTCTGTCAAAACATTCATAAAACTATAAATACTATTCCCCATCTTATAATGTTATATCTTACATAAGTTGATTACATCCCAGAACAGAGATGTTTCTGATCACACACTAACTTCCTTTCTTAATGCCCACTAACTTTTTAGTGCCTGCAATTGTCAGGTTAACATTACATTTAACACTGAAATGAGTGAGTAAAGTGCAAGCTTTACTGGCTATGCTTCTAAAGACCCACTTTTAAATCCATATCAAAAGATGGAATTCCAGTGAAGCCTTTGCTTCAAGAGCTCCATGTGTTGCTCTGAAAGCCAGCAGCATGGCTCTTGCATAATTCATAATACTGTGCAGCGCATCTAAAGAATGATTTACTCATGCAGTTCCTAGTGCTGTTCTTTTTCCTTAATGAATGTATAAGGGATGTATATCAGTTGGTATACAGTCAAAAAACAGATAACATTGTATTTTTGATTCATTTAGGCCATGTTTATATCTGTCACGTTACGCTGTTGGAAGGAGCATGAAGGAAACGTGGAGTACAATCAGTAGTCTTTAATCCATAGAACACGGGAAATCCACACAATAGGCGCTGGAGCAAACACACATAGCAAACGAGTACACCCGACAAACAGTAACTCAACGGACTGGGGCTTATAAACACAGGATAATTGGGGAAACACAGGTGCACGGGATCATAATCAAACTAAACGAGGACAGGAACATGACCAAATAAGGACAAACAGGAACAGAACCAGGGGCAAAACACAACACAGACAGTCTAGAATCCTGACATATCGCCCCCTCCCGGAAGGTGCTTCCTCGCACCGTAGATACAACATGGGGAGGGGCGGGTGGGAACTAGGGAGGAGGCTCTGGAGGAGAACGGACACCCAGGAGGGAGCCGGCAGACAGAGTCCAGGGGGGCAATACAGGAGGAATGAGCCAGGGAAGAGACAAGAGGGGCTTGGAGCCAGGAGGGACCCAGGCCACAGCCATGATGGCGACCCGCGGTGGAGCCGACGGAGGGAGGAGCCATGGAGGAGGAATGGCTGACGACTCCAGGGGTGACCAATGGCGGCGGAGCAGGTGGTGGAGGAGCCCGAGGTGGAGACGGAGAGCTGAAGAGCAAGGGCAACGGGGAGGATCCAGAGGGCCAATGCGGAGCAGATGGTGCTGGCGACCGAGGCGGAGGCAGAGATCCAGAGGGCTGCAGTGGAGCCAGAGTGACAGAGGACTGAGGAGAAGCCGAAGGGATGGAGGAGCCTTACGGAGACAGAGGGACAGAGGGACGAGGCACAGCCGGAGGAGTGGAGTACCGAGGCGCACGATGGTCAACGACAGACCAAGGCGGAGCCGGAGGGACAAGGGAGCCCGGCAGAGCCAGTGGACAGATGGGCCACAGCGGAGAGGAGGGAGCTAGGAGCCATGGTGGAGCCGACGGGTCGACGGGCCGAGGCAGAGTCCGGGCCGAGGAGGCTGGAGGCGGAGTCAAGGGGTACTCCAGCCCTGACGACACTGGAGGATGCCAGTCCCGCAGGGCTCGCACCGTACAGATAGGGGGCTGAGGGCGAGCAGAGGGGCTGCCAGACGACAGCGGAGGAGGAGGCAGGAGCGGGTGAGAGGGTGGGCATTTGTGAGCCTCTGGGCTTTCAGGGCTGAACACAGGGACAGGAGCCCTCTCTGGGCTTAACACAGGAACGGGAACTCCCTCTGGATTGGGCTCGGAAACGGAAGTAGTAGTGGGCTCTGACGAAGGAGGGAGGAGAGGGGGCAGGACGGTATACCAGTCTATGAGATCCCCCTCTGCTTTCCCTTCACCCAGTTCTCTATCCAGCTCACCTTCAGCCACGGTGCAGGGGGCGGAGCTCCTCTCCACGCTCTCTCTGTCCGTGGCAATCTCCCTCATGGCGGGCGTGGTTGCCGGCTCACGTACCTGGACTGACGTCACTAGCAGCTCCAGCTCCGCGGCGATCCATGGCTCTGTCGCTCCGTGAGGCTCTGGCTCGTCGGTTGCGGCGGGCTCTGGCTCTCCGTCAGCGGTGGGCTCGGGCATGCGCTCCGCGCAACGAGGAGATGGTTGGCTGGGCACTGGGTCCAGAGTGGAACTGGCGAGATCCTCCTCGGAGCTGACGGTGAACGGGGATCCGTTTCTCGCCAGTATCCAATCCACGAAGGCGACGAAATCCTCTCGAGGACCATCTTCGGACGACGGCGCTCTGCTCGCGGTGTTTAAACTAGCGTCGTAGAATGCACAGACCATGTAGCTGGTGGTGTTAGCTAGCAGCAGGAACAGTCTCGTATGGTCCTCAAGAGATCTGTCCCCCTGCTCCAGCAGGAGGAGGAGGAGGAATTCGGGACGAATGAGGGGATTCCTAGGGCACAAACGGAAAGAAAAATCACTGAGTGAAAACGGAAACAAAAACGGAGGAAACACACGGAGGTAACTGTTGTGGTCGGGTCTTCTGTCACGCTGTTGGAAGGAGCACGAAGGAAACGTGGAGTACAATCAATAGTCTTTAACCCATAGAACACGGGGGAAATACACATAATAGGCGCTGGAGCAAACACACGTAGCAAACGAGTAGACCCGGCAAACACTAACTGAACGGACTGGGGCTTATAAACACAGGATAATTGGGGAAACACAGGTGTGGCCGTTAGATTAATAGTGTACAGGTGTAGGTCAGTTTTATCCATGCGAAAAGGGGTTACGGATTTTTTCTTTGAACGCTTGTGAATGTCTGACAAATACAGAAAGTGTCAGGATTTATTATGATGTAGTGTGAAACTAAAGAGAGGACATAAAGCTAACCTCTGCTAGAGTTCAAAGCAACAGAAAACAGCAATTAAAGCTCATCCTCAGAGACTTAATTATACATAATTATGTGACCAATCTTTGCTGACACAGTGCCTTCCTGTTGCTGAGGACTTGTTTCATCTGGCATCAATACAGTAACTAAAAACATCATAAACTACAAAAGCGCAAGGTGCCCCACATGGCCATTTCCAAGTATTGCAGACCTCCACATCTGTATTTTAGGTTTAACAGCCCATAAACGGAGTCGGGCAGGATATTTTGGAGCACTTAACTGAGATTATGCAAATATGGTTTAATACATGGCGACACCTAGACAAGCCACGGAGGTGTCTATTTAATAGACTGTGTCTGAAAAGATTACCCTCATAAAAGTAAATGTAGAAGCACCAGGCCAGGATAAGTAAAGACAAATGTCCTGCTGCTCAGGGGGAAGGTTTATTAGCTTGAAGCAGGAGTGGAGCAAAGTGCCAGAGACCCTGGAGAGTGCTTTCCACTGTGATTTATCTCTAGAATCAGCTTTTTAAACAGGCATAACGCTATGCATTGTAATGATTTGAGAGCTGGGGATTCCTTAGGATTCTCTGCTGTGAGAGGCGCTTGTAAATCAATGGGAGTTGAGGAGGTTTAAGCATGCAAATGATTTTAAAGACATCAGACTGTAAAATTAGTAATGTTTAATAGGCATTAAGTTACACACCGCATCCATCATTGTATATGTTCTCATTAACATAGATATTCCCCAGGGCTTTTAAAGATGGTTTTGTTAAAGCAAATGAACTAACCTTAATTATGTGCTCTTTTGCTTGTCTGTCCAGGGGCCAATGCATCAGCTCCAGATCAACTGAGCCTGGCTTTGGCCTGGAATAGAGTTGACATCGCTCGAAGCCAGATCTTCATTTATGGACAGCAGTGGCCTGTAGGCAATATCCACTCACTCCAACTCTGTAATTCATTTAGATATAGATGCAGAGATATTGATTAGAGAGGGAACGAGAAGCACTTCTGTGTAACTCTGACTCTAATTATACACGGTAGATGCCAATGATGGTGGGCTGCATTTCAACCAGATTAAAATTCATGAAATTTATTAATTGCTGTGCATCTGTATGTCTGTTTTATTGTGTGCCGATGGTGTGGGTTCTGGACCTGTAAGCTTTATTTATGTGTGGTTAGGTGGGCTCTCTAGAGCAGTCTATGCTGGACGCACTGGTGCTGGACAGAGTGGACTTTGTGAAGCTGTTGATTGAGAATGGAGTGAGCATGCACCGCTTCCTGACGCTGTCCAGACTTGAAGAGCTATATAATACGGTAATGTAGCTATGTCAGATTTGAATGAGAATTTAAATCCAGTGTGGTCTCTGTCTTTTGTATCCTTTTGTATTTCCCATACATACCATTCAAAAGTTAAAAAAAAAAAGAATTCTGGGAAAAAAAATCACGGTTTCCACAAAAACATTAAGCAACCTTACTGTTTTCAACATTGATAATAATAAGAAATGTTTCTTGAGCATCAAAATAGCATATTAGAATGATTTCTTCCATCATGTGGTGGAGTAATGCAACTTTGCAATCACAGGAATAAATAACATTTTAAAATATATTGAAACAGAAAACAATTTTAAATTGTGATAATATTTCATAATTTTACTGTTTTACAGTATTTTTGATCAAATAAATGGAACATCTTTCAAAAACATTTTAAAAATATTACCAAAATTTTGAATGGTAGTGTGTGTGTGTGTGTGTGTGTGTGTATATATATATATATATATATATATATATATATATATATATATATATATATATATATATATATATATATATATGTATGTATGTGTATATGTGTATATATATATATATATATATATATATATATATATATATATATATATATATATGTATGTATGTATGTATTTATAAATATATTTAATGACCTATAGTAAAAAAAAAAAAAATAGGCTTATGCACTGAAAAAAAATTACATGCTACAAGTGGTAAACTGGTTGAAGACCAAAAATATAGCATTTAACATTAAATTACATGGATAGTATATTTAAAGGTGATATCAGGTAGATTTAGCTTCATAAAGGGAAAGTTCACCCAGAAATGAAATTTGTGGCGTCATTTACTCAGCCTTTTGGTTGAACAGTCCCTTTGAGGTTATTCAAGTATTATTTGTGGTTAGATGTAATTGATTGTTAAAGGTTATATTTGTTTCTGTTTTTCTTTAATAGAGGCATGGTCCATCCAACACCTTGTACCACCTTGTCAGAGATGTGAAAAAGGTTAGAACTCACTGTGCATGCAGCTGAGTGTGTGTGTTTCTGTATGCATGTGTGTGAGTGGTTGTCAGAATGTGAGTGTAAGTGGTAGATTAGTCTTAGATTTCTGTTGCACATTTAGCAAAGGTGTCTTCCTTGCTTCTTTGCCCAACAGAGAGAGTTGGCCAATTAGTTGCTTTTTTTCTGTCTGTGTCCTCTCTTGCTTGTTTCAGTGATTTTCAGACTATAAAACAGTCAGAACAATGGGTTTGTTGCTGCTTAGGGTGCTCATGTGTAGTTCGTTTTTCTTAATTACTATTCCTAAGTGCATTTTCAAGACATAATGGGGCACACGGTTGCCTTCTTTTTGCACTCTGATTTTCGCAGTCTTCATTTAGTAACATTTGTGCATGAACTGCAATTTCAACTTGTAAAAGACTCAGTGCAGGTACACCGTCAGGGTTTTGGTATAGTCTTCTGGACTTTTTTGTACTTTGAAGGCACAAATCTTCTCTGTGTCCCTGGCGATTAACATGATGTTAAAATGGGTGTCACATCAACTGATTCTAGTATAGCATTTCTTGCACAAATGAAATGCAGCTTCACCTGTGATTCTGATCAGACAGTTGAAGCATTTTGTGCCATTTGCTGAGGTTGAAGTAATTAGCCCAGCTTAGAAGATCTGTGGTCGCTCTGCATTGGTAATTACAGAACCAGAGCAGAGCCTAGTTATCATAGTCTGAAGGCAGGATGTGGGATGTAATTTTGCTAAAAGGGATTTGGCCCGTAGATCTAATGAAAGGAGGAATCTTAGGTATTCGTGTTCGCTTCATGTTGTTAAGTCTTACAATCAAAATTTCAACACCCTGATAAGGATTCTCTAATTAGAAAAGCTCACTAATATTGGCATAAACGTAAAGATGAGTCAAATCATTAAATTAGCAACTGAGGCATCGTTTCTTATCACTTCCCCCCGCTCTTTCTTTGTCCTGCCCATTATTGGACTCCATTCTCTCATTTTCACTCATTTTCTCTCCCCCACGCTCTCTTTTTGTTTTTGTAGAGAGGCTCATTGTTTTCACGGTCAGTTCAATATGGCACCAAACCCTGATTCTAGACTTTCTTGGTCTCAGTGGGATGTCTGTCCCTTTAATATGATTCTGTCTCACTGACATTGTGTTCTTTCCAAGCAAGAATATCCAGGGTTCAGTTGGATCTACCTCAAGGTGAATCAGACAATCTTCTTCAATTATCTTGATTCCTTCTAGCAATATGTGGGTGTGATTGTGGAGTGAGAACGTATGGGTGTGTATGTAGTTGAGCGCTTGGGTCGTTTCTGACCTTACCGTTTGTTTGTATTTTCATAGCCAGAACTGTTGGCACAGGTACAGCGTTGCCATGAGTAATCTTTTTGTCTTCAGGGTAACCTGCCCCCTGACTACCGCATCAGCCTGATTGACATCGGATTGGTAATTGAATACCTCATGGGCGGAGCCTATCGCTGCAATTACACCAGGAAGAGATTTCGGACCCTCTATCACAACCTTTTTGGACCCAAAAGAGTATGTTATTAAACAAAAAATGGCATGTAGCTTTAAAAGGCATCATACTAAGATTTCAGGAATAAAGTTGTAACATTACATGAAAAAAAACACGTCATGTTAGCACCATCCACTACAGGAATGACTGAGACACATTAACAACATTCTGATTTTAATTGGATTTCAAACCACCTTGGTTGAAAGATTGAAAATCCATTTCAGAAGGTTTTGTTTTGTTTTGTTTATTATTTAGTTTTGTTTAGAAAAAAAACTTATTTAGCAAGGATACATTAAAAGTAACAGTAAAAACTTTCATACCATATTACAATATTCAGTTTCAAATAAATGCTTCTTTCTTTCTTTCTTTCTTTCTTTCTTTCTTTGTTTTCTTAAAAAAATTATATTCCTAAAACATGTAAAGCAGAAAAAAATTAAGCAGCACAGCTGTTTTTAACTGTGATAATAAGAAGAAATGTTTCTTGAGCACCAAATCAGCATAGAATGACTAGAATAGTCATGTTACTAGAATATAGTCGTAACATTTTAAGAATGATTTTGGAATAAGAGAATAAAGTAGTTCGAAAATTAAGAGATTAAATGCATAATTAAGTGAATTAAATTAAATAAAAAAGTACAAAAAAAGGATAATTTGTTACTTTTGACTTATTTTTCCGATGTTGTGTCTTTATTCTGAAACCTTTTATGATTTTATTTTCATAAAAAGCCTATTAAAAGATTCTCAAAATATTCTGAATATTATGATAATGTTGTATTTTATTATTATCATTATGTTAATGTGCCATTAAAACATATTTGTAGTTGGGTGATGACCCATAGAAATATACATTCACTTTTAAATACAATAAAAAGTTTTATACTTTGCTTTTTTTATACTTGCAGATTATTCCCTCAGCTTCCCATCAATGAAACATTTTTCCAAAGAAAGTTTGTAATGTGTTTTGCTCTTCTTCTTTTTTTTATCAGCATGACCCACCTGGGAAAAAAAATATTTCTCATCAGAGCTGCCACATAGAGATGGTATATGATACAAACTAGATACTCCGTGCAGAGCAAACAGGAGTCAAGACAAATTCTCAAGCCACTGACACATGGATGATATCTAATTTTCTCACACATTTTAAACACCTCTGAAGGCTCAGGCATCTAAGTCACAAATCTCCACCCAAAACAGATTTCAGGAGGTGTGAGGACATTAAACTTTGCTGCGCCATCATACCAGTGTCACAGGAGCATTTTATCTGTAATAGTAGATTGCTACTACATGATGTGTGTCTGAGAGTGTGTATTCATGAATCTATTCATGCGCTTCAATATTGTGAGTACATTTTATCTCACATGCACATAAGCACACATACATCGTTCTACATATGCCCCCATATAGGCTTGGAACAGAGAAGACATCTGCGGTGCCAACAGAGAGATGCTCTAAATTTATCATTGCATAGCATGAAGAATCCTATCTACTCATTAAACATGCCATGTTTTACATGTGTACCAGAAGGATGGTGAAATGATTTGGAAAATCCATAAATCAAATCTAACGTCTCTTGTTATTTTTGTCCTGTATGTGTTTTTATTTTTGTGTGTGTTGTAGCCAAAAGCCCTGAAGCTGCTTGGAATGGAGGTGAGATTTATTTCTTAATTTCATGTATCCCACTGCTTTCCAATAAAATCCCCACTGAGTTCCATTGAAACGCTTTCTTTAAGCTTTCCTTTGATTTAGAGGTTTAGATTCAAGTAATGAAGGTTCACAATGAAAATGCTCCTTCTATTGCATGTTCAGAGGTTTTCACAAAAACAATTCAAATACTATAACTACCTACAATTATCTACAATTACATTTGTGTTTAATGTTCCTCTTACTATTAATAACCAGATTCAGATATAAATTATAAGTAATTTATTGTCGTATTTTGCTACCCTAGTGAAAAACAAATATACTACAATGTATTTGAAATATATTTATTTCATGCTACATATACTACAAATACATTTGCATATTTATGTACTTAATAAATAGATGCACTGCAATTGTACTTTTGGGTACAATACAATACTAGATACTAGTATACTTAAAGTAGTGCTGAAGTCCAACTAAAGATATACAGTACTTAAGTATATTTGATTGCACTAAAGTGGAACTATTGCAAGGATACTTCAGGTACACTTTAAATATCTTGCATTTAAAGACAGATGTTATTCAAAGATCATACAATCCTCACTAATAGTGACATTAAAACACATTTTAGGCTTAATATTGAGAAATGTGCATTGTGCACAAGTAGTACTCCAAATAAAGTTTAATTATAGTTTTTATGTTAGTCAATCTCAAGTGATATGTTAATAGTTTCAAACTATACTTAGTGTGAAATAAATGTAATTTAAATAGTTTTTACTAGGGTATTTTAATATTAATATGTGTATTTTTATTATAATATGTATATATATATATATATATATATATATATATATATATATATATATATATATATATATAATTTTATAAGTAGATAGGTGGATAGGCAGATAGATTAATGCAATAATTATATTTATGATAAATAAATTAATAATAATATTGTTGTTGTTACATTTAATCAATAAATATTGCTGGTTAATATTATATACATATTAAAATGAAAAGAGCAAGCCAGGGCAATAACGTACCTATAATTTACATTCTCAATGGTGGTTGTTGTTGTTATTATTATTATTATTATTATTATTATTATTATAAGGAAAAAAAATAAATGGCTTTTTAAAAAAATCTCTGTCATATAGGATGACATGCCCATTAGGCGAGGACGTCAGAAGACCACAAAGAAGCGAGAAGAGGAAGTAGACATTGACCTGGATGACCCAGAAATCAATCACTTCCCTTTCCCTTTCCATGAGCTGATGGTTTGGGCAGTCCTGATGAAGCGGCAGAAGATGGCCCTGTTCTTCTGGCAGCATGGCGAGGAAGCCATGGCTAAAGCTCTGGTGGCCTGTAAGCTTTGTAAAGCAATGGCCCACGAAGCATCAGAGAACGACATGGTAGATGACATTTCACAGGAGCTCAATCAAAACTCAAGGTATGAATGTAAAGATGTGTTATGGCCTAGTTACCTCAAGGATGACCATTTAGATGAGGATTTCACCTGCACGCCTTCTTCTCATTGCTGTGTTGAATATACAACTCTTGGGTCTTGAAGTTTGGGGAGACCATCTGTTATGTGCCAAACTGGCATCCCATCAAAGGGACAGTGACTGACCACAAAGACTTCTCTAAAATTCATAAAAAGCCTAATGTGAATTTTCTCTTAGTAATGGTGTTTGAGACTAGCTTATCCTGTTTGTACACCTAGAACAAGTTGTTGTTTTTTGTGTAGAGGTGATCTTGTGTGTTTATGTGCATATAAATGTGTCTGTGGCACAGAAATTCCATCTTTTTTCTTTTATCCATAAGGGAGTTTGGTCAGCTAGCTGTTGAGCTGCTCGATCAGTCGTATAAGCAGGATGAACAGATGGCCATGAAGCTGTTAACCTACGAGCTGAAGAACTGGAGTAATGCCACCTGTCTGCAGCTGGCAGTGGCTGCCAAGCACAGGGACTTCATCGCCCACACCTGTAGCCAGATGCTTCTCACCGACATGTGGATGGGACGTCTGCGTATGCGCAAGAACTCTGGCCTAAAGGTCAGATTCGGGAGAAAGATGGCTAAGGCCGTAGTATCATTGACATATTACATACAGTAATATCAGTTATTGCAGAGAGCTTACTCTGGTTTCATATTTTTTGTTATATAATATATATGATATATATTTGGCGAAACTGCATGCCAAAGTGAGTCTTTTCATAAACGAATCTGCCATTTGTGTTGTATTTACCAAGTCCTCATCAATATGAGACCAGCAACTGTTTCAGCCCTCTAATATATTTCTTAATCACTAGTCTAATTATCATCCTTACTCAAGAGACACCAAAATGACAGGAACATTTGTTGTCAGGAGATGTGCAAATTAAACTGGTTGGCTACAGAAATTAAATTCACCAAGTTATGGAAAAAATACATTGTTTTTAATGAAGGCAATATCCAAATCTGGATTTGTTGCAGAAAACAGCATAAAAATTGGAAATGGTGGCATATACAGTGTTAGGATAGTTCACCCATAAAAATGAAAATTATGGCATTAATTACTCACGTCGTTCCAAACCCTTAAGACCTTCGTTCATCTTCGGAACGCACATTAAGATATTTTTGATGAAATCCGAGAGCTTTCTGACCCTGCATAGACAGCAACGCAACTACCACGTTCAAGGCCCAGAAAGGTAGTAAGGACATCATTAAAATAGTGCATGTGACATCAGTGGTTCAACCTTGATTTTACGAAGCTATGAGAATACCTTTTTTGCGTCATGGTACTCTCATTAATGGTTGCGGACGGTGACACGGAGGAGAAGAATTGTTTAATAAAGTTATTTTTGTTTTCTTTGCGCACAAAAAGTGTTCTTGTTGCTTAGTAAAATTACGGTTGACGCACTGATGTCACATGGACTATTTTAACGATATCCTTGCTACTTTTCTGGGCCTTGAACGTGGTAGTTCCATCGCTGTCTATGGAGGGTCAAAAAGCTCTTGGATTTCATCAAAAATATCTTAATTTGTGTTCTAAAGATGAACAAAGATCTTACGGGTTTGGAACCACATAAGGGTGAGTAATTAATGACAGAATTTCCATTTTTGGGTGAACTATCTTTTTAAGCAAGGGATATGGGCCCACAAAATGGTGGACTAGTGGAACTATATCGTTCTTGGGACTTTTGAAAAGGACAGCTGGCATACTGCTGCTTCAGGACGTGAAAGGATAAAATGATCCGTGGTCTTTTACACCTTAGACTAGTCCATCAAAATTCTCTGAAACCTTCCAATACCTTTTGAGGTGCCTTTTTTATACAGTGTTGTTCTTGTTGCAGCTCCTGATCAAATGTTTTCAACAGTGATAATAATAAGAAATGTTTCTTGAACACCAAATCAGCACAGAGTTATTTCTGAAGGGTCACTTGACACCGAAGACTGGAATAATGGCGTCTGAAAATTCAGCGTGGCCATCACAAGAATAAATTACTTTTACTAATAAATAACTTTTAGACACATTGTCAGACATACAGTATACTGTATATATCAGTCCCTTAAAAACAAGCTGTGCTGGGCTTCTCTTTGCATTTCTCTTGCTTTCTGCATGAATTATTTCTGCCTTTGGTTCAGACCTCAGTGGTGATATTGGGGTTTCATGTCTCACAGGTGCTATTGTATCAAGAAAGAGAGAGACAGTTATTTCATCATCACAAGCAAAGTGTGACTGCAGGAACTGGTCGACTGACTACTAAATAATGAAAAGTAACAGTGGAGTTTTCTCTTAAGCTCTGTCTGTGTTTGTTTGTTTTGTCCACCAGGTTATCTTAGGCCTGCTTCTGCCCCCCTCCATATTGAGTCTTGAGTTTAAAAATAAGGACGAGATGTCATATATGCCTCAGGATCAGGACACCTACCTGCAGGAGAAGGATGTGGATGAACCTGAGAAACAAGCTAAGGAGAAAGAGGAGGAAGACATGGAGTTCACAGTAAGATCTTACTGTGAGACGCAGTACAACTCCGTGGTGAGAGCATCCACCTTAGCCTCGTTTCTTAGCTTGTAGTCTAACGCACACACGTACACACACATTTAGGCACATCTGCTCTGCTCTGTGAAAGTCCTGCCCCCAATTTGGCCTCTCAAATATGCTTCCGGCTTTATTTTGTTGTTGTTCCTCAAGTCCGTGGTTCCTCTTCTTAGAGATCTGTACCAACCCTGACGCTTTTCTGACCTCCCCACCCTACACCCTTCTCCCACTTCGCCCCTTTTTTTCGTTCCTCGTTGTCAAAGCGAAGACGCGTGGTTGTGGAGTTGTAGCGTGTCTCCGTCTGCCTCTGTCCTTGTCTCGTCTCTGTTTCTTTTCTTTTAGCGAGGGTCTCGTCTGAAGTACGGTACTGTGACTGAATGCTGCCTGTGTTTTTATCATTCACGCATCTACGACACCATTGTGCATGTTGAACGCTTGTTTTGCATTATGTTAGCAGCCTTGATCTGACATCTCCATGACGACAACTTTCACTTTTAAGTTGAACCAGAAGTGCCTTCTTACTTTCACAATAAAACTGCACGGATACTGTTGTTCAGTCTTCCATTGCGAACTATCGAGTTTTGCTCTAAAGCAGTGGCTCTTGAACTGTTTCAGGTGGCGGACCATTTAAACAGCCCCAGATATGGGGAAAACAACAACCTGTGTACAAATTAGTTTTAACTGTTACCCTGTATCTTCAAATTGTCTCAATTTTACGGATCCATAATTTTGTTATTTTGTTGAAATCACCCATACTCCTTTGTTTAGCTAATCAGCCCAAATGAGCCGTGTTTGCTAACAAAGAAATTAAACTGAACAATTACACTACTATTCCAAAATTTGAAAACTCTGACACTTTTTTTAATGTTCACCAATGAACAGTAACATTTATTTTATTAAGGTACAATCATAAACATTTTTAGATATTTTAAAATAAAAATATTACCTGCAACTGCAAATTCCTGTTTTCAGCAGCCATTACTTCCCATCTACTAAAAAACTTGTTAAATATTCCTTAAGAGATTCTTCTGATGTGTAAATTTGCTAATGGAAAAACTTTTCTTATTAATAGTACAGTCTAAAATGATTGTGCTGCTTAATGAAGTGTTTAAATGACAGTCTCTTTTTTTCAGTCGCTGATGTATTGAGTACACTTGCATTTCTTGCACATCACTGTACACTTTGAAGTCAAATTTCAATTTTAAAAATAGCCAAACACAAAAACGTCTTTCTAGAAACACACCAGTCTGTTGTTCTTTTGAGAGATGAAGGCTGTTCTGTACACTGACTAAACAACTTAGAGAGACGTGGATGGCCCAGATGAACAAGATGAGGAGTACATCAGAGTTTCAGAAAATAACGATGTTATACCGGTGCAGTCTTATAAATATCTCATAAACTGACGACTAGAATGCATAAGCTTTCAGTGCTGCACAGGAAAAACAGTGAGCTTGAATAATAAAGAAGTCATATTAAATTGGAAATAGTCATTTGTGACGTTTTAATATCAGTAATTTTTGATTAATTTAATCCATCATACATGTCGATTTCTTCCAAAAAAAATGAAATGTCTTAGTGTTTTGATATCTTTGAATGGTAGTGCACACTAGCGTTCAAAAGTTTGGGGTCAGTAACTTTAATTTTGAAGAAATTAATACTTTTATTCAGCAAACAAGCATTAAACTGATCAAAGTGACAGCAAAGACATTTGTAATGTCATAAATAGAAAGTTCAAAATAGTAGCATTTATTTGAAATAGACTTCTTTTTTCAAAAAATCCTGGTGAAAAAAATCACGGTTTCCACAAAAATATTAAGCAGCACAACTGTTTTCAACATTGATAATAATAAGAAATGTTTCTTAGCACCAGATCAGTATATTAGAATGAGTTCTGAAGGATAATGTGGCACTGAAGGCCATCCCAAGAATGGATTACATTTTACAATAGAAAACAGAAAAATTACTGTTTTTACTGTAATTTAAATTAAATAAATGCAGCCTTGATGATCATAAGAGACTTTTATTTAAAAATATTTAAAAATCTTATCAAACTTCTGAATGGCAGTGTACAGTATAGACATTTTACATTATTAAAGACAACAAAAAACACTTCACAGATCAGTTTAAACCACCAGTTACAGTAATTCGTTGTTTTGAGTTTATTAATCAGTCAGGGAATTCAATGTTGATGCATTCTGTTAGTTACATTGTTATATATTTAGTTCTGTTTTTTAAATCAGCCAATCAACTAGTGGACCACTTGAAATCCTCAACAGTTTGAGAACTACTGCTCTAAAGAAACAGGTCAGCCCAAGACACTAGTTTAGAAATATAGTCCAAGAGTTACTAAGTCAAAACAACTGAGAAGGACTACATTTCCCAAAATGTGACGGGGTTGACCTGATCTTATACAACACGGTTCCAAAAACTGAAGCTTTTCCCCTCACTTCACTATGAATATATTGTAGATATGTGAGGTTACAACACAAGATGACAATTGTATTGCAATTCATCTGAATGCTCTTCCGGAAAGTGCACTGTAATTTCAATAATTTTTCTCTGATGCAACATTGAAACACCTGTGTCAAAATTAGATCTTCCCGTGCATAACATAAGCTGTGAAATAAACAAAATGTTTTCATTGCATTTAGATTGACAGTGTGTAGTTTGTAAGACTGTACACCAAACAGCTTCGACAGCAGAAAAGTTGTTGCAATACAATTCTGCCATGATGTCCAAGAGTGCGCCATATTTTTCCATTTACGGGATAAGCTCCCCACTCTTGGATTAAGGATGTGTCCAAATAACTCATGACACTGGGCATTTTCATTCCTCTTTTCTTTCTTTCTCTCTCTTTCTCGCACACACTCTCACACTCTCTCTTTCTATTTTTCCACACGACCATTCCCAGCAGAATCATCAATGCCCAGTTCATAGTGAATATCTCACCTTCCTCTGCACTCCGTATTGCTTTGCAGTCTTTGAAACAGCTGCATGCAATTCTGGGTGAGGAGTCACACTATGTAAATGTGTGTAAAAATAATGCTTTCTATCTTTCTCCTCTGTCTATCCTCTGTACTTTTTCAAGGCTATGCTGGGAAACGTCAGTTCAGAAGTGTCGCGTAAGAAACAGGTGGAAGAGGTTCAGAACCGCCATCGACTGATTCCATTGGGTCGCAAAATTTACGAGTTTTACAACGCCCCTATCGTCAAGTTCTGGTTTCACACGGTAAAGCCCCAGCTGTGCCCTTATTTAGCACAAAAGGCA
The DNA here is from genome assembly GCA_039654775.1 of Spinibarbus caldwelli. NCBI lineage: Eukaryota > Metazoa > Chordata > Actinopteri > Cypriniformes > Cyprinidae > Spinibarbus > Spinibarbus caldwelli. The sequence goes on along the minus strand of CM077223.1, from coordinate 33,810,905 downwards.
TACAGTATTGTTCAATGTGTTTAGCATATCAAATCTATACGAACATCAAAATACCTTGTGTGTGAATTCTTCAGAGAGATGTCCTCTGAAATCTTTCACTTGCAAAGAAATTCATATCAATAGATACCATATCAAGTCCAGGGGGAAAATTTTTCAAATGTAGGCAAGTAGAGATCAAAACAGCTATTTTTTTTTTTTTTTTTTTTTTTAGCCTCATCTGTGTTTTAAATATAGGCCATGAATCTGACAAATCTCCAGGCTCCTAAAGATGAAAAATTCTGCTCCGTGTGCTGTGTGTCTTCATTATTTACTTTCTCTTTTTTTCCTCTCTCGTTGCTTGTACTCTCTCTCTCTCTCCCATCACACTGTCTCGTTGTAGTGTTTACACTGAACAGTATTTCTGTTCTCTGCTGGTGAGAGTGTGTCAATCTTTCTACCGTTTTCACAAAAAAAGTTGCAAAAGAAAAAAAGAGCATTACCCTAAGATGTCAGTGAGAACTCAGTGGTATGTTTTTTTGTTGATCCAACTGAATTTTTTTTTCCTTTTTCTGCAACATCTTCTGTAGCTACAGCTTCTTTCTCTGTACAATAAAAAAGAGGAAGTATAAAGAAGGTGCATTACAAGCATAAGTGTTTCCTCCTGTGCCTAAAATTCAAATATAGGAACCTTGAAAAATCAATTGATTTGAATAAAAATTGGAAAAAATAAATACATAAATAAATAAATAAATAAAAATTTAAAAAAAAAAATATATATATATATATATATATACACTACCGTTCAAAAGTTTTGGATCAGTAAGACTTGTAATATTTTTTAAAGAAGTCTCTTATGCTAATCAAGGCTGCATTTATTTGATCAAAAATACAGAAAAAACAGTAATCTTGCAAAATGTTATTAGAATATGAAAAAATGGTTTCTATTTTAATATACTTTAAAGTATAATTTATTTCTGTGATGCAAAGCTGAATTTCCATCAGCCATTACTCCAGTCTAAAGTGTCACATGATCCTTCAGAAATCATTCTAATATGCTGATTTATTATTAGAATTATCAATGTTGGCAACAGTTGTGCTGCCAAATATTTTTTTGAAACTGCAACACTTTTTTCAGAATTCTTTGATGAATTAAAAGTTAAAAAGAACAGCATTTATTCAAAATATAAATCTTTTCTAACAATATAAATCTTTGCTATCACTTCTTATCAATTTAACACATCCTTGCTGAATAAAAGGTTTAATTTGTTTCAAAAAAAAGAAAGAATAAAAATTTACTGACCCCAAACTTTTGAACGGTAGTGTATATTGTTAGAAAATATTTCTATTATAAATAAATGCTCTTCTTTTTAACTTTTTATTCATCAAAGAATCTTGAATAATAATATAAATAATAATAATATAAATAAATAATAATCCTGATAATAAATCAGCATATTAGAATGATTTCTGAAGGATCATGTGACACTTTAGACTGGAGTAATGGCTGATGGAAATTCAGCATTGCATCACAGAAATAAATTATATTTTAAAGTATATTAAAATAGAAACCATTATTTTATATTGTAATAACATTTTGCAAGATTACTGTTTTTTTCTGTATTTTTAAACAAATAAATGCAGCCTTGATGAGCATAAGAGCGTTCTTTAAAAAACATTACAAGTCTTACTGATCCAAAACTTTTGAACAGTAGTGTATATATATATATATATATATATATATATATATATATGTATATGTATATATAATTAAATTAAATTAATATAAAAGTCAAATTCTAACTAGGAAACACTAAAACTAAAACCACATTTTCATGACTCTGAAACTAAAATAAAATAAAAATTACCAAAAAAAAATTGTATTAGTGCGTATTACATAACTTAAAACCTTTACAACCTGCCTGCATTAAATATGAATGTTACCAGATGGCAATATTGCTAGACTGTGTTATGAAATTTAATGCTGTTAAACATTTATAAATAGTATCAGTTAGCGCACTAACTTAGGTAGCCCAAAAACATTAAAACTGAAAGAAAAGTTGAAGATACTGAAACTAGAAACTGAAAAATTAAAACTAAACAAAACCTAACTATGATAGAGTGAAAACTCTAATAATATGTATTGAAAAATAAACTAAGATACAATACCATTCAAAGGTTTTGGGGTTGGTAAGATTTTTTAATGTTTTTGAAAGAAGTGTCTTATGCTTACAAAGGCTGCTTTAATTGAATCAAAATACATTAAAAACATTACTATTGTGTAATATTATTACAATTTAAAATAACTATTTTCTGTTTGAATACATTTTTAAAATGTGATTGCAAAGCCGAATCTGCAGAAGTTATTACTAAAGTCTTCAAGAAATCATTTGAATATGCTGATTTACTGAAAAAAAAAGAATTAATTTAAAAAATCTTACTGAACCCAAACTTTTGAACAGTAGTGTACTTTGAAAATTAAATAGAAATAGAAATCAAATTTAAAATTCTAAAATTAAGAATTCTAAAATCCAGACGTATAATAACCTTGGTGTAAGTAAAACTAAAATAATTACAGTTGGAATGATGATGTATTCTCACCATTTCGCTTTTTCACTGTTTGAGCTTAAATGGACCAGCTAAAAAGAGGTATTTTTTTGTTTTGTTTTTTATTCTTTTTTGTTTTTTTCCCCTAATCATGATGCTGTGTCTTCCCACAGTTGGCTTATGTAGCATACTTGATGCTCTTCAACTATATTGTTCTGGTGAAGATGGACCTGTGGCCCTCTCCTCAGGAGTGGATTGTTATTGCCTACATTTTCACCAATGGCATTGAGAAGATGAGAGAGGTGAGACTTCATTAGAACTCAGTGAGCAAAGAAAATTGTTACCTTCGATCCCTGAAATGTGGGAAAAGTTTAATTATTATTCATAAGAAATGTCTAATAATTACATTTACATATAACTACACAGCTGCTATTCAGTTACAAACTCCAACTCCTTCAAATAAACAGTCTATTACTGCCCTCTTGTGGAAATTGGTAAATGCAAATACTTTTGCTACATGGAGTTAGTGTATTTGCCTGGTTTACGGTTGTTTTGAAAAGTTAATTTGCCCAACATATCCATCCTGAAATATCACCTGCGTTTTTAAATATATGAAAATAGAAACCAGTGATTTTAAATTGTAAAAATATTTCACAACATTACTGTTTTTACTCTGTTTTTGGTTAACTATTTTGGAAAGGTAATTTGTCCCACATGAAGGCTTTGACTTCTTCTGTCTCTCAGATCCTCATGTCAGAGCCAGGGAAGCTCCTGCAGAAGGTGAAAGTGTGGTTGCAGGAGTACTGGAACGTCACTGACCTCATGGCCATCCTCATCTTCTCCATCGGGATGGTGCTTCGCCTGCAAGATCCGCCTCTGATGAGCTACGGGAGGGTCATTTACTGTGTCAATATCATTTATTGGTACATAAGACTGCTTGACATCTTTGGAGTGAACAAATACCTGGGTCCTTATGTCATGATGATAGGCAAGATGGTGAGGGAGACTGATGGAGCGTTTTAATAATTGCAAAATGTCTTATGGATAAAATGGTTTCTAATGCTCTTGATCTGTCTTATTCCCTTCCTTTTCACCTTCTTCGGGGTGAACGTAGATGATTGACATGATGTATTTTGTGATCATCATGTTGGTGGTGCTGATGAGTTTCGGAGTGGCGCGGCAGGCTATCCTCAATCCCAATGAGGACCCGTCCTGGATGCTGGCACGCAACATCTTCTTCATGCCGTACTGGATGATCTACGGAGAGGTGTTTGCTGACCAAATCGACCGTAAGGCTGGCTTATTACTAACATTTACCTTGGGTACCGGCATGGGCATTTTGGGGATACTCGATTTCACACTCAAGCACAGCACCTCAGGCTTTACGTCTCATTACTGGTCACCTTGTATGAACAAATATGGTGAGCTGTTCTCTGATAGCGTAAAGTAGCTTCACATTTAACAGCTGAAACAATTTGGATCAAATTTTGTGACGTAAAGTTGTGCTTGTGTGTGTGTGCTCTTAAATGGTCTCATATTCTGTAAATGGCTGCACTTATATTGTCATTACAGGATGATATGGATCAATGCTGCTGTTTCAAAATGGTCTTATGTGTTCATTGTAAGACTGCAGATGGAGAAGCATCAGCAACAGACTGAATGAGAAAAACACTTCTAGCATACAATATTTCATTTAAAAAATGTATCCGTATATTTTGATGGGATATTTACCTTTTAGAATTTGTGATTTGATATTATATCAAAGCATAATGATAATAGAATTGAATCTGGTTGAATTATTCATGCCTAGGGTCGAAGATGAAGATGAAGCTGAGCTTTAACTGAGCCATATTTAACCCTATGCTCTTAACTTTCAGTTTTGTTTTTAATGACTCTGTGGGTACGCAATGAAAATGAAATGCATGTTAACTTTTTTGTTCAGTAAAGACAGGAATATGTCATCATGTTTTGCCATTTTATGTGTTATTGTATTTTAATATTAAAGCTAATAATATAAAAATTTTAATCTTGCAGCCCGCATGGAAGTTTGCAGTGGACCCCAGGTTGAGAATCATTGTGTTAGAGCACAAAATTGAAAATCATATAGAGTAGCATTGGAGTAAGATTTCCCTGGGATGTAAAATGTACATCTGATGTCATTTTTGATACTAACAGTCGAAAGTTTCAATAAGATGTTTTGATGTTTTTGAAAGAAGTGTATTATGCTCACTAAGGCTGCATTTACCTGGTCAAAAATGCAGTAAAACAGTATTGTCGTGAAATATTATGGCTATTTAAAATAACTGTTTTCTATTTAACTATATGTAATTTATTTATGTTATGTCAAAGCTGAATTTTCCAGCCATTACTCCAGTCTCCAGTCTTCAGTGTCACAGGATCCTTCAGAAATTATTCTAATATCCTGATTTGGTGCACAAGAAACATTTCTGATTATTAACAATGTTGTAACCACTGATAATAATGCTTAATGCTTAATTAAGCAATATTATCAATGTTTTTAATATTATATTAATATTCATGCTTAATATTTTGTGGAAGCCATGATACATTTTTTCGCTATTCTTTGATGATACAGTAGCATTTATTTGAAATATAACTTTTTGAAAATAATTTACTGCATCCTTGCTGAATAAATGCATTAATTGCTTTCAAAAATATATAAATCTTAGGCTACTCACCCCAAACTTTTGAACAGTAAAATATTTAATAAATAGTTGAAAATTTTAAATATGATTTGAACCATGCATCGTAACCGTTTAGTTCATTCAGACAGAATAAAAGAGAATAAAATGACAGTCAAAAAGATACATACAAAGGGTGAGCCTATTTCATAGTGGCAATTATGATCAGAATGAATGATTCTACCTACTTCTAGGTTATTATGAATAATAAAGATGTTTGACTTGTATATTACCCTGTAACCCATCAGGTTTTGAAGCAGTAATGTTATTGTCTCTTGTCAGATTTCTGATAATTACATCTTGTGCCTGAAATAAATCGGTACACTCATAGTAATGCAGTGCATCAGTCACGAGGACTTGTGTATGAAGTGTATGCTGTAGAGTTTAAGTGTGTCTTTGTGTTTTCTCATTAAGTAGTGTGTTTGCTTGTTGTCTGCATACTGTCGTTTGCTTGTTTGTGTGTGCTGAGAGATGGATGGCCCAAAGATAAGAGAGCTGAAATAACGCTTTCGTTCTTTGTTTCAGATGTGAATAGTAGGAAGCTACAGCACAAAGTGAATGACAAACTCTGGCTGGTCGAAAATTACATTCGCACTCAAGGAACTGGGCGTACCAGTGGTCCATCCCATATAGGCAATTTCCAATATATAAATTCTGCTAGATTTATCTCAGTTACATAGCCATTATACTTTCACAGTCATATCATCACCTCATCTCCACCCCCCTGGTGGTCATTGAGTGTGTGACACCCCCGCACGGCACTGCAAGGCTAATGGCCAGGTTTCCGTGGTGGGGCAAATGTTCAAGGTGCTATGCCAGCTAAATTGTCAAGATCCCATTGCAGTATTTTAAAAACCCTATCATGGAAACTGGAAACTTGGATAATGCTAGTCACCATCATGAACCTCCCACAGCCAGCTAGCACTGACTGACGTCCCATTACTCTGGTGGTACTTCACAGTCAGTGTAATTTCCTTCTCATTTCACAATGTAAACTGAACTTACCGGTGGAAAACCTACTGGCTTGATATTATGTGTTATGCATATCTAATAGAGCATGAGCATCCGTGCCCATTTGCGTGTCCTCAAATAAGCTCCAAATACTCAATGTTTCTGGAAAGACCATCTCATATGTCCACTGTACATCCTTTAACAACGATGCATTTGCCTCCTCATCAATATGAAAGTTTTTTCACGTGGTTCAGTTGTCAGAGTTTTTGGCAGAATAAATTTGGAATTTAAAAAAAAAATAAAAGTAATTGCGAATTTAAGATAACCCATGTTACTTCAGTTCTCTCACTTTGGGCTTCTGAGTGTGATTATAAATACTGAAACTAGTAAATGTACTCACAAATATGTAAATTAATATGAAACCTGACTGACTTTCCTCTCCTTGAAAGCTACAGCAACTGAACCATCCCATTTGGAAAAAACATATGATGTATTGTCAATACATTCTAACCTGCGCTACAAGCAACCATCAAAAAGACTGCTGTACATTTGATATCAATATATTTTAAACATTGCATATGTTTAAATATATTGGGGATGCAATTTTACATATGGAATATATTTTAATATATTTGAATTCCACAACTTGGTGCATATAGTCTTTCCATTCAGTTTTTATCCACAACCCACTTTTGACTGGTTCTTTGATTTTGGGTTTTTTTGCGCATGTGTCAGAGAGGGAGTGAGAGATTGTCTGTTTTCTAAAGTGGCCTTTATTTCTAGTTGTTTGTTCAAGTTTGGCGACATTCAGTTGTATGTTTATTTTTACAGCTCCATGCGGCCTTAACATCACCACAGAGGAAGGAGTCATCGTGACTCTCCCACCCTGCAAAACCGGAGCTTGGATTGTTCCTGCCATCATGGCCTGCTACTTGCTGGTGGCCAACATCCTTCTGGTTAATTTGCTCATTGCTGTCTTTAAGTAAGTTGAATTAATATTTGTATTGTATGTGGTTTTCTAAACAATGGACGAACTAGGTGACCAAAAACCTTTTAATGACAGAATATTACTTTTTACTTACAAATACCAGCCTTTCGACTAAAGTCAGGAAATGTGATTGCAATTTTTTCCAGTGCTTTGCAGATTGCTTTGCACTATGCATCAGATAGTCAGCATACCTTTCGAGGCTGACATGACTAAAACAATGTTGTATGCTGCTAATATTGTCTTTTATTCTCACAGTAACACATTTTTTGAAGTGAAGTCCATCTCCAACCAGGTGTGGAAGTTTCAGAGGTATCAGCTGATCATGACCTTCCATGAACGTCCTGTCCTTCCTCCTCCTCTCATCATTTTCAGCCACATAACTATGGTCCTCAAACACCTTTGCTGTCGCTGGAGGAAACATGATGAGGATGAGCGGGACTATGGGCTGAGTGAGTGATAAAATGCTGTTGCAATATACTGAAAGCCTCAAAATGACAGCAGGAGTCATTTTGTTTTCTCAGATCATACAGCTAATGAGAGTGAAACCAACTCATGTCGACTTAAAGATTCTCTTTGATACCATCTTTTGCCAAACATGATTATTTTGTAATAGTGAGATATTTCTGTTCGAAATCATTAACTTTTGTGCCTCATATTACCGTGCAAAAGTTACATACAGCATGTTGCACAGCGTGCATACTGAATATTAATAAGGTATGAAAACTATTATATTACAATGTGCTAAAGACACAGTTTAAACATTTTAAAATAAAAAGAAAAGTTAAATTAAGCAGAAAACAGTTGGACTTCACTGTTATGCTATGAAAAAGTGACTGAAAAAAAAAACTCTCCCCCCACAGAGCTCTTCATTACTGAAGATGAACTGAAGAAGGTACATGACTTTGAAGAGCAGTGCATGGAGGAGTATTTCAGAGAGAAAGATGACCGCTTCAATTCCTCCAATGATGAGAGAATACGTGTGACATCTGAAAGGTTAAAACATTTCAGACAACACAACAGAACATTAACGCTTTAAACTGTATTTTAAACCAGCGGTCTTTGAGCATTTTATGGCAAACCCCCCCAAAAATGATCCTAAAATATATAGGCAGCTATATATTTTCATGCATACAGACCCATGTATGCTTTGTGAGAAAAATATCAATATTATGTTGTGTTCAAAATTATTTAATTGGCTTTTTCTGAAGCCCTAGCCAATTAAAATTAGGATGACATTGCATTTTTTAGATATATAAACCTGAAGAGAAACATTTTTAATTCAGTTCAGATTTATTTGTAAAGCTCTTTTCACAAATATATATCATTCCAGAACAGCATGTTAAAAAAATGTAACACTTTAAGAACCCTGAAAATTCATTTTGTAAACTCATTTTCTTTTCTCTCAAATTTGCTGCAAACCCTTTAGCACCCTCTTGTGGCCCCCAGGGGTCCCTGTACCCTAGTTTGAAAGTCTGTTTTCATTCAAGTGTACACACATACAAATATACAAATTAAATTAATGATTATTACTATCAATAAGCACTTAATTATGTACGCTACTGTTCAAAAGTTTAGGTAGGTAAGATTTTAGTTTTTGAGCCTCTCATGCTCACCAGGGCTACACTTTACAGTATTTGAACAAAAATACAGTAAAAACTGTAATATTGTGAAATATTATTTCAGTTTGAATCAGTTGAGTACATCCTTATTGAATAGAAGTATTAATTATTGAAACAAAAATACTGATTCCAAATTTTTGAACAGTAGAGTATTTAGTGTAACAAACACTGTAATGTGAAGTGTAAGCAACACAACATTAATAGTTGTAGATTTTCAGAAATGGCCTCAGGAATACTCATGAAATTGTCTAATCTCTGATCACTCAGGGTGGAGAACATGGCGATGCGTCTGGAGGAAGTGAATGAGAGGGAACATTTCATGAAAGCGTCCCTGCAGACTGTGGATATCCGGCTCGCCCAGATGGAGGAGATGATCAGCCGCATTGCTGTGGCACTGGAGCGAGTTGCTGGTATGGATCGAGGCGAAGTCAACAAAGTCCGGTCCAGGACATCATCTGACTGCACAGATACAAATTACATCCTGCGCCAGAGCAGTTTCAACAGCCAAGAAGGCAATTCCTACAGGCTGCAAGAGACTCTGGAGCAGGGTGGCGAGGAATCCATTTCCCCTACATCTCCGACCGCTCTGGCCCCTCGTGTCCGCAGTCACTCCTTCTACGTAAGCCCCTCCTCCAAGGATAGGAGCGGAGCAGATCGAGGAGAAGGCTTCTTTAAAGACAGATTGTTCAGCCTCCATCGGGCCAACAGCTCACAGTCTGTGTCCTCAGCAGCAGGTGCCAAAGAGTCCAAGCCCACACCTTTGAATACTTTATCTGTGCAGCAGCAGCTTCGCCCTTCTTCCTGCATAGACATCTATGTTTCTGCCTCAGAGGACGTCCCGCCCACTGAGAGTTTCTTGGAGCCGGTCCGGACAGTTCCATCTCTCGCTCGAGACTCATCTCTCCATTCTGAGATCATGGAGGTGGTGCTCTCAGGGGGGCGGGACTGCAGCAGAAGGGCAGGGGGCAGCGAAAGACAGTCGGATGGTACAGTCCTGTTTGAGGACAGTGCCGCCGCTGACCTATCGCTCTGCTCTGCCCACCTGCTGCCGGATACCTTGCCCCCCTGGGACCTGGACCCCTCGCCGCCACCATCGGCTGGCGTTCTCGAGCGGTCCAAGAGCAGCCGCTTCCTGTCTGCAGCAGGGCCTCTGTTTCTGGACGAGCCGCCGTTGGTTAAGTCGCACAGCCTGATGTTCACGTCACGTGGCTACTATGGCGGCATGGGCGTGCAGGTGAAGGCGGCCGAATATACCAGCATAACAGATTGCATCGACACCCGTTGCGTCTCTACCCCTTACCCTGTCCCAGAGAGGTCTGACTCCCCTGGAGGCTCTTTCACGTTTGATAAGCCCCAGGACCTGGGCGTCTCACACCCCGAGAGAGACGCTGAGCTCAGTCACGCAGAATCTGATCCGGAGGAACCCGCAGAGGGGTCAGCAGACACAGGTAAGGGGGGTCAAAGCAGCAGTGGGGGAATAGGCGCAGACCTGGGCTTGGGCCTCGCGCTGGGCCCGTTTTGTTCGCCGATTTCTAGACTAGAGCGAGCAAACAGCTGCTCCTCTTCGGAGGAGTCCCACTCCAACATCTACTCCCGAAAGAGCATCTCCATCAGTGAGAGAATGGATAAGGGTCGTGGAAGCTCAAGGAATCCTTTCCAGAAGGCCAGAGCCGGGGCAAGGCTGGAGGGTAAGACAGACTCGCTGTCCATGAGGAAACCGGCCAAACCCTCGGCGTTCCGAAGTTTTGACAGCAGACACAATTACACGTGATGATGGCAGACATGTAGTGATGCCACTTTAGATCTAGTTCCTGTAGGATGGCTCTACCTCGTTTAAAATCCAAGGGCCAGTCCGTTAATTAGTACTGTCTGAGTGAGTAATTAGCTGTATACTGGAATGTTTTATCATGAGTATCAACTTTTCTGTTATAACACTGCAATGCAAAGTGTTCTTTAGAATTCATAGATTCAGAAGATGACCACTGCCCTTAGGCCAACATTAGTTCCCAGTTGAGGTGAAAACCTTGAGATTAAGGGCCTGTTAACACTAAGATGAATGTTCGTTATGAAAAAAAAAATCTTTTTTTTTTTCTTTTCTTTTAATGCAGAATTTTATATTTGGAGAGGTTTCCAATATATTTTTCATTGAACTTCAAAAAAACTGGCCAAACAATAAGCTTTTTGGTCACATGCCCAAAGCCGCTGCTGCTACATAAACTACAACTTAAGGGGCGGTCACAATATACACAGTATAGACTTCCATTCATGCGCATGCGAATGAACACACAAAAAATTCCAAAGTTCAAGTTTGGTCAACTCTGATATGCGAATTTGTATCATGTGGAACCATGTGACCAATAGAAATACGTAACGGCACGACCTCGTAGCTGAATTAAAAGAACAATCATTTTTTAAATGTTGAATTCTAGCTTTCAAAAAGACACTGCAAATTGTGACATCATATCACAACTGTTGTGATGTCTGAAGAAATTTTGCATGCTCAAAGTGTGACCTCAGCTTTAGTGACACTCAGCAACAGACTATTTTCCAGACAAAGAAGCAGTAAATAGCAGAGGAAGGATCTGGAACCAACTCTCTTGGCTCTGTACTCCTGTATTTGGTGTTCTTTGATAAACACCATAGCGAATAAAAATAAAAATAAAAAAATTAAAAAAACATTTTTTTAAACAGCTGTTTGAAAACGTGTAAATACAAATACCAAAAATTTGACTTTCTTATTTCTGTGTGACAGGGGAGCTTCAGAAATGAAAAGTATTTATTAAAAAAGCATTTTGTGTACCAGGGTAACCAGAATATTTGTCCTTGTCTGTAAGCGCCACTTACTGTCAGGGAGGGACTTTGTATTTTCATTTAGCCTGCCTGCCGTTTTTTGAGCTGATCTGAACAGACAAATTGCACTTGCAACTGAATTTTTGTGCTGAACATTTGTGTTGGTGTGAACAGGCCTTAACACAACCTTACAATGCAACTTACTGTTTTAGCTTAGATGAGTCACCCTCGACACAGCATGAATCATGCGCTCTCTTCATAGACTGTGTATCTCCTACAGGCCAGATAGAGTGATGGTTTAATTCCAAAACAATTGAAAATTAAATGAAAAGGGGATTTTGACAGTTACAAAAATGTAAAGCTTAAGCTTGTTGTGTACACAAAGATTTATTCTGTCAACCCGCAGACCAGATTAGTCGAACATACACATATCTTCCCTAAGATGTTGAATGTAGAGTATAATTAGTTTTATTATGACTAGATTAACCTTTTGGAGCCTTGAAATACTTCTCGGCCCATGTGGGTGTATACATCTGCATTCAAAAAGCTTCATAATCATACAGCGGACAGTAACATTATATGAAGTGTCTGAATACAGAACAAGTTTGTGCACAATTTCCACTCTAATTATTAAAGAGATAACAAATTTTAAAGCGTTAAATGATCATGTTTTGTCTTTTGTAGTCTGTGTTGTTCCAAATATATCACAACAGGGTGCCCATTTGAGTATATTTAACTAAAAGTAACCAGCTGAACCCTACACTAACAGCATGTTTGGTATGGAATGCTAGTTTACTGCTTACTGCGCTGTATATACTGTATACTGCATACTATTTAATAATAGTATGTGGAAGAAGTAAACAGTATATGATGATAAATGTTTCAAACAGTAGTATGCTACATTGTTGTCACATAACATGACTATATTGCAAGTTTAAATCCGTATTTAACTCAGTTTTGTGTGAGTTAATGTAATGTTACACTCCAAATGAAAAGTCAAGCACATTGAATTGTTGGCTTCAGTATTATGCAGTGTGTTCAGGTTGTATCCTGCACAGGTAGCAGGTTATTTAAGTATTTCCATTCATACAAAAAAGTGCTACAAAAAAGTAGTGTGATTAGTATGCCGTTCCAAACATACTTTTCAGACTGTTGCAAATGTTCAAATGCATAGAGAATCTTTCAAAAATGGATTTAAAAGCAAAAAGCCTGGTTGTCTTGATATTATTGTATGTTGTTTTACACAGAACAGGTAATATATGTTGACTTGCTATGCAAGACGCCACAGAGAGTCGGTCGGTTGGTCAATAAGAAGTGTTATGCACTTTAAAGCAGGAGTTCATTATGCACACCAGTCTCATCACTAATCAACCTGATAATGCAGTGTTTAATTTGGAAAGATATTAAAAGCACATCAGCGCAGTTGAGACAGGGACCCATTCAATGTTATATGTCTTCTCTGTTAATATGTTAACATTATGGAAGGACATAATGACACTAGTACATAATATTCTCTTCTATTTTCAGCAAGTTATATGCATTGGCAATTTTCTTCCTCTTTTATGGTTAATCAAGATATATATTTATGTTTGGTTTATTGTTAATAATGAAAAAAATAATTGTATCATAGTGGGCATTCAGAAGGATAAGGAGATCTGGACAGACTTGTCCGTTTTTAAAAAATTGCATATAAATCAATCAATCGCTGTAGAACATGTATTACTCTACAATACACTGTTTTAAATTGCTGTTTAACTTCAATCAAATGAAACAGTGCAGTTTAAAGCAATACAGAAATGTGCTTTGTATCTCTGGCATAATTCCAGTGTACTATTGAATATAGTCACTTTTTAGTGAATGAAATACTCCAGCCATTCCGTTTCCACCACATGTATCACTCATTGGATGTATTTTATTTGCCTTAACGATGTGCAATACTGCTAAGAGATTTGAAAACATTTATTACAGTCACAGTGTTCTGAGATGTAGAAATGTACACTTGGTGTTAAAGCTTGTATGTGAACCAAAAGCGAAATACTAAAAGACATTATTTTATTTTTTGTGCATAGCAGTCATTTTAATCACTGTGGTTTTCAAATATCCAATGATCTAAAAATCAATATTAGTATGACATTCACTATGTTAATCAGATTTTCTTCATTTTGTATGATTTCAAACTTGATTTCCTATTTGGGCCTGCTCTCCTTCACAGGGAAGGAGCTAACACTTCTGCAAAGAGCCTTAAAACGGAGGTGAAATGAACACGTGAACAATACATGGGCCCTTAAAACATGTCCATGCTGTAATATTTTGGGTAATGTCATTTAGCAAACCCTCTTGTTGGACTGGTTCCAGCAAAAGAAGACGGAGAGGGCATTTGATCTTCTAAGTTACTGAATGCAAGTTTATCTCACTATCCTCTGTTTTGCTCTTTTGTTAAGAGTTTTTGTTTGGGATAGAAGAGCGAGCATATTTATGACGCTTGTTTTTCCACATGTAAATGTTCTGTATATGATCTGTAAATCTTTCTGTGGATGTAAAAAATTAGTTTAATATAATAACGTTAGGATTTTACGAGAACGTTTCTGTGTGTCTGATATAAGACATTACACTATGACAACCTACCCAGTGTGCCAAAATGACATGACGACTTATAACTTTATGTACAGTATTTTCTTAATATTTTCCTATACTGTAGCATAAAAGGTTGTGAATTGTATACCACTTTAGTCAAGTTTCCCCCTCCACTTCTTTTTAAACTTATTGGTGAGCACTTGTCTGCTAACAAGTCCAAGCACATGTTTTCTGCAATAATGCTGTAGTTTGAACGGAAAGGTCTTAGTTTACTTAGTGTCTTTAAAATGCATGTTGTTCTTCCAAAAGATACGAGCTGAGAGATGAGAGAACAGAGAGCGGGATCCAAGGACTCTTGTCCTACAGTAGAAGGCTAAGTATTTGGATGCAAATACAAATGTGTATACTGTATTCCTCAATGTGAATAAGATGTTTGGCATGTATTAACAAATAAAAGAATATATATAATTCAAAACATCATTGTGGTTCATTTTTTATTATTATTATTGGCTTTGATGAGTGTGGTCATTTTAGAGGATTTCCCCTCATTTGCATTACAAAAAACATTTATAATCTAAATTTGGCACTTTATTTTGTATATGGTGGTGTTGACCCATATTAAGGAAATACGCATTTTGGTATAAAATAAAAACAGGAGGATGCACCCAAACATAATAAGCAAATGATTCCAAAATAATTCTTTGATTTTTATTTACTCGGCCTATTTAGTCCCAGGTCTCGAGAATTAGCCTATCTGTCTACAGGGCTTATGCATCTTTACTAGAGCTTTTTACCAGCTTTGGTACTGTGCATCCCGAAATTCCAAAGAACAGATCCTTCTTGAGATCGGAAACGGCAAGCGTACTGTTCTGCTGAAACATAAGCGTGACTCTGCATTTGAGCGGAAGTGTTGCTTGCACTGTCCTTTCTGCGTCGTAGGGAGGCGTTCAAGTTCACTTCTAGTTCACGGTACATTCTGTTCCACAAAAACAGACACGTGTGTGCGGGGCTGGTTAGAGCGCAATAACAACAACAACGAGACCCATCTCGTATTGACAGCGTTGTTAGAAACGAGATGATTTATTACACGAGTTAACATGCCGTAGGTTGTTTACATGCGTCGTCTTTCAAATAGTAGCCTACAACAAAAACAACACCTGGATTTCACTGTCCTGCGATAATGAAATCTCATTCCCATGACTGACAACACTTACCAAGAAAAGTAAACAGTATCCTTAACAGTATCATAATACGTTCATGCCTATGGATAAACCCTTGAAATGGGGTCGCAAGTGTTGTTCCCGTATTTTCCTAGGACTGTCTCTCAGTGTGAACCTCCGTGAGTCCGGAGAATACTCCGAAAAGAGTCGTGTTACGTTTACTCTCATTGGCTAATTTCGCCTTCTTCAACGGCCCTTCTTGAGGGCCCGCCTCAAAACTTCTATAGGCCATGCTTGGGCAGCAGCACAACCTCTGCTTGCACGCTTTATTGAAAGAAAGGAGAAACGTGTTGCTCTCGTGTCTTAGCGATCAATTGCTCAATGCTTCTGTGCGACCAGCTTCCCTGAAAGCTGATAAAAGAATGCATTTCAGGTCGAAGGCAGATAGGGGTCCCTTTTCTTGGAAATGGATATTGCTGTTTCCATTTTAAGTGGCAGTGACCTTGCAAGGCAGAGTTCAATCATTTAAACACAGATAGATAGATAGATAGATAGATAGATAGATATGCACAATATATTTTACTTTAAAAATCCCCCTTTCCACAACTGAAAAAGCTATATATGGTTATATAGCCTATGGTTTATTGATTTTTATATTTTTTGCTTATGTTAATATATTTTTCAATGCATGGTGCCTGTTAATACAATGTGAAACTGACTCACACTTTTTTTTTTACATAAAGTGACTGTAGATAAATGTAAGATAGATAAACGCTTAATCTTATCAATGCAAACGTCCACTTTTTTTAGAAACAACTATATCAGCCAGTGCACTGAGTGCATCGGTGCTGGAGGAGGGCACATGCTACTACTCGTAGTTCCTGTTATGTTTGCACGCCCCTCATCTGATCCTCAGAAGACTATTGGATACATGACCCCTCAATCTCATGCTGCCTAGGTGATTCCTGGTACTGCATTCAAAGCGTTGCTCTTGGACCCCCGTGTCCAATCAGCGACGAGTTTTATGATGACACCTTGGGATTCCGCGAAGTAGTTTCTTTCAGATGAGAACAGCAAACCGCGGCACAGAGTTGACGCACTTATGAGGATAGAAGGGAATGACAGTACGCAAAGTTCCACGCTTTCTGATGTGGTGGAAATAATATTGGGAACAAGCACCTGGATGTTTATTCGATAACTTGCGCGTGTGGACGCGAGCGACACACGCTTTTATTCTTCGCTTGGAACATTAATCATCCCGGTCACATTGAGAAAGACACGTGTAACGTTAGGCGTGAAGCCACGTTTTCCGGAGTCATCTGTATCCCGATGCGCACATGATGAGAATCCCGCTTCCTAAGTTTTAGTGTGTTTAAGTTAGAGTAGCAGCTGATTTCTCTATTTCCAGGACATCTTGGGTAACTACAATGACGGACGTTGATGCTGCAGCAAGGTCTTTGGGGCCGGTCTCAAACGGTAACCACTCAGACAAACTAGCCGGCGAGGAGGGATCAGAAGAAAGTCAAGAGAGCCGGACTCTGTTAATGGTCGCAATGATTCTGCTGGACTTAAATCAGTGCATCCCGAGCGCCATCAGCGGAAAATGTATAGTGAACAGCGATGCGGACAATCCACCCGGCGTGAAGGAAAACCGGGAGAAATGCAGACAGAGCGCGAGCAGAGTGAAAAGGACACGGAACCGCGACAGACTGCGTGCGTCCGCTGAGAAGAGACACTGCTGTCCCTATGCTGGCTGTGGGAAAATATACGGCAAATCGTCCCATCTTAAGGCGCACTTCAGAGTACACACCGGTAAGAAAAAAACACGGTTGAATTATTTTGTGCTTAAGTGTACGGTAACTCAACTAACACCGGTGATTCGATTCGGATTGTTCATTTAAAAGTCTGTTATTACGCCCCACGCCCGCGTGTTCTGGAGACCAGTTCGGTTTCGGGAACTGGCACTCATGTAACGGTGGGTGTAACCGCAGGCGGAGCGCTCATGGGTACACACGAGAGTGCAACAGAACAGTACACACTGTTACAAATCAAAGTGTGAGCAAACATGTTGCTTAGTCCACACTGTTACGCAGGACACCGTGTGATCAAAAAATTGCGTAATCGTGTGGAAAAAAATCCTGGAAGTAGCCAGTTATCATTTCAGGCTTGCTAATTGGCAGGCTAATGACTCTATTAGACCCATATCGCAAAATAAACTTTGAAACTGTCTACTGGATTATGCATCATATGAATTAAATGTGTTCTATACTGTCCCATTCTATTCTATTCTAATCTATTCTATAATTAGTCTAATCTCATTGTTTTGTGGCCGCTGGTCCCTGATGATCCGCATACTTCAATGCGACACGCACTAAAATAACCGCATATAGCCTAACAACGCAACGATGACGCGATGCACACACCTCCTGATTCCACGGTTGTAAACATTGGGCACGTGGTGCCTCACTGTAGCCAAGCGCAGCCCCGCCCAGTGAGTGCGTTCACATCCACTGAAAACTAGGCCTATCAAAAATCTGCGTTTTCTTCGGTTTTGACATCACAGACGCGCACCGAACAAGTTGCCAAAACGCCGGTGAAGGTGCTTACATGCATGGAAAAAAATCTAATGTGCCGATTGTTTTTTTGTTTTTTTTTTGCTGCTGTTGCTGGCTGTTTTATTCAACAGGGGCTGACATAACAACGTTCTTAAATTTCTCTTTCCGTTGTGTGTTTTTTTTTTTTTTTTTTTTTTTTAGGTGAGAGGCCCTTTCAGTGTACCTGGCCAGGCTGCGCAAAGAAATTCTCACGGTCGGATGAACTGACGCGACATTTTCGCACGCACACCGGGGAGAAGCGCTTCATGTGCCCGCTCTGCGACAAATGCTTCATGCGAAGCGATCACCTCACCAAGCACGCCCGCAGACACGTCGGCTTCCACCCCAGCATGCTCCAGGGTCCCGCCGGGCGAAGACGACACTCTTCAGCGTCCACATCGTCCTCTGGCTCCAGCGATCACGTGTCTGCTGGTGTTTGAGCAACCACGTGACCCCCCGCTGCACATTTTGGATGTCTCTCTTCCCTGAGGCTCCCCTGTTATTGAGCTGATGATATGAGATAACAGAAGTGTTGCATAATGGAGACATACAAAATATGTTGTGCTAGATTTCTCCAAGACAAAGCCTGAAGATGGGACGTCTCAGTGGAATGGACAGATATCATCAGCTTTAGACAGAAACAATGTAATGAACATTTAGTCTGAGGGTTATTTCAAATATATAGGGGTATGTCTTATCACATATCACAAATATGAGATTGATTGCAATACAGAGGAGCAAGAGGATTTATTACACACCCGCTGTGACAAAGGGAAGTGAACATATTCTGAGTAAAACTATATTATGCGTGCTGAAACCAAGACACATTTTAATGATCACTCTGAAGTGTCAAATTTTGCAGTGGTCCAGTTATTGCAAGTGAATAGTTTTTAAAATAATCGCTATGAATGTTTTCGGTTCTTTTGTGTTGACTTCAGTGTTGAAGATGGTATTTGTATGATATTAAAACAGATGGGTACTTATGAGACTAACATCGCATCGTGTGAGGTTTTACGCACACAAACAAGCTTTAGTGTTTTTTAAGCAAGCACAAGTAATTATTTCCATATTCTAATCAGTTATGCAAAAGAATGTAACTTATTTAATGTACAGCATTGAAAAGACTCTTTATTCAGAACAATTTTATTAATTATTTCTTTTTGAAATAATTAATAAAATCAAAATTAATATTTTTTTTATCAGCCTTCACAAGTCATGTAGTGAGACATAACAGAAGTTCACTAACAGAAGTTAATAGTTTACCACTGCCATCTATAGGTGTGTTATGAGAAAACACTAAGGTAAAAGCTGTGCCTTATATCCATACACTGACTGCACAGCTGAAAAAGACAGAACAAAGATTGTATATTTCTCCCACTACCTATGGCTTTATTAGCAGCCTGTAGTATTTAGAATCAATCAATGAACTTGACTAACATAGTCTTTTATTAGAATGGGGTTTTCATTTTCATTCAAGTCCCACTTGACTTCAGAAGTCTTTCCACTGATCAGCTGTTTACTTGAAATACTTCATGTTATTTGAGTCTAGATTTAGTTTGAATCTACCATAATGATCAGCCATTGTGCTTTAAAAGACACAAGCACAAACTGAATTTTACATGTGAATCAACAATCAATGCATCTATTGGATCTTTATTCAATAACAGTTGTATAGATTTTTTTTATTTTGTGTTAAGATAACAGATCAAGAGATATTTGGCTTTTATTGTCACATAGTATCTGTGCTAATTTATTGTTCAGATGTTCCATATGTTTGGTAGGTTGTGAGCCTGTATTCAAGAAGCAGGTCATTTGAAACAAACTGTCTTTGTAAAAATGCTCAACCTGTGCCTTGTTTTGAGCTTAAGAACTCTTAGATTGCAAAATTAGCAGGTTACCGAGAAGTACTTTGCTGTAATTTACAAAACTCTTCTCAGTTGTGTAGTGTGAATGCAAGTGTTGTGATGTGTGTCTCTGTGTCTTTGAGCCACTACCATTGTACATACATTCTGTACTTTTACATCAGTATCATTTATGCAACATTCAACCGCTTTCATTACCTGTAAATGATGTATATAGAGAATTAATTAAAACAAAGAAAAGTGTAATTCAGGTCTGCTTTTATTCATATCACTGAAACCAATAACAACATTGTTAATACATAAATGGACTTTCTCACATAATTAACATATTTATAACATAAAAACACAGCTTTTGTCCAACAAACGCTCACCTTTGATTACGTTTACATTTTGAATTGAATACATCAGGTCATTACATTATTTTAGTCATAGTTAAAACAGACTAAAAAGTGAATATGAGCAGTTCGAATGAAAACAATTTCTTGATCAAGACAATATGTAGAGTGTAAAGATAACACATAAAATGTGTTTCAAAGCTGAATGGAAGGGAAAAATCTGTAAAAGGATTTCATGTGTAGATAAACAGTGCAGTAATCATTGATAGCTTGAATAATTTTTAATAATAACAATGAATGTCAAGATAGGCCAGGGATTTGATCAGTTAAGCAACATTAACATTCTAGGTTTAGTTCCAAAGACCAGCAGAAACCAGTGCTTTTAAACAGCCCACAACTGATTTTCTAATAAAATTCAGTGATATATTCTAATTGGTGGTATTCATATAAATAAAATGGACACAGGGTAAAATGATTCCAACAAGGAGCTTAAACATTCTTTGGTGCCTTCAAGTCTGTGAAATCGTAACATCTTCCAGAATAAAACAATACTTATTGTCAGAAAGCTTACAGGCATTTTAAACATCTAACATGTTTGGACATTCTGTCTAAGAAACGAAATAACAGTTATTAAATCATACCCAGTGATTTCTGACCTTTGAAAAACTGCTTTGAGAGACAGAAAGATCTTCGTGTAATCATTTTATCATCTGCGGTCTGTTGTAAGAGGTTACCGTGAAAATAAAAAAATATATAGACCTTGACCAATACAGTAAAAAAGGGTTGTTGTTTTGTCCTTTTCATTCATGCCTCATTCCCATCTCAAACCCAGCGTAGTTCAAACGTGATTCAATTAAATACACATGTGTGAGATATCAAGAGTAAACAAAAAGTGTGATGCCCAGGTGCATGCCAGACAAGGGTACTGTTAGCGCTGCAGTACGAATGCACCAACATGCAAAATGTTCAACAGAAACGAATCCAAGTATAGCCTCAATAGCAGCCACGAACAATCAACATCCAACCAGATCCGTACGGAAATCAAGTCTTACCATAACGACGACGTTAATGCAATGAGTGCAACATGAAAGCAGAGAATTCAGTGGATAAGCTATTTCAAACTCTCTGTAACATCAAGTTGTTTTTTAATTCACAACTAAAGCCATTTGAATGCTTTATTTGTTCTACGTTCACTTGTACAGTATAACACAATGCCAGCCAGGAGGTGAAAGTGAGCAGACTCTCCTAGCGTATTAGCAAACAGTGCATATCCTGCCATAGGAGGAAGCAACCAATAATAGTCATGTTAATAATCATATGTTAGAGTAAATGTGTCTATGTGTGTGTATTAGCATGTGTTTTGTATGTGTGTGGGCATGTGTTCACATTGTCCTGTACACCATGTTCATCATAACGTTTACTGTACATTTCCCTCTGTAATATTGATTAGATGTCTTATCTGAAGTTATGAAAGGGAACGAGGGAGGGGAAGAGAGAGAGAGGGAGCACAGGGAAGAGAAAAGGTGACAGATTTACTGGATTTGACAAGCAGTGGAGGAGGTGGCTTGGCAGCACATGCAGGTTGAGTTAACGGATTTGGGTGGTATGAGGTCCAGGTCTTCATCATCAGGGATCTCATCTAGCCTGTATCCATCTTTCAGCAGCTGGATGTTCAGATCCTGGTTTATCTGCTGCAGGAAGCAACGGATAGCATGTCAGGCCAGGCTGCATAAACACCACTAATTAAATCATATTAATTAATTCAATACTCCTGGCAGCAGTTATTTAATAGATTAATAAGACAAAAGGGTTGGTTCAGTAGATTGATTGGGACATTTATTAGTTTAATGAATCAATGACATGAATATGATTAGAAACAACAAATGAGCAATGGTGACCTATAAAGGAATAACTCACCCAAAATTAAAACTTGCTGAAAATGTACTCACCCTCAGGCCATCCAAGATGTAGATGAGTTTGCTTCTTCATCGGAACATATTTGGAGAATTTTAGCATTACATCACTAGCCTACCAATGGACCCTCTGCAGTGAATGGGTGCCGTCAGAATGAGAGTCCAAACGGCTAATTAAAAATATCACAATCACATGCAGTCCGCCTATTAAAGTCCCGTGAAGTAAAAATCTGCATATTTGTAATAAAAAAATTCATCATTTAAACCATAGTTTATGGCCAAAATATTGTTATAGAATTGTTATATTTGTTTAGAACTGTTTTGGACTGTTTTTGCATCTAAACGGTGCTTAATCTGTGCATATATTTTCCTTCAAGACAAGATGATTTTCACTAGAGAAAGTAATATTATGGATAGAGGACTTGTATTGTAGCTGGAAGCAATGGTTTGACATTAAAAACATCTTAATGATAAGTTTGTGTATTAAAAACATGCAGCTTTTCACAAGATCTTATTTGATTACTTGTGTATTATTATGATGTTTTCATCAGTTGTTTGAAAACCCATTTACTGCAGAGGTTCCATTAGTAAGCAAGGGATGCTAAATTTCTCAGGCGAAGAAACAAACTCATCCACATCTTGGGTGGTCTGAGGGCGAGTAAATGTTTAGAAATGTTCATTTTTGGGTGATCTATTCTTTTAAAGGAAAACAAAAGAGAGACATTTAAGACAACAGGACATTTAGTGCATACAAGATTGTGAGTGACATTTGAGAAGGAAATCCACTGTCATGATGCTTGTGGTATGGGGCTTAGGACATTAACCAGAGTTCATAGGTACCTGTTCCCTTAGTGACCTCACCTCGGCTGACGAGTATCCTGACGAGGAATATCTAGACATGTCAAAGTCGTCATCGCTGCAAGGCAAGTGAAAACAGTAAGTCTGAGGCCAGTGGCCAGTGGGGGCATAAATAAAATCAGTAAAGGATGAGTGAAGAGCGTACCTGTCTGTGTCTAGAGCAACTAAAGGTTTCTCATCTGGACTCTGGTCTAAAGAAGAGTAGCCTTTATTGGGAACCACTAGCCTGGATGGAAAGAGAAATAGAGAGGTTTTTAAATTAATGTGAAATAAAACAGACAGTGAAGACTGTGATCATTTCTCTTGTTTGTACCTTGTTCTGGCCATCACATTATTCTTCTTGGGTTGTTGATTGACAGGGCTTCCAGCATTGCCATTTTTCAATGATCCTTTCCTAACCAACTCTCTCTGTTTGTCTGTACAGAGAAGAAAAAAAAACAATATTAGACATATTCATATTTTAATCATGTCAAATGAAACAACACACAATCACAAAAAATTGCTTCAAATAAAAGCATAGCACTGGCGTTTGTAAGTATAAACAACCCCACAACTCACCTATCTTCATATGGAGAGGAGAAGGTTTATAGTTGAGAGTGGCAGGTTCACTCTCCCTGCTATCTGAATCTGCCTCTGATGTGGTCGATGATGCTGGATCCTGGTGGAAAAGGGGGAAAAATAAAGAAGTGTCAAGGCAGTCTAGTTTTATCGATTAAGTCAATTTTATGTGATGTCTGTTCTACTTGACAAGAGCCTTGTTCTGTCCATTTTAATCAATGTGGATGAGCAAAGCTTTACTTTATTTCTATTTGATTTCTCCCAGCTCATTATGACACCCTGGGATTGATATGAAAGGAAACAAAACATTTTCAGAAGCAAAGGGTGCAATCTGCCAACTGCAAATAAGGAACAGGCTAAGAATTGTGGCAAATCCTTTAAACATTTCAAAAGCCTAAATTCTTTAAAACTGGAAATAGGATGAAAAATATAGGTGCAGTGCAACAGATTTTGATATGCTGAGTGAAAAAAACTGTACATATTGTATTGTCCATCACATTAACTGTATAATAATGTAATATAATATAATATAATGTAATAGAATAGAATAGAATAGAATAGAATATCAAATCAGTGGGTCATTTACATTTAGCGCAGTTCATCCAGATTCCAGTTCAACCAATAGTGAGAGTTTGAGGCGTGGCTACTGTAGCAAGCTGAGCCAGAGGGTTTTTAGCCGGTGTGAGAACATGACTGAAGCATTGAACCTATAATAATAATATGTGACCCGTGCTGGCAAAATGAGTCGGAATGCGCACGGACTAATTTTGAGCTACAGGCAAAAGTGAAAAATGTCAATTATGGTCGAATTTGAGGTTTTCACAAAAATGAGTTCATTAAGCCCTCTTCTAGCGATCCCAATGCTCCAAATATTGATTAAACATCTAAAATGATCTTTATTTGTACGTTTTCTGAGAGGAGTACCTTTTCTCTGCTCACTTCTGGACGACTGCTGCTGCTTCTCAACACAAGCTGCAGGTCTATTGTTGCAAAGCGCAACATTCCAGCTTTGTGATTATTCATATCGAATTCTCGATGACATGAATCCAAACCAGTGAAATATGATTTTCAAACCCATGCTGATTAAAACAAAACGATCGCGCTGACTGATATTTGCAAAGCGCGTGCATAAGACGCGCCTTTCCGCGAGCGCGCGATTTCCCTTATAAAGTACATTCTTGCGAAATAGGTATTTTAATGGAGAATGTGAAAATAAAAAGAACTCATTTTTGAAAATTTGCGCATTCCGACTCATTTCGCCAGCACCGGTCACATATTTAGATTTGGTTCCAGAAAGTGCAAGCCAAAATTCAAAGACTAGCCAAAATAAGCAGAGACAGACAAAGAGGTAAAACAACGGTAAACACTGGTGGCTCTTCTACAAGATGGAGGAATTTGACAGTATGGTTTCAGTACAGCGCCGAACTTGCGAGAAGGGTCTGGCTGCAGACTTGCGCTCTCAGGCACCTGCACTTCCGCAAGTGACGTCACTTGCAGTCTTTTTTCTTTTTTTATTTGATTGTATTTATTAATTATTTTTTAAATTGAATCTCTCAACATTTTACACAAGTAGCCAGGTGGTGAAGACAAGAAAAAAATAAACTAAATTACAATGTCACTTGTAGGGTTGGGTACCAAAACCCGGTACCAATATGGCACCAGTACCTATGTAACCGGTATGTACTAGAACCGAATCAGAACGCAGATTTTGGTGCCATGCCTGAGCGATCGGTTGAAATATTTGTCCTCTGGTTCTCCGAAACGGACGTAAAAAGCATCATCACCGGCGCCGCACGTAAAAATGATTTCCCGACTGAGAAAATGCCCGTGAACTCAAGTCAGAAAGCTCTAATAATACAAATCTTTGTAGTAACGCGTGTGTGCATGTTGTTTTCACATTCCGACTTAAAAGCACAACTTGGAAAATAAGGGCATCCGAGGAGCGCGGGAATGCAGTAATTACACTCACTCTGAGGCAACAGCTAGCCTTCCATTAACTAGCTAAGCTAAACATGCTTAAATTAAAATGCTTAAAGCTAAACTTCCTTTGTATTCACATTTCTAAATCTGTTATCCAACAAAAGAGAACACTATAACCTTTTTACTTCACAACACCAGTCAAATGCTTCCTTTTGTGATCTAATGTAGCTTTTTGTCTCAGAATGAGGCAGAAAATATGTTCCATAGTCTACTGTAAAAAGAATATATCAATTAGCAATGGATTATAAATATACTTAATTAATATGAAAATACCAGAGATGGCTTGAATAACAGATAAACTACACATTGTTGCAGTCGAGTGTTTATTGTCTTTGTTTTATCATTCAAAACGTTTATATCTTCTGTTTACTAAATTACAGCGATAGCAATGCCTTTGGAGTGTCATGAGTTCTGCTACTTCTGTGACTAGATATGTGGATTTTCTGTGCGAGGGCGCCCTCTGGCGTCCAGTATGAATGAAACAGACATCATGTGTTTATACTGCTAATGGCCAATCTATCCTTTTTGGGGAATTTTTATTTATTTTTATTTTATTTTTTTTATAAGTATCGGTTCAGGCACCGTAACCGTTTTAAAAGTATTGATTTGGCACCGGTATCAGAAAAACCCAAATGATACCCAACCCTAGTCACTTGCAATCGCCGCTTGCACTTTTTGCTACCTGCGACGTCACTTGCAATCCACACAAACCGTGTGTGTTGCCAATGGAGACGAGACGCTGTGGTGGTTAAACGATTAAAATATTTAATTTAATATCATAACACACAGGGTCTTGCAAGTCATCTGTAGGAGAAAAAGACAAGACCTGCAAATCCGTGGCAACAGAACAGGAGAATATGCTTAATGTGCTCTCATTAAGCGCTTTTAAACCTCCCGTAGAAAACCATAAATACTTAATATGGTTTAATGTGTTAAGATAGTGCTATTAAAAGATCAAATTCAATATACAGTTTATTAATATAATGTATATAGTGTTTTCCTCCCATACCACAAAACGTGGCATAATGTGGCATAACGGATTAAGATTATAAAGACCAAACTCAATATGCTCTTCTTCATTATTAAAACATAATTAATATTTTGCATTTTCCCATTTAGAATAAAATGTCTACAGCCCTTTTGTATCATTGTCTTTGTCCATTAAGCTACATTACGTGTTTTAATGATTTTCTACGGGAGGAAAACGTTTAATGTGCATCTTAACGCATTGCGTTCTGGGCTCGCCTGCTTGCCTGCACGGAGTAGGTCCTTTAATATCATTTAATGCATTTCTTAATGCGCGTTCATATGGTCTGTATAGTTTGCATCAACAATAAGAAATAGCCTACTGAATTTGGTCTTTGTCATCTTAGTCCGTTATTATACCACATTAAGCGTTTTGCAGTATGGGAGGAAAAGTGAAAGTTTGCTCGTTGTGTTGGACATATGCTTGCCTTGTAGTACATTAAATTAATAAACTATATATTGAATGTGATCTTTTAATAGCACTATCAGCGATATTAAGTGTTTATGGTTTTCTACGGGAGGTTTAAAAGCGCTTAATGAGAGCACTGCGTTCACATTCTGCTGTTCTGTTGCCACGGATTTGCGGGTCTTGTCTTTTTCTCCTACAGATGACTTGCAAGACCCTGTATGTTATGATATTAAATTAGTTTTAATCGTTTAACCACCACAGCGTCTCGTCTCCATTGGCAACACGCACGGTTTGTGTGGATTGCAAGTGACGTCGCAGGTAGTGAAAAGTGCAAGCGGCGATCGCAAGTGACATTGTAATTTAGTTTCTTTTTACTTGTCTTCACTACCTGGCTACTTGTGTAAAATGTTGAGAGATTCAATTTAAAAAATAATTAATAAATAAAATCAAATAAAAAATCAAAAAGACTGCAAGTGACGTCACTTGCGGAAGTGCAGGTGCCTGAGAGCGCAAGTCTGAGAGCGCAAGTCTGAGAGCGCTAGTCTGAGAGTGCAAGTCTGAAAGTGTAAGTGCAAGTCTGCAGCCAGACCCTATTGGAACTTGCAGAATTACTTTTCGACAGGAAAGCAAAAAACTGCATACTTAACCTTTAAATATGTGTTCATTTGCAGTGAGAACAAACATTGTTTGTGCCAGCCATGATATATTTTGTGATGAATAGAGAAAGCATGGC
The DNA here is from genome assembly GCA_039654775.1 of Spinibarbus caldwelli. NCBI lineage: Eukaryota > Metazoa > Chordata > Actinopteri > Cypriniformes > Cyprinidae > Spinibarbus > Spinibarbus caldwelli. The sequence goes on along the minus strand of CM077223.1, from coordinate 33,783,330 downwards.
AGAATTGAATTTCCACAGACATTTAGAATTTTACTATTCAGTCTATTGCATTAATAGCCAACATATGCATATTATTAGGCCTGTGCAGTTAATATAAATAATTTTTCATTTCTGATCTGAAGTACAATTGTTTACATCTGTATGATAAGCAGTTCTGGTATTGTGTTTGCTCTACAGTTGATGACCAATGTAAAATCTGGGTCCTGAAGCAATAACAGAGAACCACTAACCAGCGGTACACAGACAGCTGCTGTACAGGGCATGGGTTAAATATGGGCCATCCAGATGTCTCTTCTAGCAGAGCTGGTTATTTTCCTGAGAATTATTGATGAATTTGTCATGGGTGGGAGGGGTATGGACATTATTCAGGTACCTTAGCACGTATTCTGCATGATGAAGCAATCTAAGGCGGTAAAGGCCTCTACGAGATTGATGAAACATCACGCAATATTAACAGTAATTCAAATGAACGTTACAGACAGCGTTACGACGGAAGTACGAAGAGATATAAAAACAAGCTGGGCTGAAGTTATAAAGTAAAATGAAGCAGATGTTGTTTTCGATGCAGGGAGACACACACAGTCTCAGTGCGCAGCATCACAGTAGCATCCTTACATTAGCTAGCAAAACATACACCAGACATAGAAGCGCCATCATCGATCTCTCGTAATATAAGATATTTGACATTTTTATATATATATATATATATAAAAAAAAAACGGTTTGTGATGACTCAACATGAGACTAATGAAATACTCCCATGTGTCGTTGGTTCATATTGATCTACCGTTTGCTCATCAAAACGTTATAAAAACCGCATATTGACAACATTTGTGCTTTAATCGGTTGTTAAAGAGTCAGTTTGGTTTAACTTACAAAAGGCTGCATCTCTGCCTCGGTCGGCACCTGAAATCTGTCAATTTCTTCCATCATCTTGGCGGCGGGGTGTCTGAGCCTTTTTGTGAGCGTTTGTTTGTGGTGGATTTCTGCGGATATACCGCAACTAACTGGTTAAAAAAATGAATTTCACAGCTGTGTCGTCGGATATTTGTCAGCCCCAAGAATGTCCCCGACTCTCCTTCATCCCAGCGATCGCTCGTTAGCCAGCAGTGACCGAGTGGCGACTTAACCACCCACTTCCGGGAGAAACGAGTCTCGAGACGCGAGCAGCACCACGGATTCCGCCCCACTCAACGCCATCCAGCGATGTCTGCTCCACCCAAGACAGCACCAGACTCAGACACCTCGAGATGGCAAGATTTTGTGTGGGATGTTGTTGTTTTGCAGTCCATGTCGAACCTGTGATCAGGGATTGGAATCTAGTGAATGCAAACAAAGATGTTTTTATGAACGGGATTTGATGAACAATGTCTATTTGCGTGTTTACATTGTTGAAAGAGGTGGGCCGTGCTTTATGCACCTGTCCAATACCAAGCACAGGGCAAATGACTTCAGGACCCTGGACAGCTTCTGGACAGTAACCTTAATAAAACTGCCCATGAGGCGTGTAGGGGAGCAAGCTGAAAAACAGGCAATGTTAGCTAGTCTAGTAGTTGACTTCTTTTGGAAATTTCTGTTGTCCTGCCCTGTTTTATAAACCCCGTAGATTTCTCAGGTCAGGACACTGTACCTCACAGACTGAGTTTTTCTCCTCTTTATTTTTTCTCAGAGCAAGGTACATAAAAATTACATTTCCAGTGACAAAGGCACTCCCAAATTAATTAATTTTTCTCTTTTTCAAAAAATTATTTTTAATCCCAACATAAACTGGCTACTTTTAATCGAGCACTGACTAGAAAATAACTGAATTTAAATGTTAACAAACCTAGCAAACATAAATTAATAAATAAAAGCAGAGCTCATGTAATGTCCATAAACTGCGTTCTTTATATTCTATTTTAATACTGAACTGTTAGCATTTTCTCATTCTGTTCCTGCATATAGTCGTGGAAAAGTGTTGGCCGGTAGATGGCGGTAACCAACAAGGCATAAAATATATATATAATCTTACTGAGGATTATTTCAGAAATTAGTCACGTTACCAACCTGGCAAAGGTTATGAGATATGAAAAGGATCATTCCGTTGTGGCATTAATGAGCATTATATATTGATATGTTACTGACTAACATCAAGTCATGTAAGATCAAAATTATGGTAAATGTTGCATCTTCATGCAGAAGAATTAAATGTACATTTTAAATGCATTCCTGAATATAAAAATCCATGTGAAACCCCATATAAACAGCTGTGATAAGACTCTGTATGAAAAAATCTGCTTTTATCATAGCTATGTACCCTTTGCAGTCAGATGTACAAATAAACACAGATGCTTGCTTTCATACATGTCAATGGACACATAAAGATATCCTCTATTTCTGAGGGGAATGTATGTTTGTTTCACTGGTCGTCAGCAAAATATATAGGTTATGCAACCATGACATCCTCACAGATGGGAATGCAGATTACGGTTTATTAGTAATCTGGATTTTATTCCAGTGGCCTGTAATGTTGTTATGTAATTCTTCACTTTGTTTTCTGTACTCCACCTCAGGGCAAAGCAGTTCTAAAGCTACTATGTGTCATTACTACAGTTTTTTTTCCTTCAAACAAATCTTTCTGTAACAACAAAAAGAAGAACAAATTTCAGGTAGATAACAACTCCATTTCATGTTGAAATCATAACAAAAATACATTGAGAATGTTTAATAACTTTTAAAAAAAATTATTAAAAGCTACTACATAATAAAATTGATTAGATTTCTATTTCTGAAATAAATTTGCATTGCAAACAAAACACTGAGACTGAACATCATTCTCTCAAGTTATGGTTTTGAATAGGTAATGAATAGTTATTGTACATTACATATTATATTAAGTGCAACAGCACAATTTTGCTTTTAAATCATGCCATTTAAGCTTGTACTTTTATATAGAAGCTGCAGTCATGTCAAACTATTTCCAGTAAAGATATCCAAAGACAAAAATCTGATATCAAAAACCATTTGGTAACCTTTGATTATCACTTTACATAAATAGGCTGTTACTGACAGATACTATTAAGATCTTAACAGACAAAATTTGACATTATATCTATAGACAAATATTTATTCAGTTAAACTGACACTATTTGATACCTCTTAGTAGTGCATAAACACAAATGTGCACTTTTGAGGGTGTTGCTTTACTGGCAAGCTAAATGTACAAGTTTTGCAGCTTTTCATTCTGACAGAGTAAAAACCACTTGGTGTTCTGTGCTTGTTATAATCATGGTCAATTTTACCAGTAACCTTTCACATGGCTGAGCTCTTATGCCCTCCTGAAGTGTCTCATAATCCTATCAGGACTGAGATGTAATGCTGCAGAGTCTTAGTGGATAGAAAGCCTTCCTTAACACCTGCATGCCGAAACCTGTTTGTTTAGTTCATTATTTTCACACTACTGACCTATAAACAATAGCGTAAACCCAATGTCATTGCTCACTATTGATGCCCTGTGGGGTTCCAGGCAACATACAGTAAACTCAAAGCTCAAATTACATTTTGATATTTTCCCTTTCCTCACAGTCTCTATCTCCTACTTTTGCCGCTCTATTTCTTCATACAATACATTTCTTCAGACAAAATTGTCCTTGTTTGCTTGGTCAGTTATGTATTTTTGATGAGAGAAATAACTTGAACTGGAGATCAGCATGATCAGCATCAACATGGCCCTTTGCCGGAAAAAAATTGAAATTTTTGTTAGTTAAGGTTGGGCAAGAGAACAAGGAGCTGATCTAAGACCAGAACAAAGTGACTAGATTTCCAATAAAGAGCAATAAATAGACTAACAGATGGACTGTTTCCAAGCACAGTAAAATAGATAATAGGCTTTGGTGTCTTTACGTAATGATCCTCTAGTTGCAAATCATCAACAAACACACAAGTGCAAGGCTAGTGAAAGATACATGCTTAAACACACAAAGCATAAAGAAAAGTTGGTGCGTTTTTAATAAATCTCATGCATCTTCCATTCATTTCAATGTGCATGATCTATAACTTTATTAGTAATAATTCAAAACTCAAACACACAAAAATTAATTATGAATGGGTTTCCGTTTTTTCTGTTTCTATTTTGTATTAGTATAAAATGTTAAAATAGTGAGATGCATTGCATTATTCTAAACACAAGCTCTGCATTAATAAAAACAAAGGAGAGTCTAGCACTAAATTACAATAGCATGATTTATCACAGATTTGCCATACAGTCAGCTAAGACAATTCTAACAATTCAAAATGCAAAAGATGTAAAAAAAAATAAAATAAAATGCATCAGATATTGTAGATGTTTGATGGGCAACTTTTAATGCTGAACAAACTTAACCTGCTAAACACAGGCTACTATGTGTCTTTTAATCAGATATTTCTGTGATCCTCTTTTAAAAAAAACAAAACAAATAAAAAGCTAAATTCCCTAGTCCTGCCAATGGTGTGCTTTTTCAAAAATTCATTTAAGAACTTGTACATTACATGTTCATTTCACATTTACACAGGGCAATCATCAAGGGTGACTTTTAAAATATTCCTCCAGCCCCTGTGAATAAATTCACATTTTTTTCAATTTCAAGCTGCAGTTAATAAGTATTTTTGTTCAGTTCTCTGCAGCTCTTGAGTCTCTGCCAGCACTGGGGGCCTCTCCGGAGAGGAGGGAATTTTACAGGCCTTGTAGAGTATGACAAAGAGAATGAGAATAAGCACAGCTACTATGGAGTTGCACACAATGGCCACTATGGCAGCTGGGGACAATCCAGCTCTTAGTTCTGTCTCCATGGTGCGTTGACCTCAAGAATCTGATGTTCAAGTATAGGGAAAACACACGAAATCACAGTTCATCACAATAGGTTACCATGCTTAAATTTCTGCTGCCATTTTTCATGATTCTTGAAAGAGCCAGCAACACCATCTGGTCCTTCAGTGAGTAAGAGTGATCTACTGATCAAAGGTTTGCATCTCTACAAAGGCTGACTGACTTGTTTATGTAGCCAGATCCAAAAGGAAACGTCCTCAGCCTCTGAATGATTCCTGAAAAACAACAATATTTATGAAGACAACAATATTTTCTTAATGCAGCAATGCATATTTAGATTCAAAGGTCATTAATTTACTCACTTCTTAAGAAAAACAAAAACATATAGTGGGATCCAAAAGTCATGAGACCATCACTGAAAATATTTTGCATTCTTTTCTAAATGTATACTATGGAAGCTCGTCTCCGCCACTGAATAAAAAATAAAAAAAAAGATAATTGCTACTTATCTCACAATTCTGACTTTTTTCTCACAATTGCGAGTTTACATCTCGCAATTATGACTTTTTTTCTCAGAATTGCATCATATAAACTCGCAATTCTGACTTTTTTTCTCAGAATTGTGAGATATAAACACAATTGTGAGTTATAAAGTCAGAATTGCAAGATATAAAGTCAGAATTGGAAGATATAAACTTGCAATTCTGATTTTTTTTCTCAGAATTGTGATATATAAACTCGCAATTGTGAGATATAAAGTACAGTTCTGAGGAGAAAAATGAAAGACTGATATGTTTTCAGAATTGCGAGTTTATATCTCACAATTCTGACTTAACTCGCAATTGCGAGTTTATATCATGAAATTCTGAGAAAAAAGTCAAAATTGCCAGTTTATATCTTGCAATTCTGACTTAATTTCTCACAATTGTGAGTTTATATCTCAATTCTGTGAAAAAAAAATGTCAGAATTGTGAGATAAAATGTCGCATTTACCTTTTTTATTTTTTTTATTCAGTGTCGGAAACAGGCTTTCAGAGAAAATACAACATTTTTATTACAAATTATATTGTCAGCATTTGAGTTTGAGAGAAAAGTTAGTTTTATGGTGTCACAGGATTTAGTTTCTCTCATTTGCTTTAATGATAACAATGTGGCAAAATATTGACATTTTGCAGTGCTGCCAAGTACATTTTTAAATAAAAATGTGATGAATGATGTGCAACTCACAAATGCCCTCAAGCCCATTTCCTCTCACAGACACAAAGATATAAGTTTGGCACACAGAGTGATTTACCAACTTTGAGAGTTTGTCCTCGACCTAAAGTCCGTGTATCTACAGCAAGACTGTTCATCATGGTGAATCAGTTTCTAACCTCATCTCCAGTTGTTTTCTCTACCATAAGGTCAGTTCTCTTTTCAGAGCTCACATTACTGTTAGAGGGTCAATCCAGAGCAATTCCACTCTCATCATCCTCAAGTTAAGCGCCCCGGCAGACAGCAGTTATTACTGAGCTTGAAGTGAGACAACACATGGGTAAGACTGATGAGCATCAATCTCTTTCTCTCTCTTTCACTGCCACAGTAGGGAGCTCAGGCTTCAAGTTATGAGAAAAACAAATGCACCGAAGACTAAAGATTGCACAGAAAATTTGAAGACAAATGATGCCTCTTGTTCACTCTTTGTGAAATTCTTTCTATTTCTTTGGCTGAGAAAGAGAGATTCTGCTCAAAATTAGACATTAAGTTTAGTCCACAAGTTTAGGACAATGTTACTCTACTAAGCTAAATGGAGAAATTAACCCCATCTTATTGCACTTTAAATGGAGTGAACACCATGTTCCTCATACAGTCTACAAGGGTTTGGAGAAATGAGGGCACTTAGGGTGTGATATCTTTTTACTAGCAATGTTTTGAGTGCCTCTCAAGATACAAACACCCTCCTAGCATCAGTCCTCTTATCACAGCTCCATGTGCTGTTGAATAATGCAGACCTAATACTATAGCAGTGCTTCTATAAAAACTCTTTGCAAATCAGAGGACATAATGTAACATCTCTGCTCTCATCTTGGAAAAGAGTCTAAAAAGCTAAACTGCACTATGACTTACATGCAGTATATACTGTAGTTAAGCCAATCTAAACACAATCAGTGACTTTCTAATCAATGAGTTGAGTGAAAATCGATGAGCCACAGTCCAACATGAACATTAGGCATCTGATAACATCTGTGGATCCATGGAATATTTTTTTACAAACAATACTCATGCATAATTTTATTGCTTATTATTTACGTGATTGTTTCTTATTTTACTTTGTTTTAATATAGGGCTATAAATAAGGAATAACAAAGTAAAATGCTAATTACTACATAGCAAAAGCAGTTTGGAGAATAGATGGATGCTAAGTTTTATTGATTATTTTATTGATGACAGTTATGAGAGAGGTGAAAAGTTAACATAAACAGCTAAAATAAAACCACCCACAAATACAAAAGTTTGTTGTCAGTTTGCTTTGAAATGCAAAGAAAGAAAGATGCTTCAGAACATATTTTATTGTGGGCAGTATTTATATATGCCTGTGCTTCTGTTCCAGATGAAACAACATTCATATGTTCACAAGGCCAAGATATATGTGGAGGGAAAATGCAAAGTTGTTGCCAAGTGTTCAAAGCATTACAGTAATCATGAGAAAACAAAATAGCTGTTTAGTGACAAGCAGTTGTAACAATGCATTCCGAGACACCTTCTGATAATATCATTTTAATATACATCTATAAGGTCTACACAAATTGTGCTAGAATACGGTCATTAAAGTAAATGTTGTTTTTCTTCTCAGAAATGGGATATATTTCAAAACAACTAGTTGAAGTAGTCTACTAGTACTAGTTTGACTGAGAAAAACAGCCCTACCCCCCTAAATGAAACATGAGGGGAACAATGAAACACTTGTCTGTCCCACACTAGTGTGGCAGCACCACCGCTGACTGCTGCTGAATACTAAATACAGACTACATTCAAATGATTGAGAAAATGGTTATCTAAGACTTTACATCATATTTAAGCAATAAACACTACGAAACGACGAACTTGCCTGTTTATAAGATGTGAAGATGGTGCTCTCCATTCAAAACAATACGATGCGAGCCGCCTCGCGTCAAGCTGCAGTCTTTCATTTCATTCCAAGCGTAAACTCTGCTGTTATGGCGATGCTGCTTTTGCAAAGTCAACTTACCCGCATCTTTTGCATATTTCCAAGCACTTCTGATGCCGACCGATTATATGAATCAAGTTGAGGTTGAGGTGGGCAGTCGGATCAAAAAGTTTTCGCCAAACAGAGATGTAGATACAGACGGGTCCGTGACTGCGCGCGTTCAGCATCCAATGAATCGGGTCAGCTACTGAGAGATCTCTCCAGTGTCATTTACTTACGTAATATTTACTTTTCGAGTGTAGCTAATATGCAGATGCTGTGGCGTTATTCCGGACCTAGAGCTCAGGCTCCCCGCAGTCAGCGCCTGTAGCCGTGTTTGTCATTGTGTTGTCCTGAGAACCAAAACAAACGTTAAACTCTGTAAACCAATAGCAGCACGAGCGTCCCAGACGACGTGAATGTCCCCGCACTGTCTGGAGGGCAGGCGCAGGCTGTGCCACAGTGTTTAACAACTGCTTCGTGTTTAAAGATAATTCATTTCTGACAGCTTTAAAAATGTGCATGTGTATATTCAAACATGCAACCAACTATTCAGTTTTAAGGTTAAACCAATCTATTCAAAGTCCCCAAAGTCAAAGTAGACAGGCTATTACTTTTCCTTACAGTATGTAGCTACTAAGGTTGATGATTCAAATAATTATGCATCGTTAATGAAGAAAGTAAAACATGCATTGATACAGTGATTGTGTTAAAAGAAAGAAAACAACCAAAATACATACAAAACAAAAGCTGTTTTCTTGATCTCATAAGAGTTGTTCCAGATGAGTTAATGTAATATAGTGCAAATAGTGGTTAAGTTGAAGATTTTTCTGCTAAAATGATTGAAAAAGTATTAATTTAAAAAAAAAAAAAAAAAAAATATATATATATATATATATATATATATATATATATATATATATATATATATATATATATACATATATACATATATACATATATATATATATATATATATATACATATATATACATATATACATATATACATATATATATATATATATATATATATATATATATATATATATATATAATTTTTCAATGGTCCAACTGAAAAGTTTATTGAGGCCTCATAGTGGGTTTGGATCTGAATTTTTGAGGAATATATATCTTTGGTGGTTACAGTCCTGTGTGTGTAATATTGTTTTTATAGATTTTATATAAGCACATATATTTTATTTATTACAACATGAACAGGAACCATAAATATGTATGTGTGCTCCTTGAAAGATATAATACAGTATTAAACGCATTTGTGCTGAAGACTGCAGTTCAGAGCAACTATTAAATGCTTCCTTTATGGTTTACCACTAACAAGTCAGGAGCCATCAGGAGTCCCCATGGAGCCATTAGGAGTACGGAAAGCAAAAGAGAGAGAGATACACTTCGCCCTCAGAATGGCAAAATAGCAAAGAGTATCTTATCTCTAATTTGCCTTGTAGAAAAACCAGGAATGAGAAATAACTTGTAAAGATTTATTTTCACACCCCATGTCACAAAACATCCAACCCTTACTCTTCCTACCAAAAACATTCATGCACACATAAACACTTTCTGAATTTCAGAATTTCCCACAAGTCTCATGTGGAGCAAAACCAGGTATGGAAGCATTTATGCAAAGATGTTTGAACCACATTAATGAGTATAACACACTCTCAAAAGCTGTAATCTGATCTGTTTCCCTCAACATCCGCTGACAGTCACTTAATATTATCTTTAAATTATGTTTGAGAATTTGGCAATGATAAACACACATCTTCACTTAAAACCACAGATCCTTCATCATCCATGTGCTGTTTTCACATGATATTGTTGCATGTCAGCAGGTCATGATTAATATCCCTTCCTCCTACACTTGAGTGGGAAGCGATCATAGATAGCCTCACCTCCTTTGGCCAAATGATCTATTGTTCTCTGAGGTACTGCAATCTTTAAAATACCATATCTGACATTCAGATCAGTGGCATTCATCATGTTTGACATAAATGCTTCATAGAAACTCTCAGGTGCTTAATCGGGAGATGCTTTCATTCAGTTAATTGATAGTTAGATAGTTAGATTAATATTCTGGCAAACATTTGGCAGTTTGTATTGCATCAGTGTGGGAGAGTGAAAAAGGAAAAAAATGATGGAAGAAGTTGATCCCTTGTTGAGCCAGTATGCATTTATTTATTTGTTTCTTGGTGGGTTGGTTTTCTGGTATTAAAATAAGTTTGGCATCCTTGGTTCATCTTAATTGTTCATCATGACCTTAAATAAGCAGAGAGAAAAAGGAATGAAAAACCTGTTCTGCATATGTAATTCATTATTCATATGTATAATTCATCACATGTAAGTCTCTCTAATATTCTTTAAGTCATTTCCAAAGTTCAGGGATTTGTTAAACAGAATAGCCTAAGACAGAACTTAAAGAACTGTATTATTAAAAACATGCATTAAATCCTACAGTGTTGTGAATACATTGCTTCTGTTAAAGCATCATGGTGTACCTTGTCGATCCAGTCATTGAAAGCAGACACACGGGTGAAAACAGTAGGCTTCTTCACAGTGTTACAGCCCAAACCAGAAACGAAGCTGGCAATACCGTGCACCTCCCAGACACCGGCAGAGTTCTTACAGTTCAGGGGACCGCCAGAGTCACCCTGAGGGATGTTAACAAAAATAAATAAATAAATAAAAACACGTATATGTAGTCCACACACACAAAAGTGTGTAAAAAAGTATTTTTATCATACAATAATTCCTTTCGGTATTTGAATTCGACTTGCTTTGTGCGTGGCGTTCCAATACCAATTTTTGTGATGCTTTCTGCCGTTTAAATGGTTAAGCCAATAGGGGACGACAAGTGAATACATTTTATAGGAGTGAGTCATTGTCAACCAATTCCTTCAAAAACACAGATTCATTCAGGAGCAAAACAATACGCAGATGCTCTCTTTTGTGACTTCGTTGAATGATGTTCGTTGGCGGAACCGAAACAGAAAGGTCACTGGCAACACTGTGTCTAAAATGTAAGTTACGCAATATTAGCTTGTTTATTGTGCTGACGAAATCAATAACTACACTGGCAAATCGTCTGAAAATTCAGAACAAAAACACTCTTGCTTGAGTGATAATGCTTGAAGTAAAGTTATTCAGTAAACATAAGCTAATACATCTTTAAAAAATGATGTGGCACAAGATAATTTGTAAATGAACACAGACAGAATAACTTTACTCACATTGCAGCCAGCGACAACGCCATCTCCACCAGCGCAGACCATGGTTTCTTTGACACTGGAACCCCACCAGTCAGACCTGGAGCAGGTGGCGTGATCCACAGCGGGCATCAGTGCTTGCTGCAGTTTGTCAGGAAGAGGGCCTCCAGCTGGGACACAACCACAGTATGTTGGTTTATACAAACTTCTGTACAGTTTAACTCACGTAAACACTAAAATATGTAGAAAAATCAGGTTTCTTGTACATTATTTCAATTATGTTTACAAACATGTATGTCAGGTCTTGTGTGCACAAGCACTTACTGGAGAGTCTTCCCCAGCCTGTAATATAGCAGGGGTAGTTGTTTTCAAGGATGGAGCCAGCAGGAGGAACGCAGCCCAGCTGAACAGTATCACTCAGTGTCACAGGCTCGGACAGCTTGATCAGGGCAATGTCGTTTCTGAATGAGCACAAGCATCACAAATGAGAGCTGTTGTTTACACTTACTGTGTTTATGCCCACAGTCTGTGTCACAAAATAAACCTGACAGGGCGATAATCACAGACTGACTGTACAATATATTTAAATGAAAACTGATTTGAGTTATTATACAATCACGTTATTTTATAATCCACCTTATTTTTCAAGCTGTTTCCTTCATTAGTGCTGCTACAGGTATGACTAGACAGAAGATAAAGTGCAGTAAATGGTAAAATTATTTGCTCAACAAACCATTGTGTTTATTATTATTATTATTATATATTTTTATTTTTCTAAATAATATTATGTTTATTATATATTATTTATTATTATAATAAACGAAAATACAAAAACAAACAACAGTGCCACATTTCGGTTAAAAACTGGTGGATAAAAAGGATTTTATTATGGAATTTGGTTGCCTGTCAACAGTCAGTTTTACAGCAATTGGTCTGTAAAAATTGACCGTACAGAAATTGGTCAATTTTACAGTATGGTGGTCCTTATATAAAAACTTGACCACAGAATGCCATAATAGCCTAATTAATTATTTCAGAAAATTATATATTGACAAGACATGTTTAACTTCCTTTTAAGTGTTAGTTAGGCTTAAAATGAAATACGACACAGTTTATATAAAGTTCTCCGAAATATAATACTTACCCAAGAGCCACAAACAAGGAGCTCCATTTCTCGTGCACAATGATCTTCTGTGCACTGATGGTGTTTGAGCCGTCCTCATATACTGACAGGTCATGCTTACCAACATGCACCCTGTAGTTGCGCCCAGAACTACAGGAGAGAAAATGCATGATGGTTAAATTAAAATGCAGTTGAAATCTATCGATTTCCTCAAGTTCACAACATTGAACAGAATTGAAAATGAGTTCATGTTGTTAGTACTATTTAATTGAACCCGATACCAACCAAAGATTAATATATTAGTTGAACAACTGATTGGACACTTATACCTGATGCAGTGAGCAGCAGTCATCACCCAGTTTTCAGCAATGATAGATCCTCCACAAGTGTGATACCATGAGCTACCACTCTGATACTGCAGAGAGATCTAATCATGGGAGACATAAAAAGTTCATTAAACATACAAATACATGCTGAATTTAGAGGCTGCTCAAAGAAAGTGCTAGCAACACCAAGATCACGGGTTTGATTTCCATAGAATGATGAATGGTGTAAAGAGCTGTGTATAAAAGTTATAAATGTAACATAGAGAGGGAGAAGATGTAATGACAAAGATGCTATGAGACAGAGGTAGTAACGAGAGGGAATGAAAAATAAAGGCAGAAAAAATGGCGCGACAGTACATACCTGCCAGGGCCAGCTGTGGGGCCTGGCTTCCTGTCCATTGACCACACGAGAGTTGAGAGGCTCAATGGGTGGTTTTCCACACCCAAAGGCTGCAGTAGAAATTCAGAATAAAACCGTTACACCATGTGCATATATAATAGAACAATATTTATAATGGTTATGTTGCAGGCTAGTAAGTCTAAGTCTCCTGAGCACTTCTGTTCAGGTGTGCAGGCTTCTTACCGCTGGCGATGAGCACTGATGCTAGGATGAGGGCGAACATGGTGACTCGGGTCAGCTACCGAACACTTGCCCACTTTTAAACCTTCTCTATTAGTGATGTCACATTGGCCACACAAAATTATGAAATACGTGCTGCATGAAGTTTTCCACCTGTTTTGCCTGGAAAAAAATTATCAGCTTTTGAACAGCTGCTTTCCTTGAAAACATTCACATGGCCTTCATGCACAAACCTCTATCTTGACTTCTACTAATTTATATATATATATATTAACATACAGTCCTTAACAATTTAGCATTCAGTTAAAAAAGAGATCATCCATTGGAGGGAAATAGGTTTTCAGTTCATATTTGTTATGATATTTGATCAACCTAATTTCAAATAAATGAGTGTGAGTCTCCTGCCATTGGGGCAAGTTATCAAGATGACTGTTTTTTTCTTGGAAATAATATTTGAAATGGTTAATAAATATTTTAGAAAAATGGAATAAGCTAGCTAGCATATACACTACTGTTTGGGGTCTGTAAGATTTTAAATGTTTTTGAAGGAAGCCTTTTATGCTCACCATGGCTGCATTTATTTGATCATAAATAAAGTAAAAACAGTAATTTTGAGAAATATTATTACTATTTGAAATAACTGTTTTCTCTTTTTAAATGTATATTAAAATGTAATTTATTCCTGTGGTAGAATTACTCCAGTTTTCTTTATCACATGATCCTTCAGAAAGTTTGTGCTCAAGAAAAAATTATTCAGTGCTGAAAACAGTTGTGTTAGTGATGTTGTTAGTGATTTTTGAATGTACTGTAGGTATAACCTGTGCTCAAGTTTGAATGAGGTCAGCAGATGGTAAGTTCTCAGGGAAATGAGTTTAACATCAGGATTGACCTATGTCTGCATTTACTTTTGCTTTTTTGGGTCAGAAATGTCAGCAAAAGGATATTGCACTATTGAATCCACTGAGCACACCTTAGACTTCATATGCTGTGTATTTATATACTTTTTATGACATAAAAGTAATATAGTTTGATAGTTTGTCATTCATTGTTAGACTGAAAGTCCTGGTATCATAAAAACATATTCTGGCCCCAGCTTGTGTTTTATGACAACTCTCTATTAAGTCATAGAACTGATTAAAAATGAGCACATTTTCTCTTTGGACATTTTAGTGTAAAAATGCATCAAAGCAAAGCATTTTAGTCTTTAAACCCATTACCATTGTCAACAAGTTTACTTTACATTTAGATGCAGCTGTTTACAGCATTCACATTTAATGAATAAAGACACCTGAATATACCCATACACAAAAACTGAGTTTATCTTTTGTCACCTGTTGTCCAAAGACAGAGCAGTTATAGCAGTTTGGTCATGTATAGTTTGCACGTTGACGTGAGAATTAAAGAGTGGGCACAAGTGTACTTACAGTGTTTACTAAGAAACATCAAACTCAGGATTCAACCTCATAGAACCTATTGCATTAGATGCCCTATTCAAAGGATATTGTTGTGAATGTTCACCCTAAAAGGCCTGCAGAAAACTCATTATCCTGCATGGAGAAGCTTTAATCTCATCTAGATAACAGGGTATCCTGAAGTCTGTCAAAGAGAGGATAAGATTGTCATGCTGTTGTTGCGTCACCCTGCTGCTGATCAGGTTAAGGCTTTTGTTATCTCATGTAAAATATCTTGTAAAAATGACTAAAAAGTAAATCTGCAAGTTAATGTGATATGTTTTCATGATGTTGTCATTTCTGTCTGTTTTCCTTAAAATATATTCCCTTTATATATTTTTTCTCTTTCTATTCCGGTGTTTAAATAGTTGTTAATGTTTTATAAATTTTTACAAGGAATAAATTCATATTCTACCAATGTATGACCAGTGTTAGGAAGGTTACTTTGGAAATGTAATAGGTTACAGATTACAAGTTATCCTATTTAAAATGTAATAAGTAGTGTAACTATTTCAATTACTTTAAAGTAATGTAACTGATTACATTTGATTACTTTTCAAAATTTCTAACGAATGTTTTCAACTGTTAATCATTTTGAAACATTTAAAACAGGCAGGGTTAACCTTACAGTAGTACTCAACACTGATTACTGTCAGACCTTAATCACTTGAATTAAGATTATAATAATTTAATTTTAAAGCACAGCCACCACAAAATCAAACTTTAGCACCTCTTTTTACTTTGAGATCATTCTGAGGTTAAATACAGATTTAAAAATCATAACAAGATATATTTTAATAGCTAATAATAGTTTTTGAAATCAAATCCTTGCATAGCAATGACAGGAAACGCTGGCATCTAACAATGCTTTGGAAAAACAGTTAATCTTAAAAAATAAAGCATATACATAAAACGAAAATAGGAAATAAAACAGCTATTTAATAAGTATGTTTCCTAATCTGTGTCCTAAACTCCTAAAACATTGGTGTCTCATATTTTAGAGCAGTCAATGCAATTTTTAAAAGAAATCAATCAAATTTGTATGTGTGTGTAAATATTCAGATGTAACCCCCTTTGTAATCATTAACATTTTTCTAAGTAACAGATTACAGTTACATTTATTTTGTAATTAAATTACGTAATTCCATTACATTTAACTAGTTACTCCCCAACGACTATGTAAGACTCTCTTTAGATGGCAGAAAAGAATTAAAGAATGTCATTACAGTGATATTCATAAAATGAAACGAAAATCATCTCTCAGCTTAATTCATCAAGAGGCATGAAAATCTTAACAATCTACATAACTAAATAATGAATCATTTAAGCATTTAATGTGTTCACTCTGAACAGTGGCACACTTTATTGCTTTGGCTCTGTACAAGGTCCATTTTGCTTTAGATTTAGCCCATCCCACACTGTCATGGGCCAGTCTAATATTGCCAGTATCTTATTGTTATTCTTCTTCTGTTCTGCCTTTTTAGTTTAGTGTTTGATATGTTATTAAGATCCAGAATCTTAAGAGCCAAAGTCATGTCTAAACCTACACAGGGTTCAATGTATAAAGTGCCAGGTAAGCATTTAAGCATGCTCTATTACTATAGCCTATCTCAGTGTTATTTAATCATCTCTTAGGCCTTTATGTTTTGCCACATGGATGATCATAGTATTTTGTCAAGCCATAACATCTGTTGTTACACATTACACTAAGATATGCAAAATTTGAACTGATAGCTTAAAGTTTACACCATCTATTGTCTGATCTACTTTATGATTAGATATCAATGAAAATCAGCAATTAGTTTTATATTTTTAATTTTAATCAGTCAAATGCTTTTGAAACTGGTACATTAATTAATTGATTGATTGTGCTAAACCAGCATTCATACAAAAGTACTTTAGCTCTAAAACTTAACTATTTTTTCAAGTCTTTGAAAAGCTATAGTTCAAAGGCTAGTGAGGTTGTAAATTAGTTATAATATCATGATTTGGTGTTCAGGGTTAGGGAATATTTAAGGCAAAACACACAGAAAAGATAATGAAACACAAGTGCCACACTTGAAGTTACCACTATTTCTTTACGTTCTCTGTATTAATGCACTCAGCTCATGAATAAAGATACCATTTCAGTTCCTCATTAACTCTGATATCCTCCAGAACACTGTACAGTCTTATCATCCATCACATTGTCTGTGTCACACCTCTCATGATTTGTTATGGTGTGATTTCTTCTCAGCTAACAAAAAAACGGCCATCTGCCAGTGGTCTGGAGTTCATTGGTCCTCTTGTGAACTCTGTGGAGGAGACCCCAGACCCCATTAGTATAGTTATTAAAGGTGAAATTCCCTCCTGGATCACTGGCAGCTTCCTAAGAAATGTACCTGGAAGATCTGAGTTTGGTGAAAGCAAGTAAGAAGGCAAAATATTGCTAAAATCACAGCAAGATCTGTTCATTTTTATCTAGTCATTTTATCTTTGCTCATTTGGCTTCACCTGTTCCTCCTCAGATTCACTCATTGGTTTGATGGCATGGCCTTGATGCACCGTTTCAACATTAAAGATGGTCAGGTAACCTACAGCAGCCGTTTTTTTGCGCAGTGACTTTTATGTGCAAAATGCAGAGAAGAATCAAATTGTGGTGTCTGAATTTGGCACCCTGGCAACACCTGACCCATGCAAGAACATCTTCGCACGGTTCTTTTCACATTTTCAGATTCCAAATAAGCATCAGTTGGAGGTGACAGTGGCATGCGATCATAAATTCAGATCATTCAGACAGAATCCTCTGACTGCAGGCCTATAATCTATAAAGATTAGATCAGAATCGACAAGTATAATACTAGTCAAGTTAATGAAATTACTACAAAACCTTCATGTGAACCCATTCTAATCTTCAGTTGTGTTTGATTAACAGAGGCAACTGATAATGCAGGAGTGAGCTTTGTTAAGTACAAGGGAGATTTCTACGTAAGCACAGAAACCAACTTCATGTGAAGAATAGACCCTGTGAGCCTGGAAACCAAAGAAAAGGTAAATATGACTGTTTCACAGATACATACATAAAAGTATACAACATATAGTCTTTTCCAAAAATTAACAGTTATCTCTATGTGATTTTGTTTTTCAAAGGTGTATTGGTCAAAATATATTGCAATTAATGCAGCAACAGCTCATCCACATTATGACTGCGAAGGAGCAACTTACAATTTGGGAAACTCATATGGCCAAAAAGGTGAGATGCCACACTTTTTTTTATAACACAGCTTAACTCTAATGCCTTCTTTTTGTTAATGTTTTCAAACCAAACATAACTGGAAAATAATGCCTACCCAAAACAACCTACTTATCTGGTCAAACAAACATATTCCTGCCACCAAACACATGAACCAATGTTTTTAAAGCACCATAGAGCTACAATTTTGGGAAAATCAATATAGGAATGGCTTACTTTTTTTTTTTTTTTTTTTTTTTTTTTACATTATTCTGGGATATAAGAATATATTTTAACAACAACAATGAAAA
Source organism: Spinibarbus caldwelli (assembly GCA_039654775.1). Classification (NCBI taxonomy): domain Eukaryota; kingdom Metazoa; phylum Chordata; class Actinopteri; order Cypriniformes; family Cyprinidae; genus Spinibarbus; species Spinibarbus caldwelli. The sequence continues at coordinate 33,765,138 of CM077223.1, read as the reverse complement.
ACACTTCACTTATTCTGTTTCTCAAAGGCTTCTTCTACCATATCCTCCGAGTACCATCAGGTGATGGAAAGAATGATGTTGCTGATCTCTCAGGTGCAGAGATTCTTTGCTCTATTCTTGCTTCTGACCCCAGGAAACCATCATACTACCACAGTTTTGGTGAATTTGCCTGCCATATTTGCATTCTTAGATCATCTGATCTGCCTTTCTGCTTCTTTATCCATCTGTAATATTATAAGAATTATTTTGCATTAATTTACATAGAATTTCACATGGTTGGAAATGTGGGCCACACGTTTGTTCATGTAGATTGTCCAGTATATTATAATCTTCACCAACAGGCAGATGGAAAATAATGCATTTATTTCTGTTTCCCTTTGAAAGTGTTTGTTTGTTTTTTTTACCTTATGTTTGCAGTCATGTCAGAGAATTACATAGTCTTCATCGAGCAGCCGATCAAGCTAGACCTGCTGAAATTCATGCTGTACAGAGTTGCTGGAAAGAGCTTTCATAAAGTCATGTCCTGGAACCCAGAACTAGAAACCATCTTCCATGTGGCAGACAGACACACTGGGCATGCACGGCAGAATTTATCACAACATCATACTGACTTCTAATTGTAGCCACTGTGTATTTCTGTCACTTCATCTCTGACATCCATGTTTTCATCCCTGCAGCTCATCAAGACAAAATACTACAGCAGTGCCATGTTCACACTGCACCAGATTAATGCATATGAGGATAATGGATATTTGATTATGGACATGTGCTGTGGAGATGATGGCAATGTGATTGGTGACTTCACAATGGAGAACCTTCGGGCATCTGGAGAAGAACTTGACAAGGTAACACCTTCACAATCCAAAACATGTCAAATGGCGATAAACGCTGACCCCTCTTTCAGTTTCAGAAAAATGTAACTTTAACACACTGTGTATCTATTGGCTTTTCCAGTTCTTCAATTCATTGTGTACAAACTTACCACAGAGATATATACTGCCTCTGGACATAAAGGAAGATGAGCCCATTGACCACAACCTCATCAATTTGCCATACACCACTGCCACTGCTGTGAAGACTATAACTGGGCTATGTGAGCAAGTGAGAGGGGGACTGAAAACAATAACGTTTATGAATATCAAAAAACGTCATGTCCCTTTGGTAATAATAGGTGTTCCTGAGCCACGAAGATCTCTACAGTGATGACCTGTTGCAGTATGGTGGTCTTGAGTTCCCACAGATTAACTACACATATTACAATGCTCGTCCTTATCGGTACTTCTACGCCTGTGGCTTTGGACACGTATTTGGTGACTCTCTGCTTAAGATGAATCTAGAAGGAAAGAAGCTAAAGGTACCGTCTTAAATTAAAATAGAATTATATGAGATGAGTTTGTCTTGTTGTCTGTAGGTGTGGTGCCACGCTGGTTTGTTCCCATCAGAGCCAGTGTTTGTTCCAGCACCTGATGCTAAGGATGAGGACGATGGAGTGATCATGTCTGTGGTCATTACACCAAGAGAGGTGAAGTTCATTGTTTCATCATAGCTCCATTGGCTTCCTCTTATGACATATTAACATATTATATAAGTCACTTAATTTGGTCAAAGTTCAACCTAAGAATTCAGTCTTGACAGGTGTGATAATGTTGTCCAACTTTGTTTAGAAAAAGAGCAGTTTCCTCCTTGTCCTTGATGCCAAGACCTTCACAGAGCTTGGGCGAGCAGAAGTTCCAGTGGACATCTCGTATGGCACTCATGGACTCTTCAATGAGATGAGCTAAATAAAAAAATCAACTCAGATCAACTCATAAGAGTGGAACCAGCTATGCAATCTTTAGAATAAGCTTTATTGTGTTTGTATTATATGTTAAAAGTTTATTTTTACTCTACATATTTTGTATATGCTTAAGTGACAAATATTTTGGAAAAATCACTAGGTGGCGCCCGTGCTACACGAAAGCGCTAGTTTACACTTGACTCTTCATTACTCTACAAATGGGGAAAGGACAAATAAATTGTTTATTTTCTGCTGAATCTGACAAACCTGTAAAAATACACATTGTTGCTGTAGTGAGTAAAGTGTTTTAGACGTTTAGAGCAAAGATGTGTTGTGCTGATATTCAGTAGTTCATTTGCAAGTGACTTTACAAATTCAGTGATTTCTCATTACAACAGCCTCAACAGTACATTCATGGACCATTTAAACGTATGAACTTGTGTTTAGACTGACAATAAGGTAATGTCTTTGCCAAGAAGCACAAAACAGATCTTCAAATTGTTGGTAAGTTTTTAGCAAACTTAATTAAAATGTACTATTATGTAACCTGACCTGACATAGAGTTACCTTGCTGTTTTAATTATTTACTTAGTTTGTATTTTGTTCAATCATGTATTTTCAAATAGGTTTTCTCCTATATTATATTATATGAAAATAACTATACGTTGAGCACAGATCTGTACAGGTGAGGTGTGGCTCCATAAGGCCATTTTGCTTTATATCAAGATAAATGCATTTATTGTCTTTATCTATGTCAGTAACTGTTAGGGTGAAATATGCCCTTATTCCGGCAACTCAAGCACACACTGGAAAGGGAATGTCAGAGGAAGAAAAACAGCAAGAATGAATGGACTGAGGATGAGGATGACAAACCTTCCACACTGATTGGTCTTTGTCTTAAACACACCTCTTTCTAACTTTAGTACATTTCATATTTGCACACCATTTGCACAAACACACAGACGTGCTTGTGAGGCTTCAGTGAACTACATTCATAGTCACCCATATCAGACAGCAAAAACCAGATAAGACATTTACTTCTGAATTTCCTTCAATGAATAGCAGTGCCTACAAAGCAGCAAAAGAATAATGTTTTAATTTTTAGGTAAGCTTTGGTAAATAAAATACTGTTGTGGTTACACATCTTGTTTTCAGTCGGTTGAACACAATTTATCACAATTATTGGGCAGTGGAAGCCATCTTTTATTGTTTGTTTATGTGCAAGAAAATTCAGTATGCCAATATTAAAATAACATTATCACTGTTGGTTAAACTTTGAACGCTAAACAATCTATCATATATCACTGGCATATTTTTCAACTTTAATGTTAGATTAAATATGACAAAACAGATTATATATATGAAAAACATGATAATGAATGATAGATGAACTATAGGATGATTAATTAAATATAATATAATATTAATATATTAAAAAATGTGTATATATGCTGTTCAAAAGTTTAGATTATTTGTTATTTGTTTCTGAATCTCCAGCTAATGCTCTGATATATTGATTTAATAATATAAGAGGTGTTTGTAGTTTTCTAGTGCCCTGTGTAATGAGTTTTAAAAACCCACACACACTACTACAGAAAAAAACACTGACATATTCCTAAACTTTAACACAAAGCAAGCCTCAAAATTTATTGATTCTTAGCTTTCTTATCTTTTTAGTAATGAATTCAACGACTTTCAGAAGATGGCCAGTTGAGGGTAACAATACAGTATGCTTTCATATTTGTCATGTTTCTTATATTGTCTTATTTTTTTGTCACATATTTTTGTTTGTTCAGAAATCAGTAAAATCCTAAAACCAAAACCAAAACACAACATTGTTGTCTTTTGCATGTGCTATTTGACAGGTAAAAAGAATGTGGTCCTGATGGGCAAAAAGACATGGTTCTCTATTCCTGAAGCAAACAGACCCTAAAGAACAGGGTCAGCATTGTGCTCAGCAGAGAGCTCAAATAATCTTTTTTTTTTCTTTTTTTATATAATTTTCAGACTTCAGTTCAGCTCTTCATCTGTTAGACAGCAGTGAGCTCAAAAAAAAAAAAAAAAAGAAAGAAAGTGGACCAGGTTTGGATAATTGGCGGCAGCACTCTGTACAAGGTTGGTAAAATGACATAAGTCAGTCATCCCTAAAATTATGAACATATTCTGAATTTGCATCAAATCACTCATAAGAGTCATTGACCCCTCTTTTGGCACAGTAGTTTTTTTTATATATATATATATTTGTGGAAGAAGTTGATCCCTTATTGAGATATTTTGTATTTATTTACTTTTTTCTTGGTGGGTTGGTTTTCTGGTATGAGGTCAGCATCCTTGGTTCATCTTAATTGTTCATCATAACCTTAAATAAGCAGAGAGAAAAACAAATGAAAAACATGTCATTATTAATTAAAATGTAAATCTTTCTAATATTCTTAGGTCATTTCCAAAGCTCAGGGATTTGTTAACCAGAATGGCTTGAGACAGAATTTAAAGAACTGTGTTAGTATAACTACATTTCTGGATTCCTTCACTCATACAGTGTTTATGCATTAATCGTACTTAGTGTTGTGAATACATTACTTCTGTTAAACGTCATGGTGTACCTTGTCGATCCAGTCATTGAAAGTGGACACACGGGTGAAAACAGTAGGCTTCTTCTCAGTGTTGCAGCCCCAACTAGACACAAAACTAGCAATACCGTGCACCTCCCAGACGGCGTTGGAGTTCTTACAGTTCAGGGGACCGCCAGTGTCACCCTGTAGGATGTTAACAAAAAACTGTTTATTTACCAATTGTCATATATTGTCCTCAAAAGTGCTGAGTATATTTTATTATACAACAACTGGTTCTGGTATTTGAATTTGATTGGCTTTGTACATGGCCAAAGACTATAGAAATACCAAGAAGTTTTTGAGATTTCAGGATTTCCCCACTTAGGAAGATAGGATTTGGTCTTGCATGCTCAAAATAACTGCAGCTGAAATAACTGGCAATATTGTGTCTAAAATTGAAATTACCCACTATTAACTGTTTGTTTATTGCACTGCTGTAATGTTGCACTAGCAGTCATCCTAAAATTCAGAATATCAGCACTTTTGCTTGAGGGATATTGCTTAAATGAGTTATGTAAAGTTACTCCATAAATATCAGCTAATATATGCTTTACTCACATTGCAGCCAGCAACAACGCCATCTCCACCAGCGCAAACCATGGTTTCTTTGACACTGGAACCCCACCAGTCAGACCTGGAGCAGGTGGCGTGATCCACAGCGGGCATCAGTGCATGCTGCAGTTTGTCAGGAAGAGGGCCTCCAGCTGGGACACAACCACAGTATGTTTGTCGATGCTCTGTACAGATTACCTCACAAATACTAAAGCATGGCAAAATCTGAGGTTTATTTTATACACTAAAAACTTTCCAACTATGTTTACACTCATTTATGTCAGGTCTTGTGTGCACAAGCACTTACTGGAGAGTGTTCCCCAGCCTGTAATATAGCAGGGGTAGTTGTTTTCAAGGATGGAGCCAGCAGGAGGAACGCAGCCCAGCTGAACAGTATCACTCAGTGTCACAGGCTCGGACAGCTCGATCAGGGCAATGTCGTTTCTGAATGAGCACAAGCATCACAAATGAGAGCTGTTGTTTACACTTACTGTTTATGCCCACAGTCTGTGTCACAAAATAAACCTGACAGGGTGATAATGACAATGACTGGACATTTCTCGTGCACAATGATCTTCTGTGTACTGATGGTCTTTGAGCCATCCTCATATACTGACGGGTCATGCTTACCAACATGCACCCTGTAGCTGCCATAATTGCAGGAAAGAAAATGCATGATGGTTAAAGATAAAAATTCAGTTGAAAAATTCAATTGTAATCAGTTACAGTTACTGAGAAAAAATGTGTAATTAAATTAGTTACTTATGAAAATGTTAACGATTACAAAGGGTGTTACATCTGAATTTTTTTCACACAGATTTAATTGACTTCTATCATTAATTGCAGTGACTGCTCTAAAATATGAAACACCAATGTTTAGGACACAGAATAAGACACATGCTTATTCGATGGCTGTTTTATTTCCTATTTGGGTTTATGTATATGTTTTTTTTTTTAACAGTTTTTTTCCAAGGCATTGTTAGATGTCAGCGTTTGCTCTCATAGTTATGTGAAGATTTGATTTCAAAATCAGTATCAAAGCTATTAAACTATTTATTGTTATGATTTTAAATCTGTATTTAACCTCAGTACGATCTCAAAGTAAGTTCTGATTTTGTGGTGGCTGTGCTTTAAAATGAAATTATTATAATCTTTATACATCATAAATGTCTTTCCTCTCAATCAATTAAATGCATCCTTGCTGAATGAAAAGAACTGTAACTGTAGAGTAAATTAATCTTTTTTTCAAGGTATGTTGTTAGTGATTATTTCACATAGTCATTGTGAACAATTTTACATTTGAATGCACTGTAAGTATAACCCATGGTCAAGTTTGAATGCGCTCAGCAGATGATAAGTTCTCAGGGAAATTTGTTTAATATCAGGATTGACTGCATTCCTATCTTTTTTGGGTCAGAAAATTCAGCAAAAATAAAAAATAAATAAAAATTGCACTATTGAACCCATGAGAGCACTTAAGATTTTGTATGCTGTGTATTCATATACTTTTATTATGACATAGATAGATGGTTTGTTATTCATTGTCAGACTGAAAGTCATGATATGTCATGGTGTCCAAGAATGATCCTTGCTTATCTTATTCTTTTGTGCATTTCATTAAGCGACTAGTGTAACACAAGTGATCTCCAAATCACTAGGTGGCGCTCGTGCTATACGGAAGCACTAGTTCACACTTCAACTGTACTTGACTCTTCATTACCCTAAAAACGAGAAAAGGAAAAATAGAAACAAATAGATACTTTCTGCTAATAATCCTGAAGTCTCATATAAAACTACTGAATCTGACAAACCTGTAAAAATACACGCTGCTGCTGGAGCGAGGTAAGTGTTGGGCGTTTAGAGAGCAAAGGTGTAACGTTAGTTCATTTGTAAGTGACATTGCATATTCATTGATTTCTTTGTTCCAGCCTCAGTAATATATTTATGAATCGATTAAACGTATGGACTTGTGCTTAGACTGAAAATAAGGTAATGTCTTTACAAAGAAGCACAAAACGGATCTTCAAACTATTGTTTTTAGTAAACTTAATTTACTATTGTATAACACTTTATACTTTCAGTTATGACCTGACATAAGAGTTCACTTGCTGTTTTAACTATGTACTCAGTCTGTATTTTGGTCTATAATGTATTTTTAAATAGGTTTTCTCCTATATTTATAAGTATTAAACTATTTTAAAAAGAACTATACATTGAGCACAGATCTGTAAGGTGAGGTGTGGCTCCATAAGGCCATTCTGCTTTATGTCATGATAAATTCACTCATTGTCTTCATCTCTGTCAGTAACTGTCAGGGTGAAATATGCCCTTGTTCCGGCAACTTGAGTCCACACCAGAGAGGGGACGTCAGAGGAAGAAAAATCGGAAGGATGAATGGACTGAGGATGAGGATGGACCATCCACACTGATTGGCCTTTGTCTTCAAAGCCTAGCTGAGAACATGAAGGAGATGTGGGCAAAAGATTATACCCAAAAATACATGGACCAGTATTTCTTCAGATACGTCATGGGTCCCTTCAGCTCATTACGTGAGGACTGCAAATACACAACTGGAGTACATGTGAAGATAAGTGAGTGTTATCTGTGTGTTTCTCTTTCAGCTGGTGAGTTGTTGGAAGAGCTGTTGTGCATCCTGTCCTGGCGTAATTTGTTGACACGTGCTGCCCTGCATCTCCTTCTCCTCCCGCAGCTGAGCTGTTTGTCCCTCACATCAGCCTGCAGCCTTGTCAATGCCAACCTCTGCTCTCTTATCCAGATACGCTGCCAGGTTAAACACACACACCTTTCTAACTTTAGTATATTTTGTATTTGCACACCGTTTGTGCAAACATACAGATGTGCTTGTAAGGCTTCAGTGAATTACATTTAAAGTTACCCATATCAGACAGGAGATACCAGATAGTCCAATTATTTCTGAATTTCCATCAGTGAATAGCAGTGCCTACAAAGCAGCAAAAGAATGTTGTTTTAATTTGTTGTTAAGCTTTTGGTAAAATGCTGTTGTTGTTACACATTTTGTTTTCAGTCGGTTGCACAGAAAATTTATCAGTCATTGTGCAGTGGAACATATTTTTTACCTTTAATGTGATGAAACAGATAATATAATAATGAAATAATATTACAATCATTAGTCAATTATAATGTAATATTAATATAATAAAATATATACAAATACTGTTTAAAAGTTTGGGTTGGTTTTTATGTTTTTAAAAAAAGTCTTATGCTCACCAAAGTTGCATTTATTTATCATAAATACAGTAAAACAGTAATATTGTAAAATATTACAGTTTATAATATTACTCCAGTCTTCAGAGTCACGTTATATTTTATTATGCTGATTTGCAGCTCAAGAAACATTTCTCTGACTATTATTATTAATATTGAAAGCAGATGTGATGCTTAATATTTTAAAACTTTTGAACAGTAGTGCACATATTGTAATTAATATAATAAAATAGAACAAACCCTTATGAATCTAACAGGAATGTTTGGGGAATGTCAATAAAATGCTGTACACTTTAATAATATGCATGTGAATGTTGTTAGTCTTGCCTGTTGTCAGTACACACAAAGCTCTCACTATTCTTATGTTCACTCTTTTGTCTCTTTCTTGCACAGAATCTTCAGTCTCTGGATCTTAGTGGTGCACAGAATATATCTGCATCAGTGCTTTGTGAGCTCCTGGGCAGCCAAAGTCATCTCCGTTCCCTCTCCCTGGCTGGAACTCTGTGTAATCAGAGAGTGATATCAGTGGTCTGCCGCCAGTGCCCCAAACTGAAACACCTGGATGTGTCACGGTGCATTCACCTCACCCCTTCAGGCCTGCTCCCTCTGGCCTACCAAGAACCCATCAAACATCAACCCGCAAACATCAGCAGCCTGCTAGCTCTGGATATCGGTTTAGCAGAAAATGAAAGAGATGCAGTAGCTGCAGTTGCGTTTCTCCTGCTCAGCTTACCTGGTCTTCAGAGGTTGGCAATGGAGGAACTGGGACAGGCTTGTGCTCTCATACAGAACAAGCAGTTTGAGGTGACTGAGGAGTTTACTAGACGAGAAGGTGTGCCACTTCTCAAAGACATGTGGGCGAAGCGAACACAGGAAGACCACTTAAAAGACAGCAGTTTACTGTGTGCAGATAGAGAGGAAAGTTTTACTTTGGAAGGAAAAATAGATGAATGTTTATCATTAGAGGAGAGTCAGACAGATGCTAGTGATAGTACTGATGTAAATAAATGGACAAGGACTTCAGGAGAGGGTTGTGAAAAAGATGGATGTAGAAGTAGAGCTTGTAATGTAACAACGTCTCTCAGGGATGTACAAGGACTGTCTCTGGATACTTTAGAGGCGGTAGGAAAGGTCTGCCCTGAACTGCGTGCCCTGTCTTTGGACTGTCTCCTGAGCAATGAGGATGATAATCTTGACAGCTTTGAACAGGCAGCACTTTTAGCCAGAGGACTCGGTAGGTTTTCTGGACAGCTAAGCTGTCTTTCTCTACAGTTTGCTGGTCTTCTGTCTGAACTGGTTCCAGCACTTAAAGCCGCAGGCTCACATCTGCTCTCGCTGACCTTGGAAGGCATCAAAGCTGATGGACATACTCCTCTTCTTGAGCTCATTCATGCCTGTCCCAGACTCACTTCTCTCACTGTTCATTTAGACCCACCTAGGAATAACCGGGATGGAGATGATGAGGAGGAGGGTGAAGACGAAGGCCTTCTTTCTAATCTGCCATGCATTCCACACCTCCGCTCTTTAACACTAATGTAAGTCAAATGTAGTCATTCTTGCTGAACTTTATGCTAATGCACTTTCCCATTACAATCGAATGTGCTGTTTACTGTTTTCTGGTCTGTGTCCCAACAGTTTTTCCCTGGATGAACGACAAATGAAGCCTGCATTGTGTTGGAGGTCTCTGAAGGGAGTGCTGTGGGCACTTCTTAGGGGCGCTTCACTCCTTCAGAAGCTCTCACTAATTGCTGTTCCCTGTCGACTGGACCCTGTGTTCAAACTTGTCCTGAATCATCCGGCCAAACCCCTCGGAGCCCTAGACAGTCCCCCACTGCACTGCCTCAGATCTGCTAGCCTGAACCGCTCTGATATCTCTATGGGGACTGTAATGCATATTGTAAACACCTGTAGGCGCTTGTCTGATTTGGATTTGAGTGGCTGCTGGGCATTGACTTTGAGCAATATCACAAAGTTACAATGCAAAGCCAAAAGGAGGCGCCATACGCTGCAAATAACATGGACTTGAGCTGGGGAAAGAAAAGGCCATGCTGAGATTGACAATGAGTTGTGTCACGATGTGACTTTGTTGATTTATATTTTTGTCTTTCACAGCTGCCTAGAATTTCCACTTTTATATAGGTCTTACAAAAAAAAAGATGAATGTTATGTAATTCTATATTCTATGAAACTGAAATATTCTAGGAAAATATATTTGTGACTGATACAAAGATAATACAGTTAACGAAAATCGCAATGCACTGCTCATAATCAGGTTTATAAATTGTCCTTTGTATTTTTCTATCTATATATCCTCCTGGCCTTTGAGATTTAGAATTTTGTTTACTACAAACAGTCTGTATTTTTGGACCCGTAAAGTTTTGTTTTTTAAAAAAGCACTTTTTAAAAAAAATATGAACCAGACAGGTCATTACACGCTTTGTCAAGGTTGTTGTTTTTTTATTTTTTATTTTTTTTATTTTTTTTGTTTGTTTGTTTGTTTGTTTTCACGCACTTTGTTATATTAGAATACTGCTGTTTCTATGCAAATGTCCCAGGATAAGAGAAGGTAAATAATTTTAAAAAAATAAATAAAAATCTGTTTATCATAACCTTTAAACAATCTGCGGTTTTAATGTTGCGGGGAAAGTGTTGGTACAATAAAATATTATGCAGTAAACTCTAATAATAATAACACGTGTATCAATAAAATCGTGTACTCTATACAATTGTGTTGTGTTTATATATTTATCTACCCATTACTGATTTTGGGTGTACATAAACGCCGCTGCTTTCTGTTTGTGTACTGAATTCTTTCTTCATTGGCTCCTTTCACATTGGCGCGAAGATTTCACAATAATAACATAATTATGCTCATTGGCCAGTTTAACAGCGCGAACTTACTCCTCCAGCAAATCAGTTCATGAGCTCCGGCGACGTAATTCATATTCATGAGCCAAACGTGTGACGTACTCTTCGTAAATTCGCTGGCGGGAGGAAGACAGACGGTGCGTGCTAGATAAAGTGTAATCTGTTTATTACTTTCAGGACAGTTATGTCTCGAATACTCAACTGTATTGTAGCTGTTTGTCCAGACATGGGAATAGGGAAAAATGGAAATCTGCCATGGCATCCAATAAGACTGAGGTGAGCTCGAATTTGTTGCTAAATCTCCAGCTAATGCTCTGATACATTGATTCAAGAACATAAGAGGTGTTTGTCGTTTATAGTGCCCTGTGTCATGAGTTTTGTGTTTCGCAACAGTTATAAGTTGTAACACGTTTGCAGGTGTATACATCGAATGACTTTTCACAAATGTATCAAATAAAAGCATCTTACTAAAACATATTAAGAAAGAGTGGTTGAAGGAAGATTAATAGCTGAAGATGTACCTCAGATTGAACATTTTATGACTGCACAGATCTTTAGTTAAAAGCTTGACCTTTATCCTGGAGTCCGTTGGTAAATAACATTCAGGACATTTCCACCGTGACAACAAAACCCACCCACACTACTATAGAAAAACCTCTGTCATATTCCTAAACTTTTTAACGTATCCCAACCATTCGCTTTGACTCTTATCTTTCTTATCTTTGTAGTAATGAATTCAAGCACTTTCAGAAGATGACCATGACCCCTTCAGTTGAGGGTAATGCTGTGCTTACATTCTTATTTTTGTCATATTTTATGTGTTAAACCAGATCATACAGTCTTTGTGTCATTTGACAGGTAAAAAGAATGTGGTCCTGATGGGCAGAAAGACTTGGTTCTCTATTCCTGCTGCAAACAGACCCCTAAAGAACCGGATCAACATTGTGCTCAGCAGAGAGCTCAAGTAATCCTCTTTTAATGTTTACAATTTTTTTCATCTTGTATTAAATCACTATGCTGTATATAAGTCAAGTGCCTGTTTCTATCTCTCACTACACAGGACAGCCCCAGAGGGAGCTCACTACCTTGCTTCAGACTTCAGTTCAGCTCTCCATCTGTTAGACAGCAGTGAGCTCGAAAAACAAGTGGACCAGGTTTGGATAATTGGCGGAAGCGCTCTGTACAAGGTTGGTACAATTATGTAAGCCTGTCATATCTATTGAGAAATTCAGAAAAATGTACAATGGTCTCGTGTTGCCAATCTTACTAATTTATTAACAATAGTAAACTTACGTATAAACATGTAAGTATTGTGTAATTATATGTATAATTTTGTGCAGTGTTGTGAGATAATTGTATGGCTTTTGATCAGTTCCATGTGTTTGTATGCACATTCTTCATTTATTTCTTCCTTTCTGAATACATTAAATTATTATTTTTTTAATATAGGTTTTAAAATTTAAATCTGACTTCACCCATCATACAACAAATTTATGAAATTAATTGTATTGTTTTTGTAATGTGGTTTGATAGTTTCTAATTTGAGGGTAAAATGGGCTGCTTCACCAGTTATATGAATGCAACAATATATATTATACACCCACCTATACATCAGTTGTATCTCAGTTATAGAGCAGTGTAGTCCAGATCTTTGTATAATCAGTTGTTATGGAAACTGCCTCAAGGCAAAATATACAAAAGACTCCCTTCATACTCCTTCCTCCTCATTCTGTTAATGTCTTGTACACTGTAATCACTTTGTGATTGAATGTTGTACTGTGTTCTTCAGGAGGTGATGGAGCGTTCTGGTCCCAGGCGTCTTTTTGTAACACGGGTCCTCAAGCAGTTTGACTGCGACACGTTTATACCTGACATTAACATGGACAAGTACAAGCTCCTGCCCAAGTGAGTGCTCATACAGTTGCTTGTATGCTTACATGAAGGTCTGTAATACCTGGAGAGAGTTTAGCATTGCAGTTCATCGGGAAGGTAGCTGCTCAGCATTAAAGTGACAGTGAAATCATTTATAATGTTACAAATGATTTCTCTCTCAAATAAATGCTATTTTGAACTTTCTATGAATCAAAGAATCCTATTACAATTACAGTTATTACAAAATATTATAAAGCACAGGTATTTTTAATATTGATAAGAAATGTTTGAGCACCAAATTAGCATATTAGAATGATTTCTGAAGGATCGTGTGACACTGAGGAATGGAGTAATGGCTGCTGGAAATTCAGATTTGCCATCACAAGAATAAATTACATTTTAAAATGTAACAAAATAGAAAACCGTTGTTTTAAATTGTTATTATTTCACAATATTACTGTATTTTTGATCAAATAAATGCAGCCTTAGTGAGCATAAGATACTACTTCTAAAACCTAAGAAAAAAAAAAGGATACCGACCCCAAACTTTTAACTGGGGACTGCATTCATGTCAAACTTTTAAGAGACCTAAAGAATAAAACAGTTTGCATATTGCTTGCAAAAAAAAACGTTTCATAACATGATTTGTAGCAGAGATATTTATACTCCAGTAAAGTGTTAAACTTCAAAAGGCTGTTTCCCAAGGCTAAAACTCCTCACTGTTTTGAAACACTTTTTTTTTTTTGTTTTAGTACAGCCTTTTTTTTTTTTGTACATATGTTTAGGAATATTGGTCCAGTCATGTACTTGAATAAAGTGGGATTAATGGATTTACTGGCACTGGAACAGACATATGCTGTATTGTGTATCCAGAGAGAATAGTGAAGAGGGTTACATTAATGAGGAGAAAAAGCTCTCTTGTTATGTAAAAATGGCATCTAGCATCAAAGGTGGGCTGCACCAAATGTCACATCTCTCAGGCACACAATAAACGTTTAAAGAGAAGTTAAATGCACACAGAATGTTGACACAGGTTCATCACTGCCACTTCATCTGACAAAGAGCAAAATGGATCTTTTGTTATTTGTGTTCTCAGATTCATTTGATTAGTTTCAACAGTTAATTGGCACAATTAACAAGAATCTATACCAGTTTATGAAAGTACAAGCATGTGCATGTAATTGTGTATGTGTCTGTATTATGTTTTGTGTTGCAGGTTATCATTTTTTGTCGTCTTAGTTGAAATGCACACTTGTAAAATCAGTCCTGACCATAGAAATATGTGGGTAATATCTTATAGTTCCTTCTGTTTCTCTTTCTTGTTTCCTTCTGGTCAGATTCCCAGGTGTACCTACTGGCTTACAGGAGGAGAATGGTCTTCAGTATGTGTTTGAAGTGTATGAGAGCACCGACCACTAAGAAGATGCTAAGGTCGGAGAAGTAGTCTGGCAGGTAGTGCGAGTGCTCTGAGATGTTGCTTGGTGCAGTTTTTATGGGAGACCCCATCACCCCCTTTTCTGCCTGTCATTTGTTTGCCGTATTTCCTGTCCACCTTCCTTAGTAATAAAAACGGAACTTGATTCTAGGACAGTTAAAAATGTTATTTAATGATTTTATTATAAAAATTTTATGTGTGGCCTTTGCAACTTCATATACAAAGTGGAAAGTAGACAGAAAATCATGAGAAGACAGAGGGTGGGTAAAAAGGGGTGAAATCGATAGGATTCAGTCTCCCATGAGCACAACAGCTCAACATGTTGCATTAAGTCTCTTCTTATTTGTGGCCTTTTCTCAATGATTTTTTTATGTTTTATTTTGTATTTTTTTTAAATATGCAAAAACAGTTGCTTTCCCACTGTCACTGCTGTAATCTTTTTTTATTAGTATCAGGTTTAGTTCCTGGATTATCATTTCAAATATTCAGAAAACAATATACCTAATTTTGTTAATAAATTTTCTTTTCCACATCTGCTATCCATTTAATTATTCTTCATCTTGCCAACTGCAAAAGACAACCTGCTCATCTCCATATCCAATAGCAACTGAAGTGTCTGCTGTTAAACCAGTCTGAAGATCTGACTGCTCATGAATATGCATGTTGTGTTTCATCTTCAGACTGGCTGATTGACAAAGGTTGTCATATAGTTTAGAGAAGGGTCACAATACTAGCATTTTCACTCTCACCCACACAAACTTTACGACCCCTATTTTAAAAAGCCAAATGCCGCAATCAGGCAAAACCTTTTTAAACTGATTGGTTTCGGGTATGTCAGCCTAATGTACTATGAATGTTTACGACCGGGCTGAAATACACCTGATTTGAATTCCAATTACCTAGCACTTGCACCTTGTACGCACCTTAAGTAGCACTCGGATTTATTTTCAGGGTACAAACAGTATCTAGAGACCTGAGAAGTGCTTGCATTTCATTATTTGATGCAAGTGAGTTGCCATTTCAGATCAAAAGGTGAAAGAGATTTTCTGTTTATTCATTTTTTTTTTTTAAGTTGGAGTGCTTGGTGTTTGCTGTTAAATATAACTTTTTGTCCATTATTATTCCATTAGGAGCCTTATTATTGTCCTTTATAGTGCTGTTGTTACAGGCTTATATATAGTGACTGCATCACTGAAATGGATCAATACACACCTTGCACGTCCCTCAGGAGCTGAACTGCTGCCTCAAAGGCGAGACAGTTGTGTCATAATGATGTAACTGCACCATAGGAGTCACGATCATGTGAGCGTGTTGACATCAGAGTTAGAAACAAATGAGAATCTGCGCACAACCTCAGCATATGAGTTCAATAACCCTCTTTCGCAATGTGAGAATAATAGAGCAATTGCTTACTGACGCTGGATGTGTAGGGACTGGCGTCACCTTGCTCTATTAAGCTTGACTGTCTTGGTCTGTGTTGAGGTTGGTAGCTTGTTTCCAGACATGAGAGCACAGGCACTTGTTCTCGCCGTCTCTCTCCTCTATCTGTGCCACTCTTACATTCACTCTCAGTGAGTGCACATCTGCACACGTTCATCTCCCACTTCAAGCTCCAGCTTTAGTCTCACCCCTGGATTACTCATCTATTACAAAGATGACATGCCACAGGAGAGCTATTGGAAAACTAGAGCTGTGACTGGTTTAAAAGAGGTAAGGATCTAATGTTTTTTTTTTTTTTTTTTTTTTTATAATGAAATAACTTTACATTTTTATGCATTTTACATTTACAGACTTTTTGTGTTAAGATTTTTTTTTATTTTTTTAGTTTTGTGAAGCTGTTTGTCTTGGTTTTTGATGCAAATCTGTGGAAGACTTTGATGCAAGTGGATAGTTGTTTTTTTTTTTGTTGTTGTTTTTTTTCATAAGATTTGACCTTGGCTCTGTTCGTCTGTAAAAATAAGGCTATAAATAGTTAAGACCAAATAGCATTTTCAAAGATGATTTTCCCACGCCAATGTGATATATTTTTTTAAATTTAATTTTACAACTATATATGTGAATGAATATAAAGTTCATTTAAGTTTAAAATATTTGTTTAAAATAAAATGAAGTATAAAAAATATGTATATAAGTTACATGAAATTATAATATTAAGTCTAAATGATTGAGTATAAAACTATATTTTAAACAATTTTTATTTAAATGACGTCTAAAATGATCAACTGTAAATACTCCAAATGAATTGAAAAAGACATGCAAAGTAAAGGAACTTCTGTTTGCTGCTTTCACTGTTTAGCATATAAATGTATCGTATGGACATGGAAATGTATCTTCATATCAGCTGAGGAGGCTTATAATTTATTCTCCTGATCCTGGCAAACCTCGAAAGCAGAGTGAGGAAGCTTTCATTACCCTCATTAATCAAGACACAAAAAACTATTCTTATTCAGTTATCAGTTGATGCTACAGAGAGCGGGTTTTCATTTTCCCTGCAGGTGTTTTGAGAGGGACAAAATCAGCCCACCATTTGCGAGGAGAATTAAGTATTGTGTGATCTGGCATGAATTACAGGTGCATGAAGTGGTCTGTTTCATGCTCCACTTAAGCGCTGTCGCTGCAACAATAACCACCCTCGTCTGTTTTGGGCCTCATTTGCTCCATGTTTTTTAGCAAGAGGCAGCGACAGAGAGGGAGGCCTGTCATTAAAAATTCTCTCTGTTCCCAAGGGCGATTGAAGACTAGGGGTATGGCACAAAGCTGTGCTTTTAAATGCCAGCCCAGGGAGCTCTAGGAATTAGCAGCTTGAACTGAAATGTCCTGCAGGCATCAGGCAGTGTGCTTGTACCAAACCAATCAGGACTTTAGCATGTCTGCACAACTTGATTTGAAAAGCAAAAACCATCAAAACAAAGGGTTTATTAGCATACAAAAAATAACACGTGGAGAAAGAAAGACGAGGATGTCCTTGTTCAGGAAAGGCAGACATAATTAAGGCTAATATCAAAGTTAGGCACATAAAGGTGTTATAATCCACGCATTTAAAAAAAGTTTAACCAAGGTGCTGACGCAGTCTCTCATTTAGCACTGTCACATGCTGCCTCCACTTCCAAGGGATGGACTGTCATCTTTTTTATTTTTATTGGCGGACACAAAAAGATTCATCCTCTTACTCATCTTACCTCAACTCCAGTGAATTCACATTTATGAACCTGACTGAGGCAGTCTCGCGCTCGCTCTTTATTAAATAAAGAGTGCACTGCGACTGCGCTCTGAGTTGAGAGAACAAGGCCACATGCACAATAGACTGCATAAAGGAATGCCATCATTCAATGAAGCAAATACAGATTGCCTCAAGCTATTGAATTTCAACCTACTGAAATTTTTTTGCTCTTATAAGAACAGACTGTGCATGTCTGGTGCAGGCTAACATGTTAAATACAGCATTTATACTGCACCCGCTAAGTACAGAAGAAGTTCAACTTAATTTTTACGGCATCATAATTTCCATGTCTCTGTCCTTTTTCTTTTAAAAAGCAAACACCAGGGTTACAGCAATGCACTTAAAATGGAAACAATGGGGATATATATATATATATATATATATACATACATATATACAGTAGTCAACATTTGAAGTGGATCAAAACCTTTCATCAAAGTTGTCCTAAAACAAAAACAATACTTGTTCTTGTGTTAGGACAACTTTGATTTGAAAACTTTTTTTCTTCCACTTCAAATGTTGACTACTATATATATATATATATATATATATATATATATATATATATATATATATATATATATATATATATATATATAATGATTATTAAAAGCAGAAAACACATTAATTCTTCTGTTAAAATGTATTATTATTTGAGCTGTAAATCTGTTCCCCAAATTTGTATGGTAATTTTAGGGTTTTAAATGTTATGTTGTCATGTTAACATGCATATTGTTGCCTTCTGACTATACTACTCAGAGTATTGCACTTTAAATATTGTAAAGTTTACAGATTGGCCCCATTTTCCTCCATTGTAAGTGTCTTACTGTAAACCAGTTTTTGATCTCCTTTTTTAAAAAGGGAGACACAGGTTTAAATTTGAATTTTATGTCCAAAGTGTTGTTGATTTTGCTTAACTTGTATTAAACTCAGAATATTGCTTTACATATGTTGCCTAATTGCATGTTGGGAACAGAAATATTCTGAAAAAAAAATTAAAAGAATATAAAAGGGGTATAATTAATCTTATGTAAAGGGGATTAGATAACTAATTCAGTTTTCTTATGTCTTCTTGTCAAGTGCCACCTAGACATGCCACCTACATAGTCATCATAACAAACATCTTCATATTAGTGTCTACCTGGTGAATGGTGAGAGACCCTAGATTAGAGCAGGATGCCTTTCTAGCACATTATTCTGAGGCAAAGAGGGAGAGAACATTTCAATGTCAAAGAGTTATCAGGTTTGCTTTGATGCAAATGAATCGGATAAAAGGCAGACACTTAAGTAAAATCCTTGAGAAACTGTGGTTCTGATGCAGTGTGCTCTCCTTCTCTTGCCTAACAGAATTCAAAGAAGAAACCAGCTCCTATGATCCACTGAGCCGACGCAACATTAGCCTCTCAACGGTCTCACCACATAATCATGGAGGACTCGACAGAGGTGCGGACGGATGGAAACTCTTTGCTTAAAGCAGTATATCTGTGCCGCCTGAGGTTGACTCGTCTGCTGCTGGAAGGAGGGGCTTACATTAATGAGAGCAATGAGAGAGGAGAAACTCCACTGATGGTGGCCTGCAAAAGCCATCATGCTGATGCTCAGAGTGTGCCAAAACCCAAGATCATCAGGTGGGTCTACTGTAAGTTAATTACACCAGCTGAATGTGCCATGAAACTTGAATATTAGTTTATTAAAATGCAATACGTACATCATTACAGTGACCCTTGTGTGATGAGCATGTTTTAATTTCTGAAATGAAATTTATTTCGATATTTTTGGAGGAGGCATTAAATGAAAAAAAAAAAAAAGTCAGGGTGAGATGTATGTCCTAATAAAATAATTAAGAAAAAAGTCTAATTAAAAAATAATAATAATAATAGAAAAAAAGCTTAAGTAGTTTGGCATAAACTTATTTTTATTTTTTAGAAGAAAAAAAAGAAGAAAAAAACACTACAGACCCACATGAATATGTCACGACAAGTAATTCTCTTTTTAAAATAAATTTATACCTTTATTTAGCAATGCATTCAATTGCTCAAAAATGATAGTAAAGACATTCGTAATGCTACAAAAGATTTCAAATAAATGCTGTTCATTTGAACTTTCTTTTCATCAAAAAATCCTGAAAAAAATGCATTAGGATTTCCACAAGAAAAAGGAACAACTGTATTCAACATTGATAACAAAAAAAAAAAAAAAAATGTTGAAAATGCTCACCAAGCAATTTCTTGAGCACCAAATCAGCATATCAGCATGATTTTTGAAGGATTATTTGATACTGAAGACTGGAGTAATGGCTACTGAAAATTTTGCTTTGCCATCACAGAATATATTAAAGTAGAAAATGGATCTATTTCTTCATGGGCTCACTCTAACAAATCAATCTTCTCAACAGGTATCTTCTTGAAAATGGTGCGGACCCCAATATTCAGGACAAGTCTGGTAAGACCGCCCTAATGCATGCCTGCATAGAGCGGGCAGGTGATGAGGTGCTGTCACTTCTGCTCTCCAGTGGAGCTGATTCTAGTTTGGAGGACCACACTGGTTCCTCCGCTCTGGTCTATGCAGTTAACGCTGGAGACAAGGATGCACTGAGAGTACTACTGGATGCCTGCAAGGCCAAGGGCAAAGAAGTTATCATCATTACAACAGACAAACTGCCGTCCGGAAGACAAATGACCAAGCAGTATCTGAATGTACCACCACCTCCAAATCTTGAGGACCGGTTGCACTGTGCCCCTGCGTCATGTATGTGCCCTTCTGAAATTAAACTCTGTACCCCTCTTATCTCACCACCCACCAATAACCAATCTGAGACCCTGGGATCCACACCAACACTGCCCACATCCAAGCCAGGATCACCGACTCAAGATTCAAGCCCTCTGCAAGCAGCAAGTGTGGCGAAGCTGTTGCATCTACAGAGGCTTCACTCTGAGCCCTGGCTGAAGATCCCTCCATCTCTGCTCCTGCAGCAAAGTAAGTCCTCATCCTTGACCGAGGAGCTTCTAGATATCACTCCCGAAGAGGAGCTCTCCTTTGGGTACAATGGTTGCAGACCTCCACTGAGAGCGACAGTAGCTCGGCACCAAAGCATCGACGTCAAGGACTCTACTGGTCTGCTTAGAGCCTTTGAGACAACATCTGATGCTGAAAGAGAACTAACAAAAGAACAGAAATGGCTCAGTAGAAAAATGTCTTATGATGGTGAATTGCTACCACACTCTTCCTCAAATCAGAACCTCAAACAGGCATCCATCTCAGATGCTGCCCCTACGGACCGGGACTCAGACTGTCTTCCCAACCTGGCCGTTTCAAGCCTGCGCAACGTGTTTCGCCGGCGCAACATCGGAATGGACCACTACAGTTCTGACTCTCAGTTGCCTCAGTTTAGGAGCCAACCCTCTGAAGATCTCGGGAAGACTGGAGGAGGAGGAACTGGGGGGACGGAGAAACGCAAGCTTGTTACCAGCCGCTCCTCCACTCTCTCTGGATCCAGAGAGTCTCTGGAGAGTCTCGTTCAGAGGAGGAGCCCGGCCATGCTGGAGCGGAGGGGATCCGGAGCCCTGCTCCTAGACCATATCTCACAGACCCGGCCTGGTTATCTGCCACCTCTCAATCCGCATGCACCCATTCCAGATATTAAAGTCAATACCAGTGTTGGCCTGAATAGTGGAAGCAAGCCTGTGGCAGGAACTACACCCATTGTTTCCGGCTCGAGGCACTTTGTGCCCTGTGCCCCGAGCCATCCCAGAGATCACAAGAATAAGAAGAGTCTGCTAAGACGACACTCCATGCAAACCGAGCAGATCAAGCAGCTGGTCAATTTTGAGGAGATCTTTGGTCAGTAATCATCCCAAAGGAAGGCTGGGGTAAATATAAAGATTTAATGTCATTTGACAGTCTACACTAAGTCTGAAATCTGAAATCGTTATATTTAAATAAGATTTGTAATAAACATCTCAACCACCTCCCTTTATGCACTTTCCAGAATGGACAATAGGAATATGTTTATTTTGATCTTTATAAACTTTACTGCACTTTACTTCTGTTCTTTGTGCTCTCACTTATTAGTGTACCGAATCAGAATACTGACACTTTGTTGTTGTTTAAGGCACTAAAAAACCTGATTCATGTCTGCAGTGTCTTTGTATTTACAAAAGAAGAATATATTGTGACCTTGTATTTACCCATTGACTGTAAATAAATTCAGCATAAAACATTACTTTCACTTTCTTGCACATATATATAAAATTAAGTGTTGTCTGCACTTAATTCTGCATGAAATTACACGTTGAGAACATATTTTCTGCAAAAAAAAAAAATAATAATAATTTAACAAATACTTTAACTTTTCTTGTGTATAGTGGGCTATACAATACTATTCTCATATATATATATATATATATATATATATATATATATATATATATATATATAATGAAAGAAAAAAGAAAGAAAATAATACTAGGATTCTGCAAGAGTGCATTAAATTGATTAAAATTACATTGTTACAAAACATTCTATTTTAAATAAATTGTCTAATTTTTCTATTTATCAAATACTCCTGAACAAAACACAATTTACACAAAATGATTAGCATAACTGTTTTCATTTCTGAACATAAGAAATGTTTCTTGAGCCCAAATCAGTAGATTAGAATGGATTCTGATGGATCATGTGACACTGAAGACTGGAGTAATGATTGCTGAAAATTCAGCTTTGCCATTACCGGAATAAATTACATTTTCAAATACATTAAGACAGAAAACGGTTATTTTAAACTGTAATAACATTGCAAAACATTACTGTTTAAGCCGTATTTTGATCATACTTTTGGGCATACTTCACTGAGCATTCTTCTTTCAAAAACACCAAAAAGCTTACCAACCTCAAAGTTTCGACCTATGGTGAATGTTAAGAGGTATAAACATTTTTTCCCATAAATTTATTATGCATTTATGAAGACAAATGCAAACGTAAATTACAAAAATATAGCAGATTTGTATTTGTGTATCTTTGTACATTAGTGGATAATTAAGCATGATAGTGAAATGCATGTTTAAACTTTAAAATGTATGACTCAAATACAGAGACAAGTCGAGCTTTATTGTCATTCCACTACATGTGGGGGCATACAGTGGAACAAAATGTCATGTCTCACAGGACCACGGTGCTACATAAACTTAAATATAAACATACAACACAAGAGTAAGAACAATTTTTAAAACCTATAAAGTGAAAGTGAAAGTCGTGACGTATTGTCAAGTATGGTGACCCATACTCGAAATTGGTGCTCTGCATTTAACCCATCCAAGTGCACACACACAGCAGTGAATAGTGAACAAACGCACACACACACCGTGAACACACACCCGGAGCAGTGGGCAGCCATTGCTCCAGCACCCGGGGAGCAATTGGGGGTTCGATGCCTTGCTCAAGGGCACCTCAGTCATGGTATTGAAGGCAGAGAGAGTGCTGTTCATTCACAATCCCCACCTTCAATTCCTGCCGGTGCGAGAATCGAACCGGCAACCTTCAGGTTACTAGCCCAACTCTCTAACCATTAGGCCACGACTTCCCTGAACTTCCCTATAAATAACTAACTTACTGAAAGAAGCATGTAAATATTTTAGAAGTAAAAAAGTATTCATTCCCATTCCCTGTGTGAACCATGACATGTTGGCTGGTCCAACGCCATCTGCTTAAAAAGTTTGCATTTTTCATTTTGTAAAGAAATTTATTAATGGGCTCTTATTTATAGAAAAAAAAACTAATTTGCAAGCATAAGCTGTTGGATCAAAAAGTATATAATGTTTGTCCAAACATTTGACTACAAAATTTTCAGTATTTGTTTAGCATTATATAACTGTTGTGAAGCTGTAGAGATAAAAATGAAACGGAGATTGGTGACGCATCATTTTCATTAGCAATGCCATTCAGCTTAGATTTTTTATTTGTTGGCTTTTGATGCATAGATGAGGGAGGATTTAATTTTATAATCCATTTAGCTATGCATTATGCATATTAGATCCTATCAACTCTCAAATCATTGAGTGTTTGTGTTTAGAATTGTGGGTATTTTCAGTTCTGTTATTCTAGGTTATTCTGGGTTACCTGATGTTCTGGTTCATCCTAGGTAATGGCACAAAATATATGAAAATATTGCAGGTATTTGTCTTTTGAAATGATAAAATATGAAACTGCATTCTTTTCTCGTTCTTTTAAACATCTTTATTGTCAGGTTTAGTTTCTCTAATTTCAGTGGAGGGTTGATTTGGTCTGGAGGTTTGCTCATCAGCTGCAGGGCTGTCAGAAGCAGTGAGATGCTGTGATCCACAGCTGTCTGCAGAGCATCTACAGTCTCTTCTTCTGCTCCATTCACTCTCCTCAGAAGCCTCTGTTTTTGTTTTACTGTCTTTGTGTGAGAGGCCCAGCTCCTCTAGCTGCATCTGGAGACGTTTCTCCAGATCTTCAGTGTTTCGCGCCAACATGTAGCTCACCTTCCTCTGATGTGCCAAGGCCTCCTCTTTGTCATTTAACTGGAGAGGGAAGACAGCCAAAAAGCAGTCAACTCAAAATGTAATGTGAGAGTACATAGAAAAGTATATAAAATTTTAGAACATATGTAATTAAAAGTATACTGACCAGATCTAGCAGCATATGCAGTGTTTCATTTGAATCGGCGGATATCTTTCCTTCACTTGCTGTGGGCAGAAATTTTTTTAGCCTTTCACCTACACTGAGAGACCCTTGCTTCCCTTTAAAATAAAATAAAAAAAATACTAGAAATAAAGAGAGTGGCATCGTAAAATTACAGCATTGTGCCACATGAAACTGCAGTAATGGTATCTAGCAGAGAGAGTACAAGGAAAAGACAGACCAGTTGTAGAAATGAGCCAGTGGTCTAATTGGCTAGTGCACTGCTTTCTGTTTTTGGTCCAGAATGTGAATTAACATGAATTATTTGTTTTATTATTTTTTTATTATTATTTATTTATTTATTGTTTTTTTTTTGCATGAGTCAGGTCTATTATGATTAACTTAAAGTAGACCTATTCAAAATTTTTATTAAATGTAAATAAAGCTTAGGATAATACATAAATAATACATGAAAAACTTAAAATAGTCTGAAGCAGTAAAATTACTGGAAATAAATAAAAACCAATACTGAACTATAACTAAAACGGAAATCAAAATAAATTAAACTTAAATAGTATTAAAAATGACTAAAAAATAACAAGCACATAACAATTAGCACACAATTAACAATTATAATGGTATATAAATAATACTAAAATAACACAAGGTCCTAACTTGAGCCAAAAAAATACAATTTACGGTATCATTTTATTCCTGATTTTACATTCTACTTTTACACTAGTTTTTGAGATTTCTGTGGGCAGTTTTAATGAAAGTGACATATGTTACACTGCATGATTTTTCTCAGTTTTAGCTATACAGGTGAGCAGCACTTTACCTCTCTCATGCCTTTGGTAATGTGGCTGGTGTCTGTCGGTCTCAGCCTGCCGGAGCACGTTCTCACCGACTCTCCTTAACTGCTGCTCAAAGGCGATGCGGAAAGCATCCATCATGACGTAAGCCTCCTCCTTCCTCTTCTGCTGCTCCTCCAGCTAATGCAGACAAATGCATTGTGTTACAAGACCTTCAAAGACAAATGAGCAAAGCCAGTGCTGTAATGGATTTAATACATGTATTGGCTGAATAGGAGGGTTAATTTGCAAGGTAATGGGACAGAAGTATTAACAAATACAAGACGAGCACCTCTTGCTTGAGCTGGAG
The DNA here is from genome assembly GCA_039654775.1 of Spinibarbus caldwelli. Lineage (NCBI taxonomy): Eukaryota > Metazoa > Chordata > Actinopteri > Cypriniformes > Cyprinidae > Spinibarbus > Spinibarbus caldwelli. Next base: position 33,739,756 of record CM077223.1, on the reverse strand, counting down.
AACCTGTTTGCGACTTGCAGCAGCACTTCTAGCACAAGAGCACGGCTCGCCCCCATTAGAGTTACACTGACATGCCCCATACACCGCCAGCTGAGAGATAAGAGAACAGAGAGCTGTTTAGTCCAGAACAAAGCTGTTTAACACAGACTACAATTCACCAACATTACCTCTAGTGCCGAACCGTCTGTTCTCAGGCTGCATGGAGGCTGTGTCCTCTGGTAGTCCCTTCTTTCCTTGGCACTGAGCATGGACAGGAGCTCCAGACATTTCTGGCTCAGAGCTAAGACACAAAATGCATAATTATGCACTGGAAACAAACCAGCAATTGGGTCCTGAAATAAAAGTAAGAAATATGATGTGACTTACAAGCATTCTCTGTCCTTTGCTCCTGATGCTCTCTCATTTTCTCCTCTAGTGATTTCTTTAGGGCTCCATTTTCTGCCAACACCCTGAAGTGGTACAGACATGAACCAGTGAGCATTTTTAAAAGTGACATGAATTTAAAACAGATCCCATTTATTTTCTCAATACATAGCTCAGGTCTTTTTGGCTATGTTATTAAAAAAAAAAATACTTTTTTCATCAAAATGCTCTGCAAATATGCAAAGCAAAATGGTTGCGCATAGCATTTCACCTCGACTTTTTAGTAGGAATGAAACGGAAGTAGCGGCAAATCTTTTCCTCTGTATCACCAGAGAGAAGACTGTCTTTTTTTAATTCATGCCAACTTTAAAAGTGTCTTTTTACATGGGTATACCTCTCATACTTTAAACTCCATGAGTTTTCCACATTCTTGAACTGAACCTGGTTGTAAGTGATCTCCCATTGCAGTGCATTAACCTCCTGTGTGGAAAAGATCATTTTTTTAGGAATATGCTTGAATTAAAAATGTTATTGTGAATTAAAGTTATTGTGTGAGTAGGACACCTTTTCTAGGGCCTTATTCCTCTCTTCACTCTTCTGAAGCAATATTTTAGTATGACAAGTTGCTTTGTCCAAGATTGCCTTTAGGGACAAAATGTAGCACAAGGCTTTAAACCACTTCATAAATTTCCTAATTAGACCTAATAATGATATTAATTATCATAATATTTTAAAATACCTGTCCTTGCAAGATCCTAAGAGCCTCATGTTTTCCCTCCAGGTGGCGATGAGTGACCTCCAGTTCAGTGCGTAACAGCTCCACTTCCTGATACAGAGAGAAGACTTACATACACGCTCATATGTGAAGATATACATCTTTTCTTTACTCCATTCAAAAACTCACAGGGGTGCTACTTTACTGCAGCTCTATTGTGTAAGACATGGAAAATATTCTGTTGGAAAGTCTCATTAGTAAGTTTACCTCTGTGACCTCCTGTAGTCTTCTGTGTAGCTCTTCACTTGTGACCTTGGAAGAGCTTTCTACAACAGAATTTAATTAGATTTAAAAAAAAATAATAATAATAATAAGACACCTTTGTTTTTTGCATGTCAGCCAAGGTTTTCTAGGATTGCCAACACATCATATCCTGGTAGTAGTGTGGTTCTCAAATGACTATTGTTGAGTATTTGTTTAAGTGCAGAATTGCTCAAGGGAGTACACAAAGTTCCCTCCCTGATAAGAAACAGCAGGTGTTAACTTCACCAAATACTGCAAATCAACAGAGCATGCACATTAAAAACCCCTGGTTGGACATTACCAGGAAGCTATCAATAGCTTTTAAACATGAAAAATAAACTCTATACAGTATATCTTAGTCTGCTCAGTGTCCAAGAAAGAACCAAAGATGTCTGAAGGGTTTAAATGACTTTAGATATCAGTCCAGAAGACTAACCCGACTGTCTTTTCTCCCACTGTGCAGCTCGGTCAGCTTCCAATTCTTCCCTAAAAACAGCATACATGGCTCTGCATGAGGTCCAAGAGAAGGGTCCAGTGCTTCTCTCGCTGCCCCCTTTGATTGGTCGTGACTGAGACAGGAAGCCCAGAAACTTCCCCTTACTCTTCATTTGTGGGAGACGGTCATGATGTCCTCTGGATCTGGACCTCATGCCATCACCTAGATCCCCTTCTCTCATGTCATCTTCTGTGGGGCACTGAGGGCATAAACCCTCACCTTGCATCACAATAAACTAAAAAAATAAAATAAAAAAAACACCAGTCTGAGTGCATTTAGACACAAAAGTAAATGTTAAGTGCTACGCCTAACTTAAGACATTAAAACTGAAATCTATGTAAATATCATGTTTGACAGTCAAAACAGAAGACATGGAAATGTTAAATCCAGCTCGATACTTTCTGTGTAGCTTACTGGTCAACGCAAAACGAAACTTTTATCCTTCCTCGAGAGTAGAGGTTAGAATAATAAGGTTAGTCAATAGAAAACATAACCATTACAAACCTTTAAGAAAATCTTTCCTTGAGGGGATGTATTGTATTTCGCTAACAAGAATTTCACTTCAGGACTTTCCGCTGACTTCGTGACGAAGTGAAACTAGTAAAGGGGCGTGTCTGAACCAACAGGTGCTTTATTACTGAAGTACATGCTATAGATCGTGAAATATGGAGGTTTTCAAGCATTACAGTTCTAGGGAACCCCAATAAGGCAATAGAAAAAATAACCTTCATTAAAAAAATTCATTAAAGCTACCAGTACTTTCCTTTCCCATTTTGAGTTTCCACATGGACGATTGTCTAACCTAAGAAATAAAATAGAAATGGGACAGATAAACTGAAAAAAAAAAAAAAGATTGCTTCCTTTAACCATCATATATAAAACTGAATAATAAAAAAAAGTAGCTATACATTGTATACAAATATAACCACATGTATATATCTAAAATATAGCGTCTATATTAAAACATATACAATAAATAAATGACACATACCTTTCCACTGACTCCCTGCTGTATCTTCAGCCCCCCGGCAACAATAACAAATATGGATTCAGAGATTTAATAAATAAATAACAAAACAGCCATCAAAGTTGCAAACATTGATTTACTGCAGTCACTTCCTTGACTGAAGTGTAGATTGCCTACTTCGCAGTACCAGAGCATTGTTACACCGTGACAACATAAAACTTTAATTAGAAAAAAATCCGCTGGAACTGTGTACAGAAAACGTACATTTCAACACAAGAACATATGAACAATTCTCTACAGCAACATACTGTGTTGAAGCACATAAATATCTACTAATAATTACCATCTTAAAACAAAAACAAACAACAACAAAAACCTATGACCTAAAGGTACAACAACAGTATCAGGGCAAGTGATAGTAAATATGTCCATGGCATGTGATCAGTTATTCACTGTCATATTCCTCAATTAAGAGGTCTTCCTCATCCAAAAGAGCTTCAGTGCTTGTGGGCCGGGGCTGGCTGGCAGAAAGTTCCCCAGGAGGATCCTGGCTGTTTGGCAAGTTGGACTCAGTTGTGGCATGTCCTGCTGTGGATTCTGGGTAAAGGGACTGAGCAGCAGCAGAATCTTCATTTTCACTGTCAGCATCCAAAATGCCAGGGTCTTTGTCATTAAGTGCTTCAAGTCTCAGCCTGAAAATAAAGACATGAATTAAACCATTTGAGAAATCTTTCAAATGCAATAACACTTCAAAATTTTATTTATCTCACCTTCCAGGAAACCTCTTTTGAGAAAGATGGCCAACATTCTGGATGAAGGCTATTTGAGCTGATATGTGAAAGATGAAAAAATATATTAAATAGAACAAAAAAAAACAAACAAAGCTGAATTATGTATGAGGAGAAATGCACCATTCATTTTTGACCAGAGTCTTGCATACTTGTGTAGGAGGCAGGAAAATAATAAATATTGAACTTGAAAGATTACAGTATGCGGTTTGATTAAATAATTTTTTGAATAAATTTAATTGTGCATTTGTATATTTTGCGGATGCTAAGGTCACATGTTCACCTTGATTTCTCATTGGGTTGGTGAGCTTTGCAAGGTAAGGCACCAGTTCTGTCAGGAGGCTCACAGGAGTAAGGCAGAAATTTAAGAAGAGCGACTGTGCGGTCAGGTAATTCTCTCGGTACTATCACAAAAACAGGGTTAAAATATATCAATATGAAACATTTAACAGTTACTTAAAATGTTGAACAATACAAGTACAATACAAAGATAAATAAATATACCGTCTTGTTTATGTGTAGCCAATGCGGTTTATGAAGAGGCCTGAATCCGGCATTGGACTGGCTGCTGGCTTGTGCTCGAGAAGAGTTTGAGTGCATAAGGCCTCTAGTGGCCACTGATGAGCCATATTCCAACATAGTCGACCTTGACTGTGAAAAGTTGAACACCATTTCAACAAAACAAAGTTGTTGCTAAGATACTACATGATGATAGTCCTCAGGAATCAAATGTTACATCTGCTGTACATTCACAGTAACCCTGCATAACCCTGTGTGTGTTATTAAGACAGTCCAACAGCATTTGCACTCACGCTCCACTCTGCTGTCAGGAAGTCTGCATCAGAGAGGTACTCGCTGGCTCGTGCTATATCCTCTACATCCGAAAAGAAGTCAGGGTAGTTCTGATGCAGGTAGAGGTTGAAGAATTCTCCAGACATATGGGAACGTTCAATGACAATCTGAGGAAATTATCACAATCAAAAGATTGTTAGAACATTAAAGAAGCTTAAACTTTTTATATAATGTAATATACATAAATTAATATTTATGTATATTATGTATTATAAATGACATAAACTTAAATTAACATTTACTTCAGGATCAACAAGTAGTTTGTCCCTCTGCTGATCTGTTAAATGTGGAGGCAGCTTGGGTGCTTGAGTGCTTTCATAGCTTTCACCTAAAAATCACATGCCATCCATTGGTATAAATATGAATTTACACACAGTTCATGATGTACAACACATCATAGTAATCAGAGAAAAATATTTTGGCAAGAAAGATTAAAAAATAGGAGTAGAAAAGGACTAACGTTTGCAGTAGAGGATTTTCCCTAAAGCTCTGAAAAGGAAAAGTGAAGCATCTTTCCCTCCAATAGCTGGGCTTTCATCCTGCATGTCTGTTGATTTTGAAGACTTGCCCCTCCCCTTTGCCCTTACAGTGGGTTTTTCTGCAGATTTGCCCTTCTTGGAAGCCCAGAGTCTTTTCTCCAGACAATTGTCTGAGAATTGAAAAGAAACATACTTATTTTAAAGAATAACAGGAAAAAAATACTTCTATATTTTCTATATACTATTTAACAGTGTTCAGTAACTTTTTTTCTCACCAGTAAATGAAGAAAACTGCAAGCTGTTGATGGCACTGCGAATATCTCCTGAACTTCCTGAGCAAAGAAGATCTAGAGCACCTTTATCAGGAACAGAGATCCTTCCAGAACTCTGCAAAGACCATTTAAAGATATAGATGTGCTGAGTGAAGTATTATGGATCTCAGAGTCAAAACTGAAGACGCAGAAAAACAAACCACACAACCTACCTTTCCTGCCTCAATGGTTACAATGCGACTTAGGACCTTCATCATACTGGTGGGGGCCACAGGGTTAAAACTGAAAAAAAAGAAATGTTTTACAAATGACAACCGTGGGTTTGAATATTTTTAACTAAAGATTTCTGAAAACTGAAATTGGTTGTATTTGTACCTAATGTTGTGAATTTCAAGTTCATGCAGAACATCCTTAAAGAGAAGTCTGGAGTTCTTGTCCCCGCTGAGACTGTCGGACACAATCAGGACCAGTGGGCACCGGCCAGTCTTTATAAATTGCCTAAATAAACAAGCAACAAATGAACAAGCAAAAATAAGGTCAATGATAACGGAAGACACCAGTGACAACTAATTATTAACAATACTTCAAAATATAGTACTAGTGCTCACCTGAGTATATCGTGCAAGCAACCTGGTTGCCTATAGAACTGGTTTGGAAATTCCTGAGATAAAACAAGAAATAATGGGAAAGTGTCACTCAGCTTCATTTTCACTTCTTATCATCATCAATTGCCTTTTTACTTGCCCAAGCCTTTCTCTTTTGAACAATTTATTTCAGATGTATGCAAAAAGTGTATTTTAACATCACTGTGATATTTTTGAAGAGCAGTTCTGTGCAGCACCTCTATAAGAATTATTTTCCTGTCTTCAGTCACTTTCTCTCCGCTCATTTGTAGACGGTTGTATTTGTTGGCTCTTAGCAGGAACTCTTGGAATAACCCTGTTTGTGAGCTGCCATGGAAACGGTTAAACCTTGAATCTGTTAGAATAAAAAGGTCAGAGGAATAAGCTAACAAAAACATTTCATAATATACATTGAGACTGAGATATTACTTCATCCATATATGATTCTGATATGTGATAATAATAGGGGTGCTAAATAATTATCATTGACTAGAAGATATTACGCATGGTGTCACTACATGAACATCAGTCACGACTAGTAAGAAGACGACGACTCCTGACCTGGATCAAAGCTTTGTGTGAACAAATCCTCAGTTTTGTACTGAGTGGTGGTGGAGGGATTTGACCACTCTTGGATCTGAAAACCCAAATCCTTGGCAAGGACTCGAACAGTTGCTGTCTTCCCACATCCTGAGGGGCCAGTGAGCAACAGAATGGCGCCACCCTGTGGAGCCATAACCACATATACAACACAGAGTATGAAACAATTCCCAAATGATTCAATAAACATGCATCACCCAACATACATGCCATACTTGTCAGACCTTTTTGGATTTGTCCAAATTAACTCTCAACCAGCTTTCAACTTCTTCAACTTTCTTTTTGTGGACTGCCAATTCGGCCTGGCAGAGAGAAAAAAAAAGCATTTAAGCAACAATTGCTTGTAGATTGAGATAACAAAAGCAATATGAAAATGTTAAACAACAGAAAAAAATTTTCTTAGGGGCAAAAAAGAGTGAAATAGTTTGTATGACCTATTCTATGAAATCTAATTTACTGCTGTTTTTAGATCAGACTCATCAAAACACTCTTGAAATAGTCTTAAGTTGGTTTTGCTTCAGTCACACACCTAAAAGAGGTGTTGGAACTAAACTGCAGGAAGGTAAATTTTCCAAGAACTGTACCAAGCATCCTTGAGCCTTGAATTTGTGTACCTGTGATTGGGGAGCATAGAAATCCACCCAAGGCTCATCCTGGTCTGGTTTATATGCTTCACTTGACACATTGATCTGGTTGCAGGACACATGAGGATCTACTTTCCTTTTCCTGGATTTTTTCTCTGCTTGGTTCCCGGTAGATGGCCAGCGGGTAGTTTTGCTTTCCCCTGAGAGTGGCCCCTTTTTCAGGGACCTGTTCACTCCTCCCAAAAGTTCACCAAATGATGGTTCCACCCAGCTGTTTATCTTAACAAGAAACACAAGCAGAACACATATAATACATCAGCATCAGCAGATTCAGAGCATCCACATCCATTCTCAGTGTGGATATGAATAAAGAAAGAATGATTAAAAATACTTTCAAAGATGTTACATACTTTTCCAGAGGACTGCTTTCCTCCCAGAGACAGCTTTGACATTATCAATTCTGACGTCCCATTCAGCTACTCCATGCAAAACTGTGCTGGGATGAAAACCAAATCATTTACATAATTTATAAAATCATGGGATAAAAGATAGGATTCACCTTTGCTCGCTTACGAGAGTAGGACAGTAGTAACTGTTAGTATAATTAGGTTTTCGTCTATGTTTAATCACAAGCGGAGCAAACAGAAAGTAATATTCTGCTGCGTGCAGCCAGAGCAAACTTTACTTTAAAACATGTTTTAGAAAAACTCTTATAGCAGTAATCCCCACATTTAATAAAAGCGTTATCCAGTATTTTGGCAAAAGTTTATTAGTCAGAGTCCAGCAGTTTCGCTCCTGACCGTTAGCTCGACTTAACGAAAGCTAGCAGTCATTGTCATGTTATCAGGCCAAATCAACAAAACCGTGGCTAGTACACTGTTTAGGCAATACAGTATAAACTTACCCTGGTCATTTCTACAGATGACCTATGTAGAACAACAATGCCGACTATTTGCGGTTGCAAGAGACAAGTAACATTGTGCTAACTATCCCTTTAAAGCTGTGGCGAACCGCCCCTCCGCTGGCGCATACTGATGGCGTCATCAACAACGCGCCACGATTTTGAACACGTTTTTATGTTGATCTATGCTGTGACAAGCGCATAAGAAGACATGATCAGCGGATTGTTTACATATCTTATGTTTTTGTATGCTTATTGATACTGAGTATACAGCTGAGATTTGTGGAAAACGAGCTGTGTTATTGATTGCATTATTTCCACGTGTGATATCTTGCGATGAGAATCATGAAGAGACCAAACATTCTTCTTACAGGTAACTTAACGTTACTCTACATTTTATTAGGCTGTTCCTAATAATAAATACAGCTTGACTGTATTTATTAGGTATAGCAATGATCAAAAATAGTAGTAGTAGTAATAATAATAAATTCGTGTTTTTTTCATGATTACTAAACATTGATATGCTTCCTCATGAACTGGCAGGAACCCCTGGTGTAGGAAAGACCACTCTAGGCAAAGAGCTGGCTCAGAGAACAGGACTAACCTATGTGAATGTTGGTGATTTGGCACAGGAGGGTAAGTTATTGTTCTTTAAAATAAAGTTTGTTGTTTGTTATTTTTAAGAATTGGTTTTAAAAAATATTTTATTTTCTCTTTAGGTCAGTTGTTCGAAGGATTTGATGAAGAATACCAGTGCCCTATACTGGATGAGGACAGGGTATGCACTATTGTAATGGATCTAAATAGATCTAATTGTTCCTCCTTTAATTGGATGATGTAGTCACAGACTTTTTACAGTGTAATCTTGAACAAAATGCATTTTATAGTGTTTTATTGGATAAGGGTAGGGTATTCAGCAGGTTATTGAAACCGCACTGATCACCAGTCAAAAGCAAATCCAACAGGCTGCATATAATAAAACAAAATGTTAAAGACAATTTCATTGTTTTAGGTTGTGGATGAGCTGGAGGACAAAATGGGAGATGGAGGCGTCATTATTGATTACCATGGCTGTGATTTCTTTCCTGAACGCTGGTTTCACATTGTTTTTGTCCTCCGCACAGACAACACCAATCTCTACAATCGTCTTGAAAGCAGGTTTGTGTTCATTACATATGTAATATTTCAGTTTGGGCCTTTTTGACTACTTGAAATATTTAAAATAGAACTGGGATGAGCAATAGATGGAACATTTGAGGGGAAAAATCATGTTAAATCATCCTAGTGCAGAGAAAAGTTCCCCTTATTGGAGAATCACCCATATTGCATATTCAGGCAGTCTTATGTGATTAAGGGCTTAATGTACAGTTCGGCAGTCATTTATATACTGTGTGGCTATATGCTTCTTGTTGCAGTGATTTAATTATGTATCTTTAATATTCAGAGGATACACAGGAAAGAAGCTCCAGGACAATGTTCAGTGTGAGATTTTCCAGACTATCTATGAGGAGGCCATGGAAGCCTACAAGGAGGAGATAGTCCACCAAATCCTGAGTAACACTCCTGAGGACCTGGAGAGGAATCTGGAGCAAATTGTTCAGTGGATTGAACAATGGATGAAAGACAACAATTGACATGGGACATGATATGTGAAAGGCTCAAACACTATTTGAGTTCATGTCAAAGTAGACAGACATAGTTATTGTTGTCCAGAGTATTGTTCTTTTCACTATCATTGAGCTAAGGACTTAAAATGTGTGGTGCTGTTAAAAATTACTTGATTCGAAATAAGTTAAACTCACTTCCAAAATGAATGGAAGAAAGAAATATTTTTATACTGTATTTAAAAGAGCCTCTTTCTTTTGACTTTTTTTATTTGTCTTGTTATTCTTTGATTAAATTAAATTATCAAAGATAAATTAAAATTCTTTGATAAATGGGATATTATTGTTTAGCTGCCACCAAATACCAGAAACATTTTCCATCTGTTAGTAATTGGAATTTAAGATCAAATCCATTTCACAAAAATAATGGTAAATTACATGGTTGTTTCTCCTACACTAAGTCTTATTTCTAGCAGGGAAAAAGTCACTCATGATGGAAAGTCAGTTTTATTCATTTTTCATAAATCATTTAAAATTGCAGTTTCTATTTTTGCTTTATAATTTTATTTTCCCTCTTATTTTCCCCATTAATGCTCTATCAACAATCAAACCATCATATCTACTTCTAAAATTCCTGGATCATCCAGTCCCTCGGGCATATTGTCAAATGCAAGGATAAAAATAAAACTGAGAATAATGAAAGGAACTAAGATTTTTGTTGCGTCATGTTGGTGCTGTGCAATAAATGTGTCTTTTAATTAATTTATTTTTTTTGCAAATTCGAAAAGACTAAAAAATGTCACTCAATTAGATTGATCTCTTGTAATTGGAATTAACATTAACAAAATTCAGTGAGTGATTAACAGTAAGAAATGTAAAGTTCTCAAATCATGTTAGGCTGCTGTGTTTTGCCTAATCAGCTTCAATACTACATGTTTAGCAATCCAGATGAACAGTTATAATCAGCTTTTCTGAATCCTTACAGTAAAAAATCGTTTATGTTGTCATTAATGACCTTTTGTACATACACAGTACAAACAGTGCCATCCTCTAAAAAAACCCACACAATTTGTGTTGATAGATCAACGGATTTTTCATACATAATGAAGTGTTTCATCTAACGTTTTCTTGTCAAACTGGTTTGTATCGTGACATCACACACTGGGGCAGGACAAGTCACGTGATCGATTCCCCTTCACCTGCAGCACCAGAGGCGGAAGACAGGTGTAAGTATCGGTACCAGGTAAGAAAGCGATGTTTTGTTAAATAACACATTTATTTTTAGGCAAAAAAATTGTAGTCTACACTCCCACATCTTGAGTGTAGATAATGAATACTCTCTCACAGTGCTAAATTAGTTCGTTTATTCGTTTTGGATGACTTCAGAGCTTGTATGCATTAGTTCCGTTTTATTTCTTACCTGTTCTTTGTTGACAGGCAGGTTTTAAACCGCGTTAAGATCATGTCATGCAACGCAGACTTTGTGCCGTCGTTTCTATAAAGTCGCATTTTTGCTAGATTTTTAAACTCACTTTTTAAGCTCATTTGACTAGTGTGTAACCAGCTTGTTTATTTTTATTTCAGGTTGCTTTGTAAAGGGAAAAACATGGTTTTAATTTCACCCTGTGAGGCAATGTAACTACCGTACCCAGGTAAGACAGTCACTGACTTCAGAGTTTCGTAGTATACAGTATGCAATGTTTTTATCTAGAGGTGCTTGTACGTATCAGAATTTTAATTTTGCATTTTTACAATAGTGTAGATCATAACGTTGTAATGCTTACATTGACCAAAATATTTAAAACAATTGATTATTAAATAATATTCATCATTTATTGGTTATAAACCATGGCATAACAGTAATTATTGGCTTATTAATATCAGATAAAATTTAAATATCAATGAACCCTTATTTTTATGTTTGTAAAAGATGTGCAAATGACATTATGTCTGTATATGTGTGACACAAGGCGTTATACTAATGTGGATAAACTTTCTGATCCTCAGTTCACTCAAGCTGCTAGAAGTACCATCCCCATGTCTTTTGGAAACGGGTCAGCATCCCGCTTTGATCGGGTCCGCGATATGCCTCTCTACGATCAGGTGCCCATCGGTTCACTGCCGTGGGGTCAGCAGGCTCCTTACCCACTTGGCGGTGAAGTGGCAGCATCCAGTTATGACAGTTTACCACCACCACCTCTCCCCGAAAACCCTCCTGTTGGCCCAGATTTCTACCCGAGTGATGTTGAAGACCAGGTGGATGATGCCATGGACATCAAACCCGTCCGACGCTTCATTCCTGACTCTGTGAAGAACTTCTTCAGAGCCAGTGACAACCGAGGCAGCAAGAAATGGACCTTTCCACCACCACCACCTGATGTGAACACCACCACCGAAGGCGTCCTGTGCTCTCCTCCACACTCACGTGCACCCTCACCTACAGCCCCCAGCTCTTACCTAGACCCTTATGGAGGGTCTGGAGGCAGCTACAATTCAAGGAAGGAGCAGGCAACGTTATTAGGGGAGCCGCTGGAATCGGTTTCTGGACGCTCTTTGCAGACGGCTATGACTTACAGTGAGAAGGTGGAGGAATACAATCAGCGCTATGCGTATATGAAGTCCTGGGCTGGACTTTTGCGCATTTTGGGATGTGCAGAGTTGCTTTTGGGGGCTGCTGTTTTTGCTTGCGTCTGTGCGTATGTGCACAAAGATAATGAGTGGTTTAATATGTTTGGTTACTCCATGCATTCGATGTCTGGTGGTATGTATGGGGGAGCATCAATGGGTGGGATGTATGGAGGAACTGGAATTTCCTACTCAGGACCCTTGACTCCTTTTGTTATTGTGGTGGCTGGAGTGGCCTGGATAGTGACTGTCATTCTAGTAGTGTTAGGCATGACCATGTATTATCGCACCATTCTGCTAGACTCCAGCTGGTGGCCAATCACAGAGTGTGTGATAAACTTGGCCGTAGCATTGCTCTACTTGTCAGCTGCAATTGTGTATGTGCGAGACACAGTCCGTGGAGGTCTCTGCTATTATCCACATTTCAACGCTGGGCCCAATGCAGGGTTTTGCCGAACAGAGGCTGGACAGAATGCTGCTATCATCTTCCTCTTTTTCAACATGCTGTTGTATCTCGTGGGAGCAGGTGTGTGTCTGAAGCTGTGGAGACATGAAGCTGCAAGGATGCGCCGAGAGAGAATGGCTCAAGATGTAAAGTTCAAATCATTTGTTCTGTGAAACTGATTAACATAAAGTGAAATATAATGCTTAAAATTCATTAATAATAGTAAATCTCAAACTTAGCTAACAAAATCTAATTTGCTTGCTTTTCTCATTCATATTTAGATGAAATCAGAAGGACTTCCACTCAATATGGTAAGTGGTTGAATTTTAATGTTATGAAGAACATTTTCAAAATCATTGATTTTAATATCATTGTTGTAATGTACAATTTGTAATCTCAGATTGGTGCCGGCTCAAGTGTCTCTGTGCCCATCCAAACCGCTCCAGTAATGGCCAGTCCAGAAACTTATGATGGCAAACCTGTCAACCCAGTTATGATGGAACCAGAGATCTTAAGGGGGCATATTCCTGCTGGCCACATTCCCAAACCTGTGGTCATTGCAGACTATGTTGCGTGAGTTTCAACTAAAATCAATTCATTCATTCAAGCTATTTCATGCAATACATAAACTTGATTTTAATGATTTTCAGAAACTAGCACACATATTTAGGACTGATTATTGTTGCCTCAAGCTTTTTTTAATCTCTCATCCCTTTTGTAATGACTATATCTGAATGTTCTTGAATGAAGTAGGTATGAATGCTTTCTCCTCACAGGAAATATCCCACAATCCGGTCAGATGAGGAGAGGGAACGATACAAGGCTGTGTTTAATGATCAATATGCAGAATATAAAGAGTTGCATGCTGAGGTTCAGGTCTTAACGCAGAAATTTGAGGAGATGGATAATCTGATGAGGAATTTACCACAGCAGCCTTCCAGCCAAATGGTAATTGTTTTAAACAGCAAATTCTTTTATAATTATTATACTTGCGGTTTTTTGAGCTTATATTATTTGAGAAACTACATGGAATATTTGTGATTGAAAATTCATTTGTCACATCACCATTAAAAGTAATTGGTTAAGACTTAAAGATGGTGAAGAGCTGTTGACCAATCACAGTACAATTCCTTTATACATTTCTCTAAATACATTTCTCTAAAATCTTTTGATTGAAACAGAAGTATTTTAGATATTAATCATGGTTTTCCTCCCACAGGAGCAAGAGAGAATCAATAGCATTATTCAAGAGTATAACAGAAAAAAGGCTGTAAGTACTGTTTAATACTGTTATCTATTTTACTAAAGTAATATACAGAATACATGTTCAGTATTTTACTTTTCCCCGAAGAGATGTTCTACAAGTTGCTTTGACCCATTTCAAAACCTTCATCTGCCTGTTGCCTTTCTACATTCTTTAATCATTGCAAAAGTATGGTATCTGTTTGCGTTTGAGTGCCACAAACAATAGAAACTGAAAAACTGGAAATGTTAGGGGGACATAAATGGAACTATTGACATGTCTACATACTTCCTGTCTGTGTGTGAGTGCACACCAAAGATTACTTTACCTGTTTCTGGTTGTAGGACCCGACGTACCAGGAGAAAAGGGAGAGATGTGAATATCTGAAGAGCAAACTTGCACACATAAAGCAGAAAATTCAGGAGTATGACAAAGTCATGGACTGGAATGATGGTTACAGCTAAACAGAACTCCAGTATATTTCAAAAATTCATCGTGAACTTCACAGAGTTTCTCAGAAAAGAAGAAGCAACTGGCTGAAAGAAAATTGTCCATGGCTATACCTTCAGGAATTAATGGAGTTTTTGGTTTGGTCTTGGTTGGTATTGAAATAATTTCATATTGAATTCAATAGTGCAGGAAAATAGAAATTAAGGACACCTACCACTTCAAACCCAGCACTGAAAATATTACCTTCTTTATTACTGACATGTCATGTGGAGCAACATCAGCAATGTTTTAATCATATACATTATATATATATATATATTTCTATATATACTTTTTTATTTTAGAAGTAGGTAATTTGAAGGAAATCATTAGAGTCTTTGAGCTTCATCTAGTTAAGTGGAGATATAAATAGCTATTGAGATATAAATAGCCATACCAAATCAAGGTATAGCTATACCTCGATTTGGTATATTTATAGTTTTCACTTTTTGTGTATTTTATACAGTCATTTGTCTCTTATGTGTACATTTTTTATTACCATGTCACTCTACCTTCGATTTCATTATTTTTTTTAATTGATATTGGAAGTAGATAAAATAAACAGGCCTGCCTCCAGATTATACTGGCAAGCATTTCCTTTTTGACAAAATAATGAACTAGTAGTTCATACTCAGAGAAACATCCCATATCTTATGTGTCTATTTATACTTAACACGCTACACTACATGGCTCAGAGCATTGTGTATAGGCCTGCTGTTATAGTTGAACTATATTAAAGTAATCTATACTTTTACTGGCTTGACAGCTCTGAAGGTATCAGGTTACAAGCTGCCATGGACTCCAGGAAGAAAAGGTGATTATACACCTTTTTGTGCAAACCTTATGCCTCATGAATACTGAATATGATGTGTAATAATTTAGAACAATGCTACTTTAATTGTTGTTATTGTTTTTATGGCAATTTATGGTAATTGAAATCATAATTGCATTACAGTTCTGAGCCACGTGTTGCACTAAGGAGACTCTGACAATTATCAAAGCACTTAAGAACAACTTGCTTTTTATTTCTAATTAAATGATGACTGGAGTGGATTTTAAAGATACCTCTCAGATTACAAGTTTGTGATTTGGGCAATCAGGAATTCCATTGGTCTTATATATTACTTGGAATTAATGCATATATGAGATGAGTTGTTTTCGAATTATTACAGGGATCTTCGAACTTTTTCAGACCAAGTGGCCCATTGGTGTAGGGATGGAGCAACAACTCCCCTGCAACATACAACATTTTACAAACCATTTAATTATTGGACATTTTCTATGAATGTGGTACACTTTGGTGTTTTATGATATATTTAAAGCATTAGAGACAGAAATCACAGAAATTGTTGTCTAAACTAGTGTTTTACTACAAGTATAAATTAGCTAACATAAAATTAACCTAGCCTTAGAAGTAGCTAGTTTTAAAGATTAAATGCATCAAGGCAATATTTTTGTATTTACGATATGTTTTGCGAAAGTAGCAAATGAACCTGGCTCGTGTCGCGTCCGTGACTCCGCTGAGGGCGGGGCTGCACCTGTGCAGGTGAGGATGGGGGGAGGCTGGTTTCACTGATGTGTTGTTAGAGAGACTGCAGATCTGTGACACTCTCGGTATTCAGCGGGCGTTTCCTGAAGGCTGAGCGTTTCGCAGGTCCTTGAAATACTCTATAAGGAGCGAGGAAGGGTTACAAAATATTTACCAGCTTTGACTGCTTTGGTAAGGATCGAGGGTGAGTTTTCGGGACACGATTATTTTATTTTCTATTTTCTAATTTGTTTTTAAATATTCCCAGCTGAATACGGTAGCCTATGTTGTTGATTGTTGTGTTTACTAATACGCAGCGGAATTATGTTGCGCGGAACTAATTTTAAGAGATTTAAATAGTTGTACGCTAAGCGTCTTCTTTGTGTTCTTTGACAAACATGTTTTTCTCCAGTCCTTCGTAATGTGGATAATATTCTTGTAAAATTCCAGGTGTCAGATGTCCTAATTCTGAGAAAATTTTGACGTATTTTATTCCCGAAAGTAGCTACACAAGCTGAAGTACTGATGTAGGCTACTGATTTTGTTGTTGTTGATGTTGTTGTTTTACTTGACCTCAAACGTTGATATAATACTCTCACATTTCTTTTCTACAAATGAAAGCATGTGCAACTTATCCCTACACAAAGTTAATTGATTCAAAGTACAGTGATATTAAGTTGTTTTGCTACAACCTACTACCACCAGGCTGGTACCTGTGTAAGCAACTGGACACATTTTAATTCAAACCAGTAAATATAGCTAGAAACAAATAAAAAAATTAATTAAACATAGACTAAAAGCTCTAAAAACGTTTTTAATCTCACAATTATATATTGAAAATCATTACAGTGGTCAGCCATATTTTTAATTAAAATTAAATGAAGATGTGAAGTAAATGTATAATTCATCTATTTTATTATTATTATTATTATTATTATTATCCTAAAACCCCTTATTTTTACAAAGAGACTTATAACTTGTCACTTCATTGGTCAGTCATGATAGTGATTTTACAGCACAACATTCCTTGGTCCCTATTTACAATTATGTAAAAATAATAATAATATAATTAATAACTGTAATGTAAAAAGCCACTTTATATTCTAATTTGTGTCACCATCTCTGAATCTGGATTTGATCTAGGTCTGGGTTTTTGTTTGTATTTTCTCAAAAGTGCATTATCATATCGCACTGATTTATCAGTTATGTTTTTTTCATTCTTAGGTTAGATTTCACCCAGATAACCCTGTGAAGTTTGTCCAGGAGGCTAACATCATGCCGAAAAAATCAAGTCGCCCGCCTGCATATGGCGGCAGACAGTAAGTTGCATATTAGAGAAAGCTTGTAATCATCCATTATCAGTACAGACAAGTTTTCTTTATTGACCCTTTACTGCCTTATTCTAATGGTGTTATGATCTGAGCAGTGTTGTTTTAGTATCATTGATATATTGTTATAGTTTCTGTTAATATTTTGAATTAGGTTTTATTTTTTATTTTCTGATTTCACTCTAATTTTAGGTAAAATTAAAGTAACTTTTATTTAATTTTGTTGTGTTTTTATCATTTTTATTATTTTTATATATATAGTTTTTATACATTTTTATGTTTTAGTTTTAGTTATTATATATATATATATATATATATATATATATATATATATATATATATATATATATATATATATATTCTTTAGTTAATTATTTTATTTCAAGTAAATGTTTTTTAGTTTTAGTTAACTATAATAACCCTGGATCTGAATAAAGTTTTAAAACATAATTAGTTAATAGTTCTCCTTTTACTCATCCATGTTATCTCACTTTATCATTTCAGTCACCACCGATCCTCCCATCGCACACCTTCTTACCATCCTGATGAAATGCTTCACTTTTACCGCTGGACATCACCCCCAGGTGTCATGAAGATTTTGTGCATCATCATCATCATTATGTGTGTGGCTATGTTTGCCTGCGTAGCCTCCACACTGGCATGGGACTATGATGCCAGCGCCATGGGCCTCGGGGGTCTTGGGATGGGCAGTGGAGGCAGCTATAGCGGAGGAACATACGGTGGTGGATACGGTGGTGGGCTTGGTGGATATGGAGGAAGTTATGGTGGGGGTCTCGGAGGCTATGGAGGCGGCACGTACATGGACCCAAAATCAGGCAAGGGCTTCATCATCGCAATTGCAGCAATCACCTTTATCGCTGTGCTCATCATCTTCATCCTGGTGGTGTCGAGACAGAACACTGCACAGTCTCCCGCATTCTATCTGGCCTCCATCATTATTTGTGCCATCCTGGCTGCACTCATGCTTATCGCCACCATCGTGTACCTGGTCGCTGTTAACCCCACCTCTCAGACGTCTGGATCCATGATGTATAATCAGATCTTGCAACTGTGTGCACAATACAAGAACCAAGATCAGGCCTCTGGCATCTTCATCAATCAGTATTTATACCACTACTGTGTAGTTGAGCCTGAAGAGGTGAGCATGTTCTCCTGATCGAGAGTAGGCCATCTTCATAATAATATTTGTTCAGTTCAGGTTGGCTATTATCAGACACAACATACAGTAATGCCTTTCTGTTGTGTAGAAATGCTAGTTGAGATTCATGCAAACACAGAAGTCAATCTGCCACATTGTCCTCTATATTGTTGTTCATTTACAGTGCTATTTAAAGTGTTATTTCTTTCTTTCTCTTCAAGGCCATTGCCGTTGTTCTTGGGTTTCTGGTTGTGGTTGGATTGATCATCTTACTTGTGTTCGCGGTGAAGACGCGAGGGCAGATCAGGAGATACGGCAGGGAGCGCGTTCTGTGGTATGACGTGAAGACCATCACCGACGGCCTCACGTCTCAAGGCATCGGGGAATGGGTAAGAATTTTCACTAGCAATTTCCACAAAAGATATGTTTCATTTCCTGTTCATGTTAGTTCTGTGTTTTTCTTTATTCAGAACAACGCATGGATTTATGATGTCATGAAATTTAATACTGGTTGTAGTAGTACTACTATTGCTATATAATACCTCAGAAAGCTTCTTGTTTTATTTTCAAGAGTTGCTATGAGGTGCCTATAATTGCTCCACAGAGGTAAAGAGGTGTTTTTATGTCTAGTTTCTGGGTGTGTCCTCTTATGTACTTTCACTTGATGGAAAGCATGATTATGATCCAAAGTTCTATGATAAAATACATGGAACATTTAATACTGACTTAAAAGTTTATAAACTGGTAGGTGGGAATTGTTAGACCAAAAACATTAGCATGTTCGGTCACTCCATTGGCTTTGTTCTTACACGATTCACCGTGTAAGCAGTGGTAGTTTTGTCCTTTATGTCGCGATGGTATTTGTGGAAGTGGTGGAACCGGTTTCGCCTGGCTTTAATGTTTGTCCAGACTATTTACCATACAAAAAGATGGCTGAGTGCATTGGGGAAACAGAGAAGCTCAAGTAGAAGAGGCCTACAGCAACACTTACAGGAGTTACAGACTACCAAATGATGAGTGAAAATGTTTTGAGATGACAAATGTTGTCATGCTGGCTGTATGGAGGGGTGGGGTATTAAAAACACTTTGGAAAAACACCTTTTGATACAGTGTTAAGATTGCTACAAACAGGACTTGTAACAGGTGTCAGGATGTCAATTTCTTTTTTTTTAATTGTTAAATGGACATTGTTTTCAAACAGTAAAAATTAAATATGAAACAGTTAAAGGGTGAGCTGAATGCTTCTTTTTTAAATATGGAATTGCTTGGATGAAAGTTATTTATTTATTTATTTATTTATTTATTTATACAAAATGTCTAGATATGAACTCAGACTTTCTTTGCTTTTCTTCAGGTTAATAATGTGTCTGGAGATCCAGAGGCTTTTGTCAATGACCACAATGACCAAATCGCGGTTGCACAGCCAATGGTTCACAGCCAGAAACCAATTTACCTTCCAAGGTAGGTCATCTCAGTGCTTTTAAAGATTTTATTGCAAAAAAAAAAAGGCAAATGCATTACTTTTCGTCTTTCTGTAGACTTTGTTCAGAGATTTTGCCTTGATAGGGCTGTTCTGGAATATGTTTTATTGTAGATATTAATTACATTTGTAGTGGTTGACTATCATGATAGTATCTGTATGCAATTTAATAATCACAAATAAAATTGTAAGCAGAATGACCACTTCTGTTAATCAGTCAAGCGAGCACAGACAGGCTCAAAATGATTGGTCTGCTCAATATTAGTCTGTCACTAGACGAGATGCCACAGAGTGAAGGAATCCAGGAAATCTTGTCCCTGTATGAGTAGGACCTGGTGGATTTTGTTTTGTCATGAACACGAATAACCAGTTTCACAAACTGATTATGTGAACTGACTGAAACTATTGTGATCAGAAAGCTATTCTCACTGTCAGTTACAATCAAAATTGTAATAATATCACACCCAAGTTATTAACAATTTCTTTTGGTGGTGGTGTTTTCTTTTTGTTTTTTTTTTTTATCGAAAGTGGTTCTGATGTGACCAGCTCTTTAAGTGGACTGAAGGGCAAACTAAGAGATTATGACACTGGAGAGTCTGGAGATGAGCTGGACTCTGACTATCAAAGGTGAGGAAAATCTCTGAGTTATAATTTGTAGTATTGGAGCACTTTTTAAAAAATACTCAGCATTCGTGTCTTTATGTAATCAGTAACACTCTTGTCATATTCCCTCTTTACCTCTATTCTGTGCTGCCATGCTCTCAGTGAGTATCCTCCCATCATTAACGAGCAGGAGAGACTTGATTACAAGAGAGAGTTTGACAGAGAGCACATGGAGTACAAGCGTCTTCAGGCTGAGCTGGATGATATTAATCAGGGCTTGGCAGAAGCAGACAGAGAGCTGGACAGTCTACAGGAAGGCAGCCCACAGTTCATGGTATGTAATCTATAACGTGAAACAAAAATTCACACGATTAAAGTTATGGGTGGCAAGTCTTACAGTATAAAGTCACTTAATTTGTAGTTTTCACAGTATCTCTTTCACCTTAAAAAAAACTTCTGTAACAATATTAAGCATTAATTTAATAATGTCTCTCCTGTTTTGATATAATCATTGTTATTCAGATATGTTACATTAATATATATTACTCTTGTTTTTATTTCCTAAAAAGGATGCCATGGATGTATACAACAGGCTCAAACGTTTGAAGAAGGTAAACTCAAATGTTTATAGTAGCCTAGATAATGATTATGACTTAAGTGTGTTGGTGCAAATGTAAATGCTGACCTGTTTCTTTTTTCTCACAGTCTTCAGACTATCAGATGAAAAAGAAAAGGTGTAAACAGCTGAAGACAAAACTGTCCTTGATCAAAAGAAGGGTCAGCGATTATGACCACAGACAATGAAACCTGGCACTGGAAACTCAGGAGAGTGTTACGTGACATGATGTTTTGTTTTGGGACTTTACTGTATCTGTATTTCTGTATTAAAAATCTGTATCACTGTATTATTATCAAGAAATGAATGGCTGGTGTTTGACAGGTTTTCGCTTTTGAGCCAAACTAAGCTTGATCAAAATATTGTGGTATCAATGAAGTATTTTGTTTTATTTTTAAAGCTAGATGAAGTCTCCTTTTAACCTTTTATCTTTTTCAGCAGACATTTAGTCAAGTCAAATTTAGTGTATCTTAAATATGAGCAAGACTGTGACCACTTTTTATTGTAGTAATAATTTCTTAGTTGATTTTCTTTTTTTTTTAACTTTCATTTTTTTCAATGTGTCGATTAATCTGTCACCAGAATAGCAATCTATTCTGTTTTTTTTTTTTTAAAGTACACACTTATAGAGTAGGTGTGAATGCAATTACAGCTGTATAATTTATATAAGTTGGTTCTTTCAGTCAATCCTATCAAATTTATAGAGAATTCAACAATTTTGTTGTGTCAGGTGACTTGTTGAATGTACAGTACATTTTTTGCTTATTTGTGTACATAGTAAAATAAAGCCATTCAATTTCCAAATGTTTTCTTTTGTATTCAGTTCAGCTTCTGAAATTAAATAAAGTGGGCAACTAAAAGCTAATCATAAACTGGTTTTATGGATCCATATGTGAAGCATGCAGGCCCTCGCATACCTCGGAACTATTGTTCAGTTTTTGTACCGGAGGACATAACAAATCGACGGACAAGGGTTGCCCGAAAGTAAATACCGGGTGAACTGGGTTGTTTTTATAGTCCACTGAGCAAGTTACGTATTACGTATTAAAATGCTGTTATAAGTTTAAAGTACGAAAATCTATACATCGTATAAGGGAGTCTCTGCGAGGAGACCAAATGCAGAAATCTATTGAAACATCTGAGAGTACAAAGGTTTCTGAAGAATAGAATAAGAATAACTCTATAACATTCCCCCCTAAAGAAAGCTTACAGTCTGTCAAAATATAAAACATGGATGAAGAACCAGAGAGAGCAAAACGCTGGGAAGGAGGATACGAACGAACATGGTGAGAAGTTGAGCTTTATGCTTGCTTTAACTCGTGTGTGTTTTCAATTTAAATGCATTATTTATCTCAATTTGCCACCAAAAAGTGGTCATTGATAATAAAATATATTTCATAAAATATTATTTAAACCGTCAATAATTGTCTAAAACAGAAAGGCTCAGAAACTATGGCTAGTGTGTTTGTAAGGGGCATCACCAGACTGTCAGCCACTGATATTTATTAAAGTACATGAGAACACATGCACTGTAATGAGCAGCTGACATGTGTCTCTCTCAGGGAGGTGCTGAAGGAGGATGAATCTGGATCTCTCAAAGCTACTGTGGAGGACATTCTTTTCCAGGCGAAGAGGAAAAGGTACAGCACTCATATGCAAAGTATAAAAATCAGTTTGAGCTGACTGCATATTGCTTTGATATTCACTTACAGTCTCTCTGTCACATTACAGAGTGTTTGAGAGTCATGGACAAGTTCGGCTTGGGATGGTAAGACGCGTTTTACTGTCCTCCATAGTTATATCATTATTTTTTGTTGTCGGAGACGACTTATAATCATGCATATAATTCCCACCAAACCAGATGCGGCACCTCTTTGTGATCATTGACTCATCTAGATCAATGGAAGATCAAGACCTGAAGCCCAACAGACTCACCTCAACCTTGAAGGTTAGCAGCACCTCATCTGTAGTGACGTATGGAAGCTTGACATTATGAAATCTGATCTTTCATTTTGCATTTTTCAGCTGATGGAGTATTTTGTAGAGGAATACTTTGACCAGAATCCAATCAGTCAGGTAATGCACTTGTCTCTGTATCTGTCCGTGAGGGTTTACAGCATCTGTTAACTGTACCATATCGTCACAGATAGGGATCATTACCACCAAGAACAAGAGGGCGGAGAAGCTCACTGATCTTGCAGGTTGATGCATTAGTATTATGTTTGCATGGTTTGAGAAGTTTTCTTTATGATTATCTTCACTTGTCATTGTTTTACTCTTACCAGGGAACCCTAAGAAGCACATAGCAGCTCTGAAGAAAGCCGTGGACTCCACATGTGTTGGCGAACCATCTCTCTACAACTCTCTAAACTTGGCTATGCAGACTCTGAAGTAAGGCATATATGTATGCTTGACACCATATACACATTGTCTTCATAATCTACATATCCCTTCACTTCAGTAACCATATTTCTATTTTTATGCAGACACATGCCTGCTCATACAAGCAAAGAGATCCTGGTTGTTTTCAGCAGTCTTACCACCTGTGACCCAGCCAACATCTATGAGCTTATCAAAGTGAGTTTGAATGATGTTAATGGCTGCATACTGTTATGGTTACTATGTTTTGATGAATTTTGATTGCTTGTGTTTTAATATATCAACAGACTCTGAATGGTTTGAAGATCAGAGTGTCTGTGATCGGTCTGTCAGCAGAGGTTCGAGTGTGTACCATTCTCACAAGAGAAACTGGAGGTTGGTAGTCTTACTTCAACATGGTTACATAGTTTTTTACTTGTATAATGTTTTCTAAATTCTGTTTGGCCCAATAGGATCCTACAATGTGATTCTGGATGAGAGTCATTTTAAAGAGCTGCTGATGCTGCATGTGAAGCCGCCTCCAGCCAGCTCCTCCTCAGAGTGCTCACTCATTCGCATGGGTAATCGCTGTCATTTTCCCCAAATGTACCCAATTTAAATGGAGTAAATTGTTGAAAGTACAACACCTATTACTGGTAGCTAAAAGCTTAGTCAAAAATTAGCCAAAGTATGTAGAACTGGGAATATTCTGCTGTTTGTCATTTTATTTTGTGTATTTTTTAATGTCTTCACTGCACTGTAAATCTAAAGCAGTCCAAGATTTGTCCTGATTTATGTCTGGAAAATTTTGCATTAGTGTAAGCTACAATATATAATGTGTATTCTTCTACATAATTTGCTTAGGTTTCCCCCAGCATGTCATAGCCTCCATGTCTGATCAGGATGCCAAACCCTCGTTCAGCATGTCGTGAGTACAGTTTAAATCTTATGTTCTTACGCTCACCAAGGTTGCATTTATTTGATCAAAATTTTTCCATTTTAATGTACAGTAGTCAACATTTGAAGTGGATCAAAGCCTTTCATCAAAGTTGTCCTAAAACAAAAACAATACCCGTTCTTGTCTTAGGACAACTTTGATTAACTTTTTTCATCCACTTCAAATGTTGACTACTATATTTTAAAATGTAATTTATTCCTGTAATGGCAAAGCTGAATTTTCAGAAATTATTCTAATATGCTGATTTGGTGCTCAAGAAATAATTCTTATTATCATCAACGTTAATAACTGTTGTTCTGCTTTGTAGTTTTGTGGAAAACATGATACATTTTTCTTTCAGAATTTTATTGTTGAATAGAATTTCAAAAATAAAAAAACTTTTGTAACATCAAATATCTTTACTGTCACTTTTGATCTTTAATGTATAATTATATTATTTATAATTTGAAACAATATTCATTATAGTTCATTTTGTAAAATATTTTAGGCACCTAGACAGCGCTGGTGAACCAGGACTCACTCTTGGCGGCTACTACTCCCCACAGTGCAGAGCCAAATACACTGAGCTGCCAGTGGAGTGTAAAGTGTGTGGTATGTTCTCAGCATGTCCCTGTTCTTCAGTCTGTACACTAATCTTCAGGGTGTTCAGTTCTCACAGTCTGTGTCTTCTCTCTGGTACAGGTCTGACTTTAGTTTCCGCTCCTCACCTGGCCCGTTCCTTCCATCACCTCTTCCCCCTTGAGGCCTTCCAGGAGACCCCACTGGAGGAGTATGAGGGCGAGAGGTGAGCTCCACACTCACTCTGTGAAAACCCCTCTGTCTCATTACAGCGTATATCATAGCATTAATCTGTCTTTTCAGGTTCTGTGAAGCTTGCCAAGGAGAATTGAAAGACAAAAGTGTAGGTTTTCCAATTCAAAATATTTTGCATGCGAACATTAATAGGCTTCTTGTTTAAAATTACATTTAGCCTCTTTGTTTTTTTCCTCTCTGCAGGTGTTTACTTGTCTAGCATGTAAAAAAGTGTTCTGTGTGGAGTGTGATCTCTTCATACATGACACACTGCACTGCTGTCCTGGCTGCATGCAGACTAACCGGACGTCCTGATGTAAGTTGGCCTGACTACAAGACATCTGTGAACTTCAGCACAAGTAGAAACTGAGAGATGCAGAAAAAAAAAAAAGTAGTCATCAGCCACTGATTATTAAGGGTTAACGTAATGAAAGCCAATGCTCGTCAGTTCTTTGGCAAAGTCTTACTTTGTCTTTGTTTACTTGCATCATAGTTGTGCTCAAGCTGTAACTGTATGAAAGGGCGCCCCCTATGGGGGAAAGTGTCTTACTGGACCAAATGAAACAA
The DNA here is from genome assembly GCA_039654775.1 of Spinibarbus caldwelli. Classification (NCBI taxonomy): domain Eukaryota; kingdom Metazoa; phylum Chordata; class Actinopteri; order Cypriniformes; family Cyprinidae; genus Spinibarbus; species Spinibarbus caldwelli. The sequence continues at coordinate 33,714,018 of CM077223.1, read as the reverse complement.
GCAACTGAGAAAAACCTTTTGTGCAGTTTTTTTCAGTGTCCTATTTCTATCGAAGCCACTGAGTTGTAATAGATTTAACATGACTGCTGTTTGTATATTTTGTTTCCCTACATGCCACGTTAATGTACTGGCCTGTGCTCAATGGCAAACCTGTAACTAGGTGTTTAGATGAATTTTTCAAAAAATTAATTTTTTTCTTTTAAAATCGTACCGATTTTGCATGACTTATTTTTTGCAAACGAAATTGCTAAATACACTGCTGTTCAAAAGTTTGGGATTAGTAATGTTTTTTAATGAAGTCTTCATTAAAACATTTGAATAGTAGTGTATAATGTAACAAAATTTTTGTTTTGAATAAGCACTGTTCTTTTTAACTTTTTATCTATCAAAGAATCCTGAAAAAAGTATTACAGGTCCCAAAAAATATTAAGCAGCACAACTGTTTCCAACACTGATTATAAATCAGCATATTAGAATGATTTCTGAAGGATCATGTGACACTGAAGACTGGAGTAATGATGCTGAAAATTCAGCTTTGCTTCACAGGAATAAATTATATTTTAAAATATTTTAAAATAGAAAACTGTTATTTTAAATTGCAATAATTTCACAAAATTAGTTTTTTTTCTCTATTTTTGATCAAAAAAATCTGTATGATCTTTCGTATTCATTCTTGATGGAGCATAAGAAACTTCTTAAAAAACAATAAATATCTTACTGATCCCAAACTTTTAAACAATATATTGTATAAATGATTGCTTGCATATGTTTAAAGTGCGGCAAAATGTCTTGTTTCTAAAGTTAAAAGAGTTGATTGCAAGAACAAAAACAGTATATGACAAAAATAAAAGATATTACAAAAATAACCCAATCCACAAGAATTTCATTTCAATACAAAAGGTTAGAGGCAGACGAGAATCTTAAATTTTACCCTTACAAGGATTGGTAAAGCTATTCAAAAATATTCACCCTATATTCACAAATTCAGAATCCGTTATTTCACACACTTTAGCACATTCAAAGTTATATTCAAAGTTGCAATATAAAATTTATACACCTATGACTTTGACATTCACAGTATAAGTGCTTCACAGCTCTGTATTTTTGTGCTGGTCATAGTGTCTGTGCAGCCAGGCCTTCAGTAGTGGGAGGTTCTTGTCCATCCAGCGAATGTTCTCTTCAATGTTCTCCAGGGCTTGCTGAATACATCTCAGTTCTGCTCCGGTCTCAGCCCGCAAGGAACTGAAGAAACTACGAATCTGAAGAAGCAGAGAAACACGCTCTATGTAATATAATGAAGTTTTCTGATTACAGGATCAGAAATGTTTTTGGTCTAGACCATGTGATGAAAGCTCCCAATTATTTGCTGTCCTTATTATTTGTATTAAAAAAATCCAATACCTACCTCAGCTAGCATTTCTCTGGTGGAATACTGGTTGGTCACCCCCACTACCATGTGCGCTATAGAGTGTGAGCCAAGATCAAACCTATAAACAAATGTTTGAAGTCATTAAAGGGCTCAGAATATACCACTATGTGTGTCTAATTAAATCAGTATCTCACTTCTTAATCAGGGAGTCCCAGTTAGCTTTTAAAAAGTCCCATGCGTGTTTGTAAGCCTTAGGATTTTTACTGACTGAAGTCACAACATATGGCAGATCCTGAGTCTTCATCACCTCTCCCACCAGACTCTGCTCCATCATCCTGACACAAATGAAGGATGACATTAGTGATTATTCTTATTTTCCTAAACTGATGCATGTGTGAATGTCTCACCATTTTAGCTTGTGATCGAGAGGGCTGGTTGTGAGGGCCATCTTTATCCTGCTCTTCATCGAGACGTACATGGACTCCTTGTACTTCTCAAACAGGAATTCCCAGCCATCCTCAGTCCGGGCGCCAACAGAAAACACAGCCATAGTAACATCATTAGGAAGACTAGAGGCAAAAAAGGACAAAAATAATTCATTTCTCCTTAATGTTTCATTCATTAAGGGAGGAAAACAATAAAACATGCTTTTCCAGAGTTTTCAATGGTAACAGTGTAGACCAAAGTGTTCATTGTTCAAAAAGAAGTTTCAGAAAGGAAAGAAAATGATGACCTCTCACCTCATATTCCCATCCGAGTCCCTCCACTGGTTGAAGAGCTGGGTAGCGGTGCTGACACAGTGAGGATGACCCCGCACACAGCCGAACATGAGCAGGTAGCTGCGCAGCATCCTCTGAGACACAGAGCCATCATCAGTCCACGACTGCTGGTCTATGAGCTTCCTGAAGAGCTGCAGTATGAAGCCCTGGACCACAGCGAGAGAACCAGCATTAGTTACACAACTGCAGCAGGGAACAAGGCATGGTGAGTTTATTTATACTCTCTATAAACTCATTTCATACACAGTGGTCATTTAATATGCTTTACATAATCACAATAAAGAGTGGATAAACGTTTGAAAAACAAACAAACAAACAAACAAACAAAAATAACTAACAAGGGATTTCACACTTTTTAAACAACAAATTTCCATGACTTTTTCAGTGATCATGATTATTTAAGAATCACCTTATCAAATTTGCAGTAACAAAGAGCACTTTTCTAGCCAAATAAATACCTTAGAAATTACCATAACTAGAAAACTCTATATTCATTACAGAAACTTCCATGACATTTTTAATTTATTTTATTTTTTTTTTTAACTTCCAGGATTATCTGGAATTATCTAGGCCAGAAATGACGATTTTCCAGATGGCAAAATGACATTTTTCAATCTTTTCTATACCAAATTTTATAATGTATACTTCTGTTCAAAAGTTTGGCGTCAGTACGATTTTTTTTTAAAGTAATTAATACTTCTAATGCATTCAATTGATTAAAAGTGACAGTAAAACATCTATACATTTTCTATTCCAAATAAATTATTTCGAAATTTGTATTCATTAAAGAAAAAATGTATGACTGTTTCCACAAAAATATTAAGCAGCGCAATTGTTTTTAACACTGATAAGAAATGTTTCTGTAGCTCCAAATCAGCATATTAGAATGATTTCTGAAGGATCATGTGACACTGAAGACTAGGGTAACGGCTTCTACGGAATTATTTTATTGAATTATCTAATATTAAATGTCAGGATACATTTTAGTTTTATTCTCAGAATTGCACAGACTGAAAAGAAGCTGACTCCAAATCTGAATCCTGAATGAATTAAACCACAAGCTAGGAGGTCAAATATACAGTAAATGATCACTGACTGACCTTCATCTGGTTCTCCAGCTCCACCATGTCTCTCTTCTCCATCAGTTTGTACAGAGGCACAAGCTCACTGAAGCCCTGTGTCACTGGCATAATCTCAGTTTCCTTGCTTAGGTACAGGGTCAGGTCTAAAGCATTATCCAGCGGAAGCTTACCAACGCTTTTCAGAACACAAGAAGGGAAGATGTTTTTAAATCAACCAGGGCTTGCCAACACTTTTATTGTATGATCTTCAGTACTTTAAATTGATTTGTTTGAATCCTAATATATTTTCATCCAACTGACCAATAAGATTGAGGACTGACCTGACCAGCTGGAAGGCGTTGTTGATGAGGCTGGCCCGGTCATTGCTGCTGAGCGCTGTGTGATTGTGTTTGAGCAGCCTGATGAGGTCATCCCAGCCAGAACCCTCATAGTGCACGATGTAATATCCACTCATGTCCACATTAAACTTGATCCAGTCCACCTCCTCCGGCAGATACAGAACATCTATGACGACATATACAACATATCTGTTAGAAATCAGTGCTACAGTGTTCTATGGATGATCTTTCAGTCTTTGTGTTGTTTAGAGACGTGAAGTCATTTCTCTCTAAACACTGACATTTTAAAAACTTTAAAACAAATGAATGTAAATTATTATCAAAACAGTATTTCATATAATATTATTAAATAATTCTATTAAAACAATTACCTGTTTTGGTCTTAAGCAGGAAGCGGTGCACTGTGGTTGAGCCGCTGGTAATGTAAGTCAATGGAACATGCCACAGGAAGCTGTAAACAGCAAAGATAAACAATTAAAGATTTAGTCACAAACAAGTATAAAAAAAGGAAAATTACGAGTCTGAAAATAATTCAATAAAACTTTATAAAGCTCCATGTATACAAAGAGCGACTTGCTGTCACAAAGCATTATTCATTTTCAGCAAGAGTTCATGATTTGTGATAAAATGATTCATGATTTGTGGTAAAATGAGTGACAGTGACCACTGGCAATGTGTCTCCTGTGAGATACTGTTGTTAAATATCTGCACGACAGAGATGTTTGAGACTGTGAGCGATTTTACTTTGTAAATGATTTATCTCTGTACACATACAAGGATATAATTCTAAAAAATGATGTGTGGAAAACCGTGTCAAAAACTGAGTGACTTGGATTCATACATTGATAATAATTCATCTTATTCATGCTATGTATGATTCACTGCTGCTCCACTGTTTTAGCAGCAAGAAAACTGACATCTTATTTTGACTGGCAATACTTCTCAATTGCGACAGCATTTTTAACCCTCTGGTGTTGTTCATTTGGTGGCCAAAAATTACAGGTTTTTTTTTTCAATGAAATGAATGTACTATATTTATACTATAGTTATTATATTTCAACTTTTACTGTTGTAAATCTTGAATGCTCTGGACGCAGATTTAAGTTTGGTCTCTTTTTAAAGAAGACACTTGACCAATTAGTGCAGTGAAGTGAAAATTGTTTAAAAAGTGAAAAATTGTATTATGAAAAATGCACAGAAATACTATTTTAAATCAAATACATATTTTCCAAAACATGAAACTGCAAGAAAATCTAAGCCATCAATCTAAAAAGTTGAAAAACTTCCCGATCATTTCAGGACCGTTTAACCTTTTCAAATCATGTCCATGATTTTTATTTATTTTATTTGTGTATGTGTGTGTGTGTGTGTGTGTGTGTGTGTGTGCAAAAAGTTTTGTACCATTCCACTCAAAAAAAACAAAAAAAAAAACCTAAATGTAAAATTTTCAGGTCAAAAATGACACTACAACACCAGAGGGTTAAAAGTATAAACCCTGAATAAATCATATAAAAAAATAAAATCACTATCAGTTTAAACAGGCTTAAAAATGAACAAACTGTCGATCTTTGATATTAATATTTAACCTAGATGTTTGTGAGGGGTCATCACTCTTGAGGTAACGCTCTTGACTTAGTCTGACTTCGCGACCTTTGACCTCCACTGTAATGAGTGGAAAGCCCTCCTGCAATGTCCATGTCTCCATCATAGCCTTAACATCCAGCTCATCCTCAGAGTGCCATTTCTAAAAGATAAAATATCACAGAAATACATCACAACACCAGTTTAAAACAGGGTAAAAAGAGTTCAGATTAATGATGTAAGAAAGTAACCCACAGAAGCTCCAGAGTCTGAGACTGAGCGCCGGCAGGACTCATCACCCTTCAGTCTGCCTTCATCCAGACCATCAGAGTCACACACCTAGAACAGAGAGAGATATTGAACTTGTTAACACACACTACATCATGAGACATTTTGATCCTGTACTCTTAAAATATGGTCACATTAGCAAACTTTCTGTGAAATTGTGAAACTTTTTGCGAGCAAAAAAGGTCAATAGTGCAGCAAGAAGCACTGCTCACAAAGAAGTCTGCAGCTTTCTGTTGGTCAATGTGGCGAATTTGCTTAACCAAGTTTGGTTGCATGGATTGATGCCTGACGACTGGATTTCACCCGAGAAATTTTGCTGAACAACAGTAAATGTGACCAATACTAATGAATTATCAGAAAGCCCACACAGTTTACTGCAGAGTTCTATGCATCTGCATCACACATGTAATTTGTACTCACATTGGTCAGACTTTCCCACAGGTTACTATTGACCGTATTCTGGTAACTGTAGCGTTTTAGGTATTTCACAATGCCCAATTTAAACGCATCTGGGGTCAGAAACTCTCTCAGCATGTTCAGAATACAAGCCCCCTGAAATGACATTAACAATTCTAAAATGGTTTTAAAAGAGTACATACAGCAAGAAAAATATCTTGCACAGGAAAACTTTCCAAAGTTTGATTATGCACCTTGTCATAAGAAACATCATCAAACATTTCCTGTATCTGAGCAGGGTTCTCCACCGGTGTGGACACTGGGTGAGAGGAGCTCAAGGAGTCTACCTCCATGGCCTCGAAACACTTGCCTAAGAAATAATCCTCCTGTGGCACAAAGAAGATTGGGCTTCATATTAGCACAGATCTTCATCCAACTCATGCTGAGTGCTTTTAAAATTATGATTCTGGAAATTAAAAGCTAACAAAGGTAAAAAGGTAACAGTCCTTCAACAAGGGCCATCAATTTTACAAAAACTTACAACTTGCAGTTCAGGATTGGTGATGTTGACAGACACAAACTCCATGAACTTGGCAAAACCTTCGTTCAGCCACAGATCATTCCACCACTGCATGGTCACCAGGTTTCCAAACCACTGACAAGAACAGACAAAGAATGAACAATTCATCAACATGTAGAATAATTACTAGAATACATCCCATAATAGTTAACTGATGTCATAAATTCACCTGATGGGCCAGTTCATGGGCGATAACCATCGTGATGCCCAGCTTGGCAGAAGCAGAAGACTTGTGGGGGTCAAAAAGAAGGCCTGATTCCCGGTAAGTGGTCAGGCCCCAATTCTCCATCGCTCCAGACTGGAAGTCTGGGATAGCAGCAAGATCTACAGAGCAGATTATATAAATGGTGATCTCAGAAATCTGTCCTTTGCATTTTAAGTAGTAGACGAAATGCCCATGTGGAGCTAACCCTGTTTGGGTAGAGGGTACGGAATGTCAAAGTAGTCGTCATAGAAGTCAAGCAGTTTCACTGCAGCGTTCAGAGCAAACTCTGCCTGGTCGATCTTCTCTGGCACAGCATACACTGAAATCTGAATTCACATCATATAAATACATTTATGGAGCATCACAAAAAGTAATAATTGATGGAGGTGGGATCTTATTTGGTTTTAATGATATAAGATGGATCATCTTCTAACCTGGACTCCATGCTGACTCGTCTTGCTGATGGACAGAAAGTCAGAGACAATGAAGGCCACCAGGTATGTGCTCATCTTAACACTCACATCAAACTGGTCCTCAAACAGGCCAGCTGGCAGCTCTAATGTTCTCAGCTGGAGTAAAGAAAAAAAGAGTAGGCTCAACAGAAAAATCAGTCTCCAATGGCAGATTAATGGTTCATGCACTTTATGATTTATTCAGGTTTTAGTCAGAAAACCTGAGGATTGATCAATGGAGGTTCTATGGATATTATAACAACACCTTAGGCATGTTTGAGAGGGCAATATGCTTTGCTTCTCTGCGAATCCGCACGGAAAAGTTGGCTTTGAAGGCAGGTTCATCAAAACAGGGAAAAGCTGCCCGGGCACTAGTCGGCTCAAACTGTGTGGAAGCCACAACCCTGAGAATGTGAATGGCACAACATCAGATTATTACTTCTAAAAAACGATAAATCACTTTCAGATATTGGCTGTGCTTACATAAGGGTTCTCACCTGAGGTCTCCCTTGCTGGTGCGATATGTGCTTTTGTAAAATCCATGAAAGCTCTCAGAGAGGTTGGCGGCAAACTCCAGTTGAATTGAATATACATGGCCCCTCTTCAGAAGTGCATGTTCAGATATAAGTGCAATCTGCTGGAAGTATGGGTACTCTAACACCTTTAGAGCATGTAGTCGACCTATGTCTGAATCTAGCAACCTGGCATTGGAGATACGAAGATCCTTGCTGTGCAGTATGATATTCTTGGTGTTTTGGTGGACCTCAATTTGGATCTGCACCATTCCAGTAAAGTCTAAACTTGTGAGGTTGGGGTGGATGAGGAGATGGTAATGAAGGGGAGATACTGTGTCTGGAAGTCTCATTTTGTTCCATGGGAATGGATCTCCATTGGTTGATGTAGGGAATGAAGTGGGCTCTTCAGTGACTGCAGCCCAGAGGTGAATGGGCAAAACTATGAGATTCACAAGCAGAGGAAAGCAAATCATGGCTGCCCAGTACTACACTGTAGGGAAAGAGGGAAAAACTTTGTGTTATAAGCTTCAGTAATACAACACAAGCTCATAAGTTCAATATGGGCTTGATTACTTTGAACAAGTTCTGTTTTCGCCTTTGTTTAAAAATAATTTAGTGAGAAAGTGTATAATAATGCACATATAAACACTGCACATCCCCTCTTGTAGGAACCTCATTTCTTCGAATCGCTTCTTTCGAACAATTCGTTTACGTCATGACGTAGTCATATTCTGTTTAAAACATCCAGTAAAGACATATGTTGCACTTTTACTGATCGATTATGTAGCCTATTATTAATAAGGTTGTTTATTGTAATTTCACATGTCCAATTTCTGGTATTTGCGCGCATGATTCTGCTCATAAAAACATCATTTACAGAAAAAAAACGTCTTTAATAAAACGTTTTAATATTATTTGTTAAAATCAATGTCGTTTCGTATATGTGAATGTAATGCAGTCAAGTCGTAAATATTTCCACTTCGTTTAAAATGCTCTATTCCAAATACTCTACTATCAGCTTACCGTTTTTCTGCTCGTTAGCCTAAATTAAGTTTCATGACCGAAAGCGACAGTTCAGTCATTGTTGACCGGTTTTGTGAAGCATTTCAACCGAATTATTGAAAAGAGACTCAAAACAAAGGTCACGGCGAATGCATTGGACACTTCACATTTGTAGTGGGAAGCATTCTTTTGATCAAATTCGCTGTAAATTTAATGATAATTCTACATTCGGTTATGCACATGTACGACACTGCGCTTCACCAAACGTCATCTGCACCATATTGTCACGTGCAAGAGATGAAGTTCAAGTTTATTTTTATATCACAGAATACTTACGATTACGAACTACGTATTTCAGTTAAAATCCTCGATGTGTTCAAAATGAACCCAGGTTTGGTTCAGCTGTGCATTCAAATCAATCAATGTGAAAGTGAAAACACAATTCTTCAGCATTTGCATCATGGGAAGTTGTTTTTTAAATTAAAGGCGCTGCTCTAACCGATTAGAGTTACCTGTAGGACGATTTAAATATAAATTCAAGGTAACATTATAAAATAAATACAATCAGTTGCATTTAAAGTGGTAACCATGTAGACGCATGTTGCCAGATCCTCCCCTCAATTTCCCACCCAGTCTGGAAATGAACCTGAACCTTCAAATACCATCAGGAAGACTGTACTGTAAACGGCAATATTGTAATTGTGTAAATAAATTAATAAAATGTTTATAAGTATAACCCACGAAAAAATTATGTTTTGGTAAAAAAAAAAAAATGTTGTAGTCATTAGTTGTGCATAGTCCTTATACATTTTTGGACACGTTGTAATTGCAAACAAGAAAAACTGCAGAATGGGATGGTGGAAAATATGACTTTTTGTGACAGTAAATGTGCATTCATATAGATGTATGACTAAAACATGTAGTTTTATAGTCAACCAGGAGATAAAGTCCAACATAACATTTCACTGAAACCATTAATGAGTAAACTTTATGGTTTAGTTGAATCTCTCTTATCAGGAATAGGAATTTTGGTGAGAAGTACAATGACAAAACACTGACCTTCATCCATATGGTCTTGACTCTTAACATTTTTTTCACACCCTCCTACCCACCACTCATCACAGGCTATATTAGAGGAGGACAGGGCTGGTTGGACGCATTCAGGAGGTGCACTGAGGCCTTTGACAAACTAACATTATGCTTAAGGAGGTGTTGTTGGGTCTCCTCACAGGAGCAGTGGCTTTGACTGTAGGGATTCTGCTGGGACACTTCGCCATTGACAAGGGCAGTTCGGTGCCAGACTGGGTCCGGGACGCATCTCGTGATGTGGACGAAAGTATCATTGAGAAATTTCTTGCAGAACTGGATACCAAACAACTTGAAGAGAACCTCAGGTGAAGTATTTATATGTATGAGTTCACTAGTAAAAGACAATTAATGGCCAGCCTTGTAGAACAGCTTTGATTGTTCCAGTTGAATTGAGAATTTATTGGTCTCCTTTATCCAAAGGGAGCTGACTAAGGTTCCCCACATGGCCACCACCCCTGGAGATGAAGCAACTGTAGATTTTATGCTGAAGAGATGGCAGGACCCCAACACAGGCTTGGACAGTGCATGGAGGGAAGACTACAAGGTGTATCTGTCATTCCCAAACAAAACTAGCCCCAACCAAGTCTCTGTTGGTAAGACAGCAAAGGATATCTAGTCAATACATAACATTTTTAGTTTTGAACTGGTTTCAAAACAGCTCTGTGAAATTTTGCTGATTTGCATTCAGCACACTAAATGCAGTCAAAATCATATATTATCCAAAAATACGTTAAATGATGTATAAGAAAATTAAGAATGAAAAACTGTTTCATTTAGCTGATCCAGCAAACACAGTCCTGTTTATGGCAAGAGAGCGAGAGAAGGCATACAAACCTGAACAGGAGGATCCAGAGGTGGTCCAGCCATTCGCCGCATATTCCCCCGCAGGAAACGTCAAGGTGTCCTTTACAACCTTAACATACTTCGCAGTTCATGCATGCTTGTATATTATTCTTCAAAGAAACATTTCTACTTTAAATTCGATCAATGGCATTTTTAATGACAGATTTCTGTTTCAAGATCTCAGTGTTACACTTCTGAACTTTCTATTAATCATGAAAAAATGTATCATGTTTTCCACAAAAATATTAAACAACGCAACTGTTTTCAAGATTGATCATAATAAGAAATATTTCTGGTGCACAAAATCAGTATATTAGACTGATTTCTGAAGGATCATGTGACACTGAAGTCTCAATCAATGGCTGCTGAAAATTCAGCTTTGCCATCAGAGGAATAAATGACATTTTAAAATATATATTAAAATAGAAAACCGTTACTTAAAACAGTTAAATTGTAATAATATTTCACAATATTTTAATCAAATAAACATAGCTTATGTGAAAATAAGACTTTTTTCAAAAACATTACAAATCTTACTGACAGCATACTTTCGAACAGTAGTGTACATTCAATAAATGTAATAAATGTAAAATATTTTAATTTATATTACATTAATAATTGGCTTTTCTAATCTCTTATCTCAGTTTTTCCGTTTTGTTTTATTTATTTTTTCTGATGGAGGTGTTATCATGACACAAAATCTATTATCTTACGACATATTGTAATGACACAGGCGTAACTTATGAGATAACTGAGCAAGGGATGAAAACGAAATGTCTTGATTGCACTTGATTGTTCTAGACAGAAAACAGAGCGTGTGATGACCTTTGGGGCTATCAGACCATATGACACCGTAGTAAACTCATCTACTGATAGCTATTTGTTTTTTCTTTCACTGATGTTCCACTGATGTTGAGTTTTTAAACAAGGGTTCATTATTATCATATCTTCCTATCACTAGCTTTATCAAAGGCTGATAAAATTATGTCATTATTATATAGATACTATAAAAGTGATATTTATGTCAATCAAATTGTGATATAGCCCAATATAGTGACTCATCTGTTTTATATACAGGGAAAACTTGTCTATGCAAACCAAGGTAAAATGAGTGACTATGAGCTGTTAAACAGAACGCTGGATCTGAGGGGAACCATCGCCATCACCAAATACGGAGGAGAAGGGAGATCTAAAAAAGTGAGAAAATTTCTCAAAACCTTTCAGGACATTTTTTAAGATAAGGAAAATGCAGAATTAGCTCTAGATCTAGATAGCATAGTTTTATTGCCTTGAATGCGTAAAAAAAGTTTTTACTATCCTGTGGCATGAATATAACAGGCTATAAATGCAGCCAAGTTTGGAATCGTTGGGGTGCTGGTCTATACTGAACCGTATGACATGAACGATGGCCTGGTGTCAGAAAGTGAAACCTACCCTCACTCCTGGTATCTCCCACCTTCTGGAGTCGAGCGAGGCTCATACAACATTGACTTTGGAGACTTGTTAACACCTTACCTAGCTGCAAAGGGTAACTGGTTATTTTTGACATTGAAACACATAAGGTATATGACATATGGTACAACATATGTAAATGTTTTCATTTGTAGATGATACCTACAGAAGACCAAAAGAAGACATAACAGGTATTCCACCAATTCCAGCACAGCCAATAGGGTTTGAGGATGCTGAAAGATTAATTTGGTAAGTGTAACTGTTTAAATATACCTTTTCTTTCTTTACTTACTCACTTTTTAGAAAGTTTCCTTCTAATTCTTGACTGAATTATGTGTGACAGTGAGCTTGATGGGGACGATGCCCCTGATGAATGGCAAGGCTCACTTAACTGCACATACAAACTTGGCGGGCCAGGGTTCAAAGCCACATCTACCTTCAGCAACAGGTAAATGCTGCATATTTGTGCCTAATCTTGTAAAGTCTGAACAAGTATGATTGCATGTTAAAAGGTTATAATGTTGGTCAGAATTAAAAGAACGTTTTGTCTGTCAGCAATGTGCACTTGGACATTTATAACACTGAGAGGCTGGAATATTCAGCAAATGTTATGGGAATAATCCGAGGCAGTGTGGAGCCAGGTAAGTTGGATTTGTCATAATGTTAACAAGCAAAAAATACATGTTGTCCTAATATACACAGTTCTCAAAAAGTATTTGGACACTTAAGTCACTTGAAATGTCAAAAAAGTTTCTTGAGCACCAAATGTGCATATTAGAATGATCTCTTGAAGATCATGTGACACTGAAGACTGGAGTAATGACATCCCAGAAATATATCACATTTTAAAATTTATTTAAATAGACAGTTTTTTTAAACTGTAACAAAATTTCACTATACAACTGTTTTTACTGTATTTTTTAATATAATAAATGCAGCCTTTACATTTTGTTGGATATTACCAAATAAATTTTGAAGAACTTATAAATTGCATTTGCAAACTGTATTTTTGTATGTGTGTTGTTCAGACAGGTACGTGATTTATGGGAACCACAGAGACAGCTGGGTGCACGGAGCCATTGACCCCAGCAGCGGCACAGCAGTGATGCTGGAGATCACCAGAGTGCTGGGGAAGATGGTGAAGGAAGGTCAGGCCTAATGACATCCACAGGAAAAACTGATTTTGCCATTAGATGTGACTGTAGGGCTGGTTGTAATAACCCAAATCAAGTAATTTGCTATGACACAAGGTGTATTATAGAAGTAACATTGCAGGGTGGCAATAAAGAAAATATAACAATGCATCAAATTCTAGTGTCAGTTACAAGCTGAAAGAATAACAAAAATCAAATCTTTTCTGAAAGGGAAATGGCGACCTCGGAGGTCCATTATCTTTGGCAGTTGGGGAGCTGAAGAGTTTGGCCTTATTGGATCTGCAGAATACACAGAGGTTTGTTGATGAAGACACCAGTAGCATTACTAAATAAACTGGAATTAGATCATTGGTGTTAAAAGAAATGTTCATTTTCAGGAGTACTTCAGTAAACTAAGTGAACGCACTGTGGCGTACATCAACGTGGACATCTCAGTGTTTGGTACCACTTGATGTTTTTCCTCTTTTCATCAGAATATAATTTTCATCCTGTTTTCTACTTGCTGAAATGTTGTCTGTTCACCACAGCTAATGCGACTCTCAGGGCTTCTGCTTCTCCAGCAGCACAGAGTGTGATATTCACAGCCTCCAAACAGGTGAGGAACAGAAATCCTCTGTTACCTTATATGAGATGTGACTTTCATAATGCTTTGATGAGTCATGTGCTTTCAGGTAAATGCACCTGGAACAACCACAACAGTCTATGAGAACTGGAAGCAATATTCCAACAGAACCAGTCCGAATTATGGGATCATACCAAAGTATGCTCACAATATACCTCATGGTTTGACGTTATATTCTAATACAAGGTGGTTATTCTCAATGCTGTTTGTTGTATTTTCAGTTTGGGCTACTTGACAGGAGCAGGAAGTGATTACGCTGCTTTCATGCACTACCTTGGAATAACGTCTATGGACATTTCCTATTATTATGACCGGGTATGTGGTCAGCAGCGCTGATGCAATCAAGCACTTGGCATTAAAAAAAGTTGGTTAATATTAAGAACACATTCTCCATCCCTTTACAGAGCAAAACAAGAGCGCGAATCTACCCAGCCTACCACACCGCCTATGACACCTTTGACTACGCATCTACATACATTGATCCAGGTGAACTGAATACTGAGCTTCTCAAATGAGACAATACTATAATCCCTCTTTTATTATTAATCTGCCAGTTCTTGTCTGTTCTATTTTAAATTCAAATGGCTTTCCATTATGCAGGTTTCACAAGTCACCAGGCAGTAGCCAGGACAGCAGGGAACGTGCTGCTGCGATTGGCTGACAGTCTTCTGCTGCCTTTCAACTGCAGTGACTACACAGAAAGTCTAGAGCAGTACCTCAGTCAGGCGGTAACAGCCTTTGAGGAAAAACTTGCAGCTCAAGGAATCTCTCTGGGTGAGCTAACAAGATTTTCCAGACTGCTTTGGATGAGAGAAATGTTAATCATAAGTGAATTCTGCCAACCTAAATGTTTGTACAAGGTGAGAGTGTCAAAGTGGCAATGAGAATGAACACTTTTTCCTATCCCAGAATCCTTGAAAAAAGCTGTGCAGCTATTCCGTGACACAGCCACCAAACTGGACCGTTTGATCAGGGATTCAGATCTTGCAAAAGAAACGTAAGTTATTACTGTAAAGCCTGACATATGAAAATAATTATAAAATCAATTTTTTTTAAATGAAACAGTTAATTGAATCTTTATAAAAATATAAAAGAGCTTTTATTGCTTATATAATATTACAGAGGAGAATGCTTAGTTTTATATTCAAATCTCTATCATTGTGAATAAACAAAACTTCTGTCTTCACAACAGGCCCCTGAAGGCTCGCCAAATTAATGACCAGCTCATGCTGCTGGACAGAGCTTTCCTTGACCCGTTAGCATTCCCAGAACAATATGGTTTCAGGTATGAAGCAGCATTATTAAAACGTCCTGCTACTAATGACCGGTCCCTTATGAATATTAATCAGCATTCCCCTTACCACTCTCCATTTGTTCATGCGATGTCACACCTGTTTGCAATCACTTGTAACGCTGTCTGGCACCACACAGGCATGTGATATGGGCGTCGAGGTCATCAAGCGTGCCCACCTTCCCCGGCCTAGCAGATGCAGTAGAGAAGGCTGAGAGCACCGGGCTGAAAGAAGACTGGGATCAGGCTCACAAACACATATCCATCGTCACACAGGCCATCGCAGGAGCTGCACACACACTGGATGATGTGATTTAATGCACAACGAAAGAAATATTTTACTGTTTTTCCCAAATAAAATTCTTGAAATTAATATTTCCACTCTCAGAGTTGTTAAACAGCCTTTAAATCATGTACAAATGTAAAAAAAAAAAAAAAAAAAAAAATGGAGAAATTTCTGGAGGAACTAAATTATTATGACTACCATTCCCAGCAGATTCCTAATGCACTATGAAACAAAAACATGAAAAATTATTTGACAAGAGGTTTATAGTAAATATATAATTTGTCTGAAATGAATATTGAAAGTGTATTAAAGGGATGGTTCGCCCATAAATGGAAATTCTGTCATCATTTACTCACCCTTAGATCATCTGTATGGTTTTCTTTCTTCTGTGGAACATGAAAGAACATTTTTAACTGTTTTTATTCATACACAAAGTCAGTGGGGTGCAAAATGACAAACAAACAAAATACCGTTGTAATCAACAACAACAAAATTATTTTTCTTCCTTTCATAAGTGTCCTCAACTCCTTGAGAAAACCCAAACTTTCATTAAAATGCTACAATATGAAAAAACAAAACAAACAAACAAAAAAAACAATCACAGTTAACGGCACTTCTGGGGGGAAAACAAATCCACAAAAAAAAAAAAAAAAAAATTCACAATTGACGGCACTTCTGGGGAAAACAAATCCACAAAAAGTACTCAGGCATAAAAAATGAAATGACAATTTTAAATTTTTGGTGCATGATCGCTTTTAGTTAGGGGGGAAAGGAAAAGAAACAGACAGAATATGTTCTTTTCAGGCATGATTTATTGAAAACACACCAAAGTGATACTCTACAAACCTGTATTTATCTTTAACAAGAGCAATTCTCTCTTCTGGGTATTAGTAAAATTAACAATACATTCGGTCACTGTGGCATTGTTCTTGAGTGCTAGGAAAGCATTAACAACTATATAATCAAACCCTTTTAATGTGTCTCTCTTTTAAAAGTTTATAATACAATGTAATACAAGGCAAAACCCACCACCAGTCTAGACTACATTGAGAACACAGAGTGCGTGAAAGTGGGAGGAGCCAGAGAGAGGAGGTGTGTGTGTGACAGAGAGAGAAAAGAGACAGAGATAGAGAGAAAGAGCAGTTAGGGACCAATAAAACATATAAAACACACTTATTTTCATCTAACATGGAAAAAGGTTAAGGCACATGATAGTTACAAACACATTTGCTACCAAGTTGTACACGTACCGAGTTTCGATGCTTTGAATTAGTGATATCTACAAAGGTAGGTTTCTCTTGAATCCATTTCAACATCCATTTTTCTATAAATATACAATCTGATGCAAATTCACACTCTGAGAACCTCTTGTACTGCACGGTACCAAAATCCTTTGGTTGTTTTCTGCATAAAGGCAGTCAGGAACAGACAGTCAAATATTAATAATGAACCTACACAAGGCTGAAGATCTCGATGTGAACGTACACAACATTTCCTCTTTAAAAATTAAATCATTACACTGTTATTTTGTTATTAGCAGTCTCTGTTAAAACACTATGGAAAAAACCTTGCTATATAGAGAGTTAGATATAGAGTCACATGACAGAAATCAGATGATAAAGCAGGTGTGTTCTGCATATTATGAGGAAAATGTCTGGAATAAAAACAACAATTTGTCGGTCTACTCAGTATGTCAGTGTTTGCCCATTTTTATGTGCTTATGGGTAGAAATTATATGTAGAACACAGGATTTCTTTACACTGACAGTGGGAACATTTGAGTGTCCACAAAGTATTATCCAAATTGCAATTACATAAAATTAAACGAATGAAAACAACATTACAAATTTGTCATGCTTTTTTGTTATACTCAAGAGGAAGTATCTATCCCTGCTTCCTAATCTGAAATTCATTCTGGTCTTTCCTTAGAGTCAGATTATTTGGAACATGTTTTCCAATTGAAAAAAGAACACTGAAAATAAATGCTTCCATTTAACAAAACGAGATGTAAAAAATATAAAATATAAATAGACAATGACTCTACAGTCTTTGATACACATTTAACTAAAGCAATGATCTGTTTATTATATTAATCAATCATTTTTATACAAACATGGCCATGCTTTACGTACGGAATACTGAATGTGCTCTGAACAAACTGTTATGGATTCACATCTATCAATGTTATAAAAGACGATTGTGACCTTTTTGCCCTCTTTTTAATATTTGTAACCTAATATACATTTATAAAACAACAAAAATATAAAATGCTTTTAAAATCTACTTTTATGACAACAGGAGCAAGTGAATCCTCCTACTATCCCTCATATCACAATCTACATATTAACAAATAGATTTTTTCCCCTTCATATTAAATAAACCAAAGCTATAGCTGGTAAGTGCCAGTGTTACCCAGCATGCCTCTGCAGCTCGACATGTCGTAGGGAATACGGGATCAGCAGACCAAATCCGGCTGAAGGCATAGCAGCTCTCCTCCTTTCAGCTCCGCTATGAGCAGATGTCAATGTGCAGGGTAAATCCCTGCTTTTGAACAACAGTTCTCAGTGAGAAGAAACAAACACAGTGATAATATGTCTTTAAAGTTGCTTTATAAAGCCAGCACACAGAAATTGCAAAAGCGTGCATTTCAATATAGACCCCACCCCAGACTTTGTATGTGCCCCCAACACCATTGTAATGAACATCAACAACAAAAAAAAAACGTTCTTTTTCTTCCTTTCACAAGTGTCCTCAACTCCTTTAGAAAACCCAAACTTTCATTAAAATGCTACAAAATGAAAAAAACAAACAAAAAAAAATTCACAATTCACTCCACTTCTGGGGAAAACAAATCCACAAAACAAACAGTAATCAGGCAGAAACGTACAACAAAAATAATATAGGCAAAAATTTGATTTTTTGTTTTGACATAAAAATAGTTTTTTTCTTATTTCCTTTTACCTCTCGATCCAATTCTTTCCAATACACGTCCACGTCCATGACAGCACTTCCTGTACACTCAAATCAATCCATCATTCCGGCTCCATGACAGCAAATCCTCAGTTCTGGGTACACTACGTCCAGTGGGAATGTACATATGAGAAGTGGTATTTTTTTTTTCTTTTTCCTTTTCACTTGTTGAGAAATCTCAAAATATTGGCTGTTGAATGAAAGTTTGCATTTTTCTCTCGTTCTTTTAGGCAAAAGTCTTCAGATGAGTCCACATCACGCTGAGCTCTGCGGTTGATGGCAGTGGTGAAATCCTTGTGTGGTAAGATGTGGCGCTGCTGCTAGCTAAGCCTGCGCAGAGAGGGCAGGAAAGCCACAGACGTCAGATGACATTACCAGACTTAATATGTGCTCTAATAAGAGAGATTTCAATTATGTTCACAAACAAAGACATGATTACATCTATAGACATGTACAAGATAATGTCTGCCAAATGAAAGTGAGCATGTTAATTGAATGATGGATGATTTTTAGGATGTTGAAACAAATGACACGTTTTTTTTTCTATATAACTAACCAGATTTAAACAATATAGCCAAACTTAGAAAAGCAAATATGATATTATGTTAAAATGAAACTTTATTCTTCAACCAAATTTGTTTTCATGAATGACAAGCTAATAAGATCCTCTGTACATGATCTAATTCTATAAATTTCTATATGACTATAATTAAACTGATGATGGTTTCCTGCCAGATACAGTATGGGATGAAGAAAGCAAGGATGATGAGCAGATATTTGGCAAGCATGAGAGTGAAAATAAACAGACGATAGTGATGCAAACCCAGAGAAGTCAGCATTGCCTATGAGAACATGTATGACACAGTGTAACTTGATCATTTTAGTCCACTTTCCACAGAAAACAAGTCAAAATTGTTCAAAGGTTTGGGGTTTTATTATTTTTTTTATACTTTCAGCAAAAATTCATTAAGTTGATCCAAAGTGTCAGTAAATAAATTTATAATAGTGCAAATGTTTTCTATTTCAAATAATTGCAGTTCTTTCTATTTACCAAAGAATGCTGAAAAAAAATGTAGCATGATTTCCACAAAAATATTAAGCAGCAAAAAGTTGATGATAATAAGAAATGTTTCTTGAGCACCAGATCAGCACATTAAAATGATTTCCGAAGGATCATATGACACTGAAGACTAAAGTAATGGCTGCTAAAAATGCAGCTTTGCCATCACAACAATAAATGAGCTTTTAAAATATATTTTAAAAGATTTTAAATTTTAAATTGAAAAAAATATTACTGTTTTTTGATCAAACACCCTTCTTTAAAACAAATTTAAAAACCCCACCAAACTTTTGAACAGTAGTCTACATGCACTTAATCATGCTCCACTTTTCAAGAAATCTGTTTGATCCTATCTTCACATCTATTCTGAATGACAATCCTCTTGAAGAGAATGATATTTGAAAATATAGATCTGAACATGCACTCATTAGATTAGTGTCCAATTTAGACAATGCACTTCTCTGGGTTAGACAGAGCAATTACAAAGGGTGGGTGTTATTTCATAAACAGGACGGGTGAGAACAAATCCACTACTATAAAACATCCAAATCAAACACATAAAACCTACCATGCATGCATTTAGACCCAGGAGTCAACAGGCTGAGGTTTAACATCACAAGCATCCACCAGACTGACAGTGGGCCTGTTGCTCCTGATATAGTGTTTCCTATTTGTGTCATTCTGCAGCAATGGGAGAGGAGTTCAAATCAGCAAAACCAACAGTTTAAACACACAGAGAAAGGCCAGAGTTAGTCTTTTCAACAGGGGAACCTCAAGGGGAAATTAAACGGTTTGAAATGATAGACGAGAAAGGTCATTGAAGTGTATGCATGCAAGAATCATTCCGAAAACAACAAAACTTTGTTTGGCATAATATTTAGGGACACAAGCGTGTTGTGCCAACAAGGACCCCTAGAGGGAGCAACTTCATTGTATTACTAGGGAAATAACCCTTAATGTCTGCCAAATATTGTGCCAATAGAAAAGAATGAATCTGTTTGTTCGGTTGACGTTCTGACAGTCGCAGCAACAGAAATCTGAATTCGTCATGACATCTATTAAAGCGTCTGGAAAGCCTAACAAAGAAATACGGCAGGCAGCTGTTGAGATACAAAGCCCTGTCACAACGCTGAGACAGATTACAGATGGTACAGAAATGTAGTTGTCAATAATGCAGCACTCATCTATGAGCACAGTGTGGCCTCTCTCGAATGCAGACGCAGAAAAGTGAATCACTCTCATGCTGGGCTCTGATAACACTCATAATATGAGATGAGTCCATATAAAGTCAAGAGGGAGTAAGACAACTCAATCTACTGTTGCAGAGGCACTTGATATGCAAGTCGACCTCTCCTGTAGATGCCAGTCAGAGCGGGAAAACAGCAGCACCAGGCAGTATCTTAATCATCTTTACATTAATGACTTCAAAAATCACAAAGCTGATGTTTAATTATCTATTCAAGCACAACATGAGGCTAACAACAGACTGTATGAGGGGAATCCAAGTTTAAATATACTTAATAAGGACAGATATGAGTATCTTAAACATACAGATATAGACTGTAATCTGAAAGTCTGGTATTTTATATACACACATAAACTACCAGTCAAAAGTTTTTGAACAGTAAGATTTTTAATGTTTTTTAAAGAAGTCTGTTCTGCTCACCAAGCCTGCATTTATTTGATCCAAAGCACAGCAAAAACAGTAACATTTTGAAATATTTTTATTATTTAAAATAACTATTTTCTAATTGAATATATTCTAAAATGAAATTTATTCCTGTGATTTCAAAGCTGAATTTTTAGCATCATTACTCTAGTCACATGATCCTTCAGAAATCATTCTAATATTCTGATTTGCTGCTCAACAAACATTTATTATCATTATGATGTTGAAAACAGCTGAGTAGAATTTTTTCAGGTTTCTTTGATGAATAGAAAGTTCAGAAGAACAGCATTTATCTGAAATAGAAATCTTTTGTAACATTATAAATGTCCTTATCATCACTTTTAATCAATTTAAAGCATCCTTGCTAAATAAAAGTATTAATTTCTATCACTTCTTTCCCAAAAAAAACTAAAAAAAAATTATACTGACTCCAAGCTTTTGAAGGGTATAGTGTATAATGTTACAAAAGCTTTTTATTTCAGATACAGTGGGTACGGAAAGTATTCAGACCCCCTTAAATTTTTCACTCTTTGTTATATTGCAGCCATTTGCTAAAATCATTTAAGTTCATTTTTTTCCTCATTAATGTACACACAGCACCCCATATTGACAGAAAAACACAGAATTGTTGACATTTTTGCAGATTTATTAAAAAAGAAAAACTGAAATATCACATGGTCCTAAATATTCAGACCCTTTGCTGTGACACATATATTTAACTCAGGTGCTGTCCATTTCTTCTGATCATCCTTGAGATGGTTCTACACCTTCATTTGAGTCCAGCTGTGTTTGATTATACTGATTGGACTTGATTAGGAAAGCCACACACCTGTCTATATAAGACCTTACAGCTCACAGTGCATGTCAGAGCAAATGAGAATCATGAGATCAAAGGAACTGCCTGAAGAGCTCAGAGACAGAATTGTGGCAAGGCACAGATCTGGCCAAGGTTACAAAAAAATTTCTGCTGCACTTAAGGTTCCTAAGAGCACAGTGGCCTCCATAATCCTTAAATGGAAGACGTTTGGGACGACCAGAACCCTTCCTAGAGCTGGCCGTCCGGCCAAACTGAGCTATCGGGGGAGAAGAGCCTTGGTGAGAGAGGTAAAGAAGAACCCAAAGATCACTGTGGCTGAGCTCCAGAGATGCAGTCGGGAGATGGGAGAAAGTTGTAGAAAGTCAACCATCACTGCAGCCCTCCACCAGTCGGGGCTTTATGGCAGAGTGGCACGACGGAAGCTTCTCCTCAGTGCAAGACATGAAAGCCCGCATGGAGTTTGCTAAAAAACACCTGAAGGACTCCAAGATGGTGAGAAATAAGATTCTCTGGTCTGATGAGACCAAGATAGAACTTTTTGGCCTTAATTCTAAGCGGTATGTGTGGAGAAAACCAGGCACTGCTCATCACCTGTCCAATACAGTCCCAACAGTGAAGCATGGTGGTGGCAGCATCATGCTGTGGGGGTGTTTTTCAGCTGCAGGGACAGGACGACTGGTTGCAATCAAGGGAAAGATGAATGCGGCCAAGTACAGGGATATCCTGGACGAAAACCTTCTCCAGAGTACTCAGGACCTCAGACTGGGCTGAAGGTTTACCTTCCAACAAGACAATGACCCTAAGCACACAGCTAAAATAACGAAGGAGTGGCTTCACAACAACTCTGTGACTGTTCTTGAATGGCCCAGCCAGAGCCCTGACTTAAATCCAATTAAGCATCTCTGGAGAGACCTAAAAATGGCTGTCCACCAACGTTTACCATCCAACCTGACAGAACTGGAGAGGATCTGCAAGGAGGAATGGCAGAGGATCCCCAAATCCAGGTGTGAAAAACTTGTTGCATCTTTCCCAAAAAGACTCATGGCTGTATTAGATCAAAAGGGTGCTTCTACTAAATACTGACCAAAGGGTCTGAATACTTAGGACCAAGTGATATTTCAGTTTTTTTTTTTTAATAAATCTGCAAAAATGTCAACAATTCCGTGTTTTTCTGTCAATATGGGGTGCTGTGTGTACATTAACGAGGAAAAAAAAATGAACAAATGATTTTAGCAAATGGCTGCAATATAACAAAGAGTGAAAAATTTAAGGGGGTCTGAATACTTTCCGTACCCACTGTAAATGCTGATCTTTGAATCTTTCTATTCATCAAAGAATCTTGAAAAAATGTACTAAACTGTTTTAAATAATAATAATAATAATAAATGTTTCTTGAACAGGAAATCAGCAAATTAGAATGATTTCTGAAGGATCATGTGACATTGAAGCCTGGAGTACATGATGCTAAAAATTTAGCTTTGATCACAGGAATAAATTACATTTTAAAATATATTAAATTAGAAAACAGTTATTTTAAATAGTAAAAATATTTCTAAATTTTACAGTTTTTGCTGTACTTTTGATCAAATAAATGCAGGCTTGGTGAGCAGAAGAGAAAAACTCTTTAAAAAACATTAAATTATCTTACTTTTCAAAAACTTTTGACTGGTGTATATATATATATATATATATATATATATATATATATATATATATAGACAAATTATATTCTCAAAGAAATCATTTGAATGGGAAGTTTAATTTAGCAATGTACATTTTAGAATTTGTTTTGCTTTAATTTATTTATATAGATTGAACATTCTATTGACACTCTTCAGTATGACTGTGTCTGCCATCTTGGATGAAGTTTTATTTCTTGTATTTTACAAGGCAGCATAATATCTCTACAGTACCTGCTGTTTATGATGCCATAAAATCAGTATTGCCATGTCCATTTATTATAAGTGACTTTTTTTTTCCATTAGGTTGCTTATTAATATGGGCAGTCATGCCTCGCATTTCCATTGCATGAAAACCACTTTGGTTTGTTTTGGTGAACCAAATGGCTTATTTTGGCTCAGACCAGATTGCTTATTGTTCTACAGATCTGGCAACACTGTTTTGCAGCCTTCCACTAATTCTTCACTGTGGGTCCAACACAAATTCACTGCTAATATATCATTTCTCTTTCCTCTGCAAAATTGCAGTGTTGGTGCCTGAAGCAGCTAATGAGACAGAGAGGATGTTACCCCACTACCACAAACAGCACTGTCACGCAGTGTGCCTTCTCAGATTACACAGATGTAGAAACGTGTCTCGCTTCTGACACTTCTGCTCTGACCTTTAACGGCTCCCGTTCCTGCAGATCCGACGAACCGTCGCTGCTCTTGTACTTGGAGTCTTTGTCTCTCTGGTCAATCGTCGAATAGCCATCTAATGAGAGGGAAAGAAAGCAGAAAAGCTCTGTTATCACGATTGGTGTGTCAGCACCCTCAGCATGGCTCTTCAAACAAGCAGCGACAGATCCCTCAACCTTCAGCTGGGAGCGTCCCGTACGTGCTGCGTTCACAGATGTTCTCGTGCTCGCAGCTGAGCGCGTGATGTGTGTGATTACTGTGTGGGTTTTGTGTTTGTGTGCATGCGGGCCATGTGTATGAGCCGTCCCCCACAGGCACCGCATTTCATCACTTCCTTCTACCCACTCAAGCAGCACCCCATCCTCAGCCTCTGTCCAATTATTGTCAGTCAGGCTTGGAGAGGATGCTGCTTCAGTGGAGAAGATCAGAGAGACGGCACCATAATGAAGAGGTGGTACTCTGTAGAGAACAAGCAATAGTGCTTCTGTTCAAATTTTCATCGGCCCAAAACACACCAAACACAACAACACTACAAACATCTTATTAAAAGAGGGGTATTGCAGACAGCGTTGGAATGAAACTCTTTGGGGAAAAAGAAATGCAGTTAGAATTAAATTACTTTTAAAACTAAACACAACATTGCTTGGGAGGAATTTTAGGGGGAATGGAATTAGAGGGATTATGGTTTTGTATTCTCACAAAACCACATTAGTCAGTAGGGTTTTTTTTTTTTTTTTTTTTTTTTTTTTTTTTTGAGGGCATGCCGACATTGTCTTACCTGGACCGAGTTCGTCCATAGGTATCATATCCCCACCGCTACACCCTCTGTTGCCTGCAAAGCATTTTACTGGCTGGATTTTTCACACCACTAATACTCACGATCACTTTTTGAATGTCAATTTAAGTATAAAATCTCGAAATGTTGAAAAAGTAGTTTAAATACATAATTCTCTGTGAAATCCTAAACTATTCACAATTCTGAAGCGAGAGACACCAATCAGAGAAGACAAAGGAAGTGAAAACATCTGACTCAACAGTAACCACCCACTGCCATAAAGCATAGGAATGACAATCAAATCAGTCAAATTACGTTCAAAAGTATGGGGTCAGTACGACTTTTTTAATGAAATTCCACAGAAAATTTTAAGCAGCTCAACCATTTTCAAATGTGATAATAAGAAATGTTTCTTGAGCACCAAATCAGCATATCAGAATAATTTCTGAAGGAACACGCGACACTGAAGACTGGAGGAATGGCTACTGCAAATTCAGCTTTGCATTTTAAAATATATTAACATAGAAAACAATAGAAAAAAAAAACCTTACCAACACCAAACTTTTGAATGGTAGTGTACATGCAATATAGACTTTACTGTATTTTAGATTAAATAAATGCAGTTTTGATAAGCACAAGAGACTTTCAAAAACAAACTTTACTGTGCATTAATTTTTTAACAGTAATGCATATTTGAATATTTAAGAATACACTTAGAACATAAAGTATTTTATACTCACAAGTAATAATCTTAAGTTAAAAATTTAATATTTTATTGTTGTGCTGATTCAGTAGTATCCTTCACAATAGTTCACAGATGAGTAGTTTATAGTGGTTAATTTGGTTCAAGACCTTTTTGTAGACTTTTAATGCAGCTATATAAGAAAAGAGTGAGAAAAATACTTCCGAAACAAATGCTTCTGAAAAGGTGGGCAGTCACTGTTGCACTCTATTCTCCACAGTAAGGCAAGCAGGGAATGGCATGGGACTGATGGAAGTGATCAAATGTGTCACTGTCATGAGCATCCATGCTAACAGCAGTAATAAAATCAGAAAAAAGCCAAAGCTGTCATGCTAACTCCTCTCTCAATGAGATGTGCCCTGGGTGGACGGATGGTGCTTTTTATTGCAGCACTGCAGTAATTTACCATCATTTTACTTGAGAGTGAATGAATAATGAGCTCCTACACTGAGGCCCATTAATCTGCTGTCTGATCCTCATAAATCATTCTGTATCATATGAACCGCTCAAATGACCGATTAAAGCACAAGAGATGCGGCAGATGCACACACCAGCTGAGCAGCAGGGGTGAGAGATCAAGCATTGTGCCACGTGTTAAAACACAGAAAGTAGTAGAGTTCACAAGATATGCTCGCTCAGGTGCACCTGAACCTCCGGAACTCCCCTGAGCACCCAAGATTTGCTGCTATCAGGGTGTGTAAAGTCTCTGTTTGGGGTCTTACGCTAACCTTGGCTCTTCTCCATCAAGGGGAGTGTAGTATCGTCGTAGCCAGGCTTGCAGCTCTTGGATCCTTTGGGAGTTCCAGCTGCTATCGGCTGAGAAGGATCAAGAAGAGAATGTTTCAGAAACACAGGCCAGAGTGACAAACCTTCACAAAAAACAGTTACAATAGAACTCTCACAGAATCCTCCAAAATGTCTGAATCATATTTCACTTTCTTACAGAAACTGTATTTTTGCATCAAGGACGTGGGATCTATTATTTCGACCATTATGATTTTTCGCATTCTGAAATAATTTTACTGGCAACTAGGCACAATAAATAAACTTAAAAACATTTGACCTCATTCATCAAAAAAATACTGATGTGACATTTACAATTAAAACATTTTCATAATAGAATTAATGTAAATTTGTAAAATACAGCAAATATGAAGTATATATCATGGCAGTATTTGTTTCCCTGAATATATTTTTAATAATTATTAATTATTATTTATGTGACCTTTAATATAATTTTGTCATATTTATTTCATATTTTAAAATGTAAAAAAAACAAACAAACAAAAAAACAAAACAAAACAAACAAACAAAATTTTTTTTTTTTACATTCCAGACAGGAATGTATTACATTAATGAGTTTTTTTTTTTTTGCATTCATTTTCATTATGCAAATATTTTCTTATTAATTTCTTTACATTTTGAAGTGAAGTGTGACCCGGACATTTCTTCACGAGATTATCTCCACTTCACAATTTGGTATGAGTAACTGAGAAATCAGAGTGTTTGTGTGTTTATGCTTTGCTCTACCTGGAAGTGTGTTTTATTCCAGCCATCCTTGGTCAGGGCGTTTCTCAGCTCCTTATAGCTCCAAACCGTCTGTAGTACATGGGAAGCAGCTTTGGTCTCCCTTGCTGACTGGCTGCAATGCATAAACATGGAGGGAAAGAGAGTTATGAGGAATCTAGAGCCCAGTGGAATAACTCTCAAATTCAAAGTCATCTATTCCCCTCCCAGCATCGTAGAGTCACTATGGCTCCAATCTCCAACCCCTGTGACCACAGATTTCTCTCTTTTCACTTCATTAGCTTTTCCTGTGATCCTCACTTAATTACCAGGAGCCTACGACTTCAAAGCCGCATCTCCAGAGTCAGAGAGGGAAAGAGAGAGGCCGTGTAGCCACTCTCCAGTCTAGCACGTACTCTTTAAAAAGTTAATCTCTCACAATCAATATCTAGTTTTGAGTAAAATCACGCTAGAGCCGAAACAGTATAAATGATGTGAAGATTTAGACGAGGTCACATGTGGAAAGGATGGAGGAGGTTTGTTTAACATATGGCTTACTCTCCGGAGGTCTCTGCTGCTTTTGATATCTACAGCACTACACCATTTAATATTCAGTTTTTCACACGCATATATTAAAGATGACATGTGTGGTGATAAAAATAAGACACTTCAAAGAGCAGCAACTCTTGTTGCTGTTTTTCTCTGTGAGTTGAGGAGGACCCAAACTAACATAAGATGTTTACACAGATCAAAAACACGTTGTTGGTATACATACAGAACTAAGCGAGCCTTAAGAAATCATAATTTGGTAAAGTTAGAGTACCGTAGATAGTTGGCTTGATTTAGAAAGATGAAAAGTGAAAATAGAGCTTAAAGTTCACATAAAAATGAAAATTCTGTAATTATTTCCTCATTTTGTTCCAAACGCGTAAGACCTTCATTCATCTTCGGACAACAAATTAAGATATTTTTGATGAAATCCGACAGCTTTCTGACCCTGCATAAATAGCAACGCAACTACGATGTTCAAGGCCCAGAAAGATAGTAAGGACATCGTTAAAATAGTCCATAAAATAGTGTCGTGGTACTCTCCTGAACACATGGCGAAGACTACACGGAAGACAAGAATTGTTGAATAAAATCATTATTTTTGTTTTCTTTGCGCACAAAAAGTATTCTTGTAGCTCCATAAAATTACGGTTGAACCACTGATGCCACATGGACTATTTTAACGATGTTCTTACTACCTTTCTGGACCTTGAACGAGGTAGTTGTGTTGCTGTCTATGGAAGATCAGAAAGCTCTCAGATTTTATATCTTAATTTGTGTTCTGAAGATGAACAAAGGTTTTATGGGTTTAGAACGACATGAGGGTAAGTAATTAATGACAGAATTTTCATTTTTGGGTGAACTATCCCTTTAACATGTTAAAGCTTTTTTGATTTAATATTCTAGTTTCTTAAAATATCTGATTTGAGCAGAAAATCAGAAACTCGCAATGTGAATACAGCTTAACTCTGATCAAAGACAGACCAATGTTGTGTCATTACCATAATCTTGATCCGTTCTCTGTTCCCTTCTTACCTGGTCCTGTTGATGGCCACTAGTTTGTCGATTGCTTGAGCAGTAATGAGAGAGCGGGCATTTTCAGAGCTGTCAGTGATGATTTCATGGATGGTGTTGAGGATGGCCACCACTGTGTCCTCCTCCAGGTTCTTGGCTGGCCGCTGCTGTCCGCTGGGCAAGTTGCTGACCAAGTCCCTCATGGCGTAACTCCCTGAGGATGATAATACAAAAGGATGAAAGGTTCAGCTTTGAAAGAGCATAAAGCAAGTTGCAGCCACCCTGAAGAAGAATACAGTTGTGCAACACCACGAACATAGATTTATATTCATATTTCACTTACATATTAAGTTCATTAACCTTTAAAGTTGTGGTTAAAAATCAAATGAAAAAAAAAAATAAGAACACTAAGTAAAAAAAAAAATCTACCAAACTTTATAATGTCCAATGTACTATTTTAAAGTGTAATAAATTGGAAAACAGCTATTTAAAATTGTTAAAATATTTCACAATATTGCTGTTTTACTGTATAGTTAATAATACAGATAAAATGCAGCCTTGGTGAGAATAAGCCTTCTTTCAAAAAGATTCCAAAATCTTGCTGACCCCAGATTTTTTGTGCAAACATTATAATAAGGAAAAAATTCTGAGTGCACCTTTATTTAAGTATTATGGAAATATGTGTTTAAAATTATGGGTACTAATGATCTAGAAATACTTGCCTATCAGGTCTTTGTTGCGGCGGTCGATGGACAGGTTCCTCAGAGCGATGGCCACAGCTCGCACCACCTTGTCCGAGTCCGAGCGCAAGAGCTCGACGAGAATTGGCAGCCCTTTCTCCTTACGCACTGTCGCCCGGATATAGTTCGACCACTGTAGAAATGAGAGGAACAGACTGTATTAAGCCAGCGATTCTGACATTTTTCCACTGCATACATTTCATTAAGTCAGGTCAACTTATGCTCAGCCAGATATGCAGCTCTGAAAGCTTCCAGTACAGGAATATGCCTGAGTATGTGTGTGAGAAAAAGCTCCTCTATTCTGGGAAACTGCAATCCAGTAAATAGCCATTTGTCCCTGTTAGACTTGTGTGCATTTGTTGCTCCAACCCCATGAATCACAAAACCTTTATGTGACACAAGACATCTCTATTCCTCAACCAGTGCCCCTGAGACTCTAATTAAGTTATTGCAATACCACATTATGGCCACTAGGAGATGGTAGTGAGCCTAGAAACATATTTGCAAAAAAAAAAAAAAGTAAAGAGAATAAATTAATAAATAAAAGCTCCCAAATCCTCTTATAGACCACATACGTGACATGCCTGTCTCCCTACAGCAGGGGTTTGTGATGTGGTAGGGACTCTGGGTTCACAAGCACGCGTGTGTCACCAGGTATAGAGATGAGGCAGGTCTGAAATGGTGTAACCACACAGAGAAGCTGTGAGCTCATGCATGACTGCACTTCAGGTCCGACAAGGAGAAAGAAGCAGGGTCAGGGCAGTGCAGTTTAATGGGATTTACTCTTGCAATAGGTGTATAGGGAGATGTGTTTATTAGGGGCATTTCCTCTTGACTTCTGCCTCAAGTGAGACAAGAGCCCCACACAACACTGTGGTACAGACATGTCACACTCGTAATGAAGTATTGACTAGGAATGTGTTCAAGGAGCACTGCAAGCAGACAAAAACAAAACATTACAAATTAAGATTTATGGATTTGCATAATATACTCTAGCAGACCAGTCAGAGTTCGGTGGTGTGGTGGTTGAACGGGTCATCTTTGTTTGATATTGAGTCTTGTGTTGGTTCACACAATCATTGATTCATCTTTCATCATTAAAGTTAAGCCATTGGTAGTTAGGGATGAGAGTTTATCCGCCAGGACTGCTTTCTCGTACCACAGTCAGCGGAAGTGATAGAAAAGTGTTTATTACGTTTGAAATATGGATATTTATCTTTCAAAAACGCATGGATTCACTATAGGGGGCCTTTATTCACCCCCCGGAGCCGTGTGAGGGACATTTTATTACGGATGCGCGTACTTTATTTGACGTCTTCCGAACTGTATACAGCAAACACCTGTTTATCCCTATTGAAAGGCTTGGAGGGGCCAGGACAATTTTTAATATAACTCCGATTGGATTCGTCTGAAAGAAGAAAGTCACATACACCTAGGATGCTTCGAACGTGAGTAAAACCCTTGGGTGAACTAACCCTTTAAGACATTCATTTCATGTACAATAGCATGAAAAAGTTTTGGGCCAGTAAGATTTAAAAAAAAAAAAAAAAAAAAAGAAGAAATTAATACTTTTATGCAGCAAGAATGGATTAAATTGATGAAAAGTGACAGTAAAGACTTTCACATTGTTACAAAAATGTATTACAGTTTCCACAAAAAAAAAAAATAAAATAAAAAAGTGAAAATAATAAAAAATAAGAAATGATTCTTGAGCACTAAATCAGCATTTTAGTAATAACATAGTAGAATAGTAGAAATATTTCACAATATTACTGCTTTTTATATTACAGAAGCCTTGATGAGCATAAAAGGTTTCTTGTTCAAAAACAAACAAACAAAAATCTTACAGACCCCAAACTTTTGAACAGTAGTGTATACCACAAAAAGTTTATTAAAATCACAATAAATAAACTACTTGTCCATAAATTCTCAAATGATTCAAATGGACAGCTGACAGAAAATAAGATGAGTGATGTCGTCTTGACAACGCCTCTAATTACTGTATGTTTTATTTCTATATTTTGATGTCCATTTGCCTAAGCAGAAGTAGTATCATGAAAATAATTCTGGTCTGGGATTGTTTTTTAAATGGATCTAAATAAGAATCAGTTTCCAATTCCTGGAGCTTCCAAATTTGCTACGTGAGGAATGTTCTGAGAAGACACTTACTGTCCACTGTCCAGCGCTGAGGTTCTGTAGAGCCCCGGCTGCTGCTTCTAGCGTGTTATAGTTCTGGCTTTCTGTAAGCAGGGACAGGTAGAGTCGGACCACCTCCGGCTGATACAGTAACTCAAAACCTGCACACGTGTATGACAGATAGACAACAGAATTACACATAAAACACTGGTGAACAAAGTCAAACATAGACACATACAGATTAGCTATGGGGCGGTAAAAACTGATTGCATCTCCTCCTTTCAGTGTTGTCATGCTCCTGGCGAAATGAAAAGTGGACAAAATAACAGGGTAGGACAAATGCATGATTATCACAACAGAGAAATAGAGACAGAAAATCAAAGACACTCCTCTTTCACGGATACATTGAGCAGTTCAATAGACAAACTGCCTAAAAAAGCCAATAGCCTAATGGACGCTTGCTTTCTTGATAACAGCAGCCCGATCTCAGGCAGTGTAATCAGGGACTCTTTCATTAAACATGACTTGAGGTCACAAACTCAAAAGAAGCTCCTTCTTGCTGATTCAGGGTCAGGTCCTCCAACACAAAATGCAAAGACATTTTGAGAATACCCAGTTAGGTTGGAGACATTTGCAGTCATAGTAGGGAGTGGATAATTAGTTTCCTCCTGCCTAAATGCTAAATGATGCCGGCGGACATACGAATCACTGTATGCTACTCCCAGGATGTGACTTTTTGTGTGTGTGTTCCACATTTTCACACAGAAGTCGTGGCTCTAATAATGGCAAGACAAGTTCCACTGATGTAACAAACACAAACAGAGAAAGTCTTGTGTATTCCAGTCGATCTCAATTGGTTTTGGCTTTACAAATTGCTTATTGCACAAAATAAAAATATCCATTTGAAAAGGTATTACAGCATTTTAATTATCTATTTATTATTTTTTTCCCTCACCAACCTAACTTGACCCTTATACCAAGTGCAAAAATATGTATTTTTGTTCTAAAAAACATAATATTCTATTCTATTCATCTTAAAATTCTCTCACATTGTGACAAAGAAAAATTAAAATTCTGTTATCATTTACTCACCCTCATTTATTTCTTCAGTGAAACACAAACAAGATATTATGAAGAATGTTTTAACTGTTTCTGTCCATATAAGTCAAAGTGATCCAAAACAACACCGAATGCCACTCATTGTAAGTATCTACTTTTGTGCTCCAATTAATACAGTTTTGGAACAACGTGATGTTGAGTAAACGATGACAGAATTTTCATTTTGGCATGAACTATCCCTTTAAAATCAATTAATATCCACAAAGTTTCAACATTTGAGTTTTGTAAGTTCCTGTCAGGGTCTGAGAGTAACCATTTAGTTCAAGACTTCTACTGTGCAACCACCGCACATCCATCATGTTCACTTGAACTCTCTTCACGACTTGGCCTGGGCAAGTATTTAGCCAAGACTGAGATGACGGATGTGTGGTGGTTCAACAGGCCGCCTTCTTTTTCACTGCCACGTCAAGATCGAGGAGTCTGGAGAAGTTCAAAGGAACCTGAGCAATGATATTCATACAAAAGCAGCAAAACTGCAACACGGTGTAATTCGGTAACATGTCTGAAATGAGTTTGCACTGTGGTGGAGAGCAGAAAAAGATGGAAGAGCTGCCACACTAATGCTTGTTTGCTGGTGTGTGACTGCATTAGAAAAGCTCAGCCACTGCCTGGCCCATCTGCACTTTACAAATGTGCATCTAACACCTATAATTTAGAGAGGGAAGAGTGGCCTTCAGGATGTGGGCTGCTCACTACACATTTTTATTTCTGTCTGACTGATGGTTTGAGTGAAAGAACTGTCCCCAATTTTTTTTTTTTTTTTTTTTGCAGTTTCCACACATTCACG
Source organism: Spinibarbus caldwelli (assembly GCA_039654775.1). NCBI lineage: Eukaryota > Metazoa > Chordata > Actinopteri > Cypriniformes > Cyprinidae > Spinibarbus > Spinibarbus caldwelli. The sequence goes on along the minus strand of CM077223.1, from coordinate 33,680,454 downwards.
ACCTCAATTACCATTTAAGGCTATTTTAGGTCTTTCTCCTCCCCACTGCTTTAAAATTCTTCTTGAGTGTGTTACTATGCTAAAAGACATCAGAGCAGCCTTAGAGAGCGAGTGTATGTACAGATTACCTAATGTATGTGCTCACTTCAGTATTATGCTTTTTTACACAGTGCTAAGTGGAAAGTCATAAGTCATTGTCATTCAGATACAGAGCTATATTCTCTCTTTGACAATAACAGCACACTCTATTCTCTCTGTCAAAAATTGAGTCAACATCGAAAAACGAAATGATTTATATTGTGGAAAGATAATTGCTTGCTAGTTTAGCTTTAACTCAAACCAGTCAATACACACCAAATCAGCTAATTAAATCAGTTTTTGTCTTGTGGAGAAACGGCTGACAGATTTATCACCTCAAATGGAGGTTGTTCTCTGCGTATGAGTGACATTGGTGTTAAACCCTACTGCAAAATTCCTGTCGTATTCATGACAGCACTTTGATATCCGGGAGTCTGTAAGTCCACATTCCCCTTCTTGCGCAATTCTTGGAGGTCGGATTTTCCCCTGAGCAGTAGTTACGAAACAGCACATTTTAAGCTGTGATTAGGGATTAGTTACCAAAACGTTCATCTTTCAGAGAAAGATCAAAACATCTCAGCTCTGCAAATATCATTGATTCCTGATGGGATCCAATGGCCACTTCTTTAAACAAAGCAAGAACCACGCTGTATTGTTAAATACACTAAATGAGCGGTCATAAATGTCAAAAAAGCCACTATAGAAACATCCATATGTCAGCCCTGGTGTCTTATTATGTGAATATAATTTGCAATTCCAAGGGAAAAAGAGGAGGAATCAGGAGCAGGATTCAGAGAGACACGCTCTTGCTTTTGTAGTGGTACTCTCTTTTAGTAGGTCAATTAAAATTAGTGAGTGACACTAAGAAACAAACAAAACACAAACCAGTTAAAAGGGAACTTTTCTTTAAAGTTACAAAGGAACAACCTGTAGTACCATCAGCAGAGCATTCTGATTATCAAAAAAAAAAAAAATAATAAAATAAAAAAAATAAATCCTCAAATCATTTAAAACCACAACTTTTGGAAATGATATCTGGAGAAACATTTTTTACACAAAATTATTATGCAACAACTAAATTACCACATAATTGCCTCAAATCAGTGTTGTTATTGTTAAATAAAACTATTAAAAATTTTATTTTGGTAACTGAAATAAAACTAAATATTAGATGACAAACAGAAACTTATTTTGTTATTTTATTTATGTTTCAGTTGTATTCCGTCTCTCCCTTTAAAAAAAAAAAAAAAAAAAAAAAATAGAGATACTACCCTAATCAATATGTGATTATGGGGCCAATGTTGGTGCTTCAGTAATGTGCAGGTTTTTGTTGATGCCACGGATCATATTAAGGGGTGCTGGCAGATCGAGGTTTGTTCTTGGTTTGATCTGCCATAGTTCATGGGAATGTGTTTCTGTTTTTTTGAATAGTGACGGGAAGGGTGGGGATGGGAGGGTGGTTTAATGTTAGACTCAACTGGTTTTATTTTCAAACTTGTATTTTGTCTTATTATGCAGTAATTCTGTTCGATACCTATGACTGACCGTAATATTCTGAGTTGTAATATTAATGGCCTAAATGGCCCTCACAAACGTACAGGTTTTCTGGATTTTTTGCGAAGAAGAAAGATTGATATAGTGTTAGTTCAAGAATCCCATTTGAAAGAGGAAGATATACGCAGGTGTAATAATACGTTTTATGAAGTGGTATCTCACTCATCTTTGGATACTAAAACCAAGGGTGTCCTAATATTGGTGCGGAGGACTTTAAATATTACTATTTTAGATAAAGGTTGTGATACAGACGGTAGAATAACACAAAAACAATAGTGGAGAATAGGAATATTGTATTTCTTTCAGTTTATGCCCCTTGTACTCCTGACCCAACTTTTTTCTCTGTTTTGTCAACCTATCTCTTGATATTTTTGGATTTTGAAATTGTATTGGGTGCAGATACAAATTCTGTAATGTCGCATATCCTAGATAGATCTGGACCAAAAGAATCACACTCTCAAGCTTTTTGTTCAGACAAACTTCGGCAATGTGTAACCTCATCCTCATTGGTGGATAGTTGCCATTTAGTAAATCCTTCTGCTAAGTCTTTCACTTTCTTTTCTGCTACTCATAAATCCTATTCTCGAATCGACTATATTTTCATTTCTACTTCTTTATCTTCAGCTGTTCGTGATGCCGATATCTGTTCCTTATCTCTGTCAGATCATGATGGAAATTTGTGCAGATTATCTTTGATCTCTCGACCATCTTGTGCCACTAGATGGTGATTTAACCCTAAATTGTTACAGGACGAAAACTTTTGCAGTCAATTCAGAAATAAATTTGCTGAGTTTATTGAAATTAACCAAGGTTCAGTGGATGATCCGCGAACACTCTGGAATGCAGTTAAAGGATTTATAAGGAATAACTCAATTTCATATGCCTCTTTCCTTCAGAAAAACTGAAACAAAAAGATAGTTGAACTGGAATCAAAGCTCCAGAATCTGACTAGAGATAATCAACATTGTTTCTTAGACAATACACTCAGTAAAATCATGGTGGTTAGGTCCGAACTCAATTCATTACTGAGATCCAGGGCAGGATTCCTGATTCAAAGATCCAAGCAGAATTACTATTTTCAAGGGAGTAGACCAAGCCACCTTTTAGCTCTAAGATTACACAACAGTCAAATGTTTGCTAATATTTCAGCAGTGAAATCCCAATCTGGGCTAATTATGACAGACCCAAAAGACATTAACATCGCCTTCCACTCTTTTTACTCTAACCTCTATACTACTTCTGCTGATGCTGACCATGACTCTTTTGCATCTTTTCTGTCCAACCTTGATTTGCCTAGGCTGTCAGGTTCTGATTCAGAATACCTGGCTGAACCGATCACTCTTCAGGAGCTGGAGTCACCAATCCGATCTATGAACAAGGGGAAATCCCCAGGCATAGATGGTATTCCAATCAAACTGTATACTACTTTTTGATCGGATTTAGGCCCCATCATGTTAGACATGATCAATTTTTCAGTTACTCAAGGCTTTTCACCCATCTATTAATATAGCTGTTATTTCTCTCTTGTTAAAAAAGATAAAGTTCCGACTTCCTGTTCTAGTTACCAGCCACTTTCTTTGATAGGGACTGATGTTAAATTATATGCTAAAGTACTATCTCGTCGTCTAGAGAAATTTATGAAAAGGCTAGTTCATTATGACCAAACAGGATTTATTAAATCTCGCTCAGCTTCAGATAACTTACGCAGGTTATATCATATTATTAATTCAACGAATAGTTCGTCCTCCCCTTGCGCAGTATTATCTCTAGATGCGATGAAAGCTTTCGACCAGCTAGAATGGAACTATTTATGGGCGGTTCTACAGCATCTGGGTCTAGGATCGGGTTTCATAAATATGATAAAAGTTCTGTACGTCAGTCCAGCAGCCACTGTTCTCACAGGTGCTGTTCGCTCTAAACCATTCTTTATACATCGAGGTACTCGTCAGGGTTGCCCGCTTTCTCCTCTGTTATTTGCCCTGTCCTTGGAACCCTTAGCTCAAGCAGTCCGACAATCTGAAACTATTTCTCCCATAATTATACAGAATACCCATCATCATATTTCTTTGTTTGCTGACGATATCTTATTGTTTTTGGAGAAGCCGTTACATTCTATTTCTCATGTGTTGAATTTATTTGACCATTTTGGATCTCTCTCTGGGTTTAAAATTAATTGGAGTAAGTCATGTCCTCAGTTCTAAAATTGATTCCATGTTCCTTTCTATATGTATTCCATTGGTTCAAAACTTTAAGTACTTGGGAATAGATGTTTTTCCTTCCCTGCAGGAAATCGTCTAAAAAATTATAATAGTATTCTAGCCAAAGTATCCTTAGATTTGGAAAATTTGTCTCGTCTTCCTACTTCTTTTCAGGCTCGTAAATCGGTGATTAAAATGAATGTTCTCCCACGTATTAATTTCTTTTCTTCCATGATTCCTCTCGCTCCACCGGTTGGCTACTGGAACAAACTTGATGCATGTGTTTCACGGTATATATGGGATGGGAAACATCCCCGTATTAAACTGACTACCTTACAATGATGTAGATTACATGAAGGTCTTTCTTTCCCCAATTTTAGACTGTATGCTCAAGCCTTTTCCCTCCGCCCTTCATCAGTTTGGTTTGATCCTGATGCTTCTGTGTCTTGGAGAGCAATTGAGGAATCTATTGTTTATCTGTATAAATTGAAGCATCTTGTTTTTTTGGGGGTTCTGCTTAGGCAGTGTATATCTCGGTTTGGTCCCATTGTAACCCACCTCCTCTTTACATGGAGGGATGTTGAAAGACGTTCATAACTAGTCACAGTATGGCATAGGCATTCGCCTATTTTCCACAATAATAATCTTTTGTCAGGCAGTACTCCATTTCATTGTCCACGATGGACTCATAATAAAGTAAACACTCTGGGAGATATCTATGATGATAGTGGTTTAAAATCCTTCCAGAATCTCAAAACTCAATATAATCTGCCAGGCACCTCCTTTTTTATGTATTTGCGCATTAGATCGGCTCTACGGGCGAATGGGGTGCCTTGGAACTCTCAACTGCCTGTTCACCCTTTGCGCAAACTAATCCTTCCTTCTGAGGAATCTCCCTCCTCTGCTTCAGTCTCTTTCTTTTTGAGCATTCATACAAACCTTTATCTATTACAACTGTTTGGGGTAAGGATCTTAATGAGGATGTGCATGTTTTATTTTCGGATCAGGTATGGGGTATGTTTAAATTGTCTTCTAAAAACCCTAATTGCCAAATGATTCATTGGAAATTGCTGCATAGGGTTTACTTGACTCCAATGTTTTTATATCAATCTGTCATCTTCTCCTAAGTATAATCTCTGTTCGCAAGGATCTTTAGGCACGTTTTTGCATTTTTTTTTGGGAGTGCCCCTCTCTCTCACCTTTTTGGACTCAGCTCTCACAAGACCTATCATATTTGTTGGGTACTGAGATATGTTTGACTCCGCGCCATTTTTTTCTTGAATGACTTTTGGGACTTCACCTTGTCCGTCCAACAAAGATATTTACTGTTAGCTGCTCTCACAGCAGCAAAAAAATTGCTAGTCAACTGTTGGAATCCTCTTCACACAATGGACAGACGAACCTGGACTGTGTATTTTTGTTGGACATCATCTCAATGGAACTCTCAACTTCTCGTATACATGGATCTAATGTGAAAACTGTAAATTTAATTGAAAACTTTTAATGTTTTGTCATCTTTTCTAAAATCTTTGTAAAAATTATTTTATTGTTATTTATCTATTAATACAATTAATTTATTTTTTATTGTTATTATTTTATTTATTTATTTATTGAAGTCTACCAGGGGGTGGGATCTAAATTTGCACAGCTGCTTTTTGTTTTATACTACTGTTCCCAGAAGAAAATGTAATAAACAGTTGTTAACAAAAAAAAATAAAAAATACAAATATAAACTTATTTTATTTCAGTTAGTATTTCATTTCTAATTTGGTAACACTTTCAGTATAGGGACCAAATTTTACTATTAAATAGTTGCTTATTAGCATGCATATTAATAATATATTGGCTGTTTATTAGTACTTATAAAGCACATATTCTGCATGACCATATTCTACACCCCTAATCCTACCCAATACCTAAACTTAACAACTACCTACTAACTATTAATAAGCAGCCAATTAGGAGTGTACTGAGGCAAAAGACCTAGTTAATGGTTTGTTAATAGTAAGAATTGGACCTTAAATTTAAGTATGACCCTAATTTTTAAGTGCTAAAATGACTTAAACTGTGAAAGTCAAAGAGAAATAAAAATCAAAGCTAAATAGAAATATAAAAAAGACAACAGCACATTAAAAAATAAAACTAAAATTAGAAAACTGATAATAAAAAAGCTGGAATAATATCATAAACGTTGAAATAAACTAAAATGATTGTTGCTGGAGATACAAAATTGGTCGTCTTGTTTACACTCTACCGGAGATATCATTTTGGTCTTCTTGGTTTACAATGAAAAGCGTGTATACTTGAATTTGTGAATACAGATGATGAGAAAGAAAGAATGGATTCTTCCCTGAAGCATCTCCAGAGGGAAAATGAGTCATGTCCATACAACTCCAAGCAGGCCTGAATGACAGTCTACCTTTGGAACGGACTCCACACTTACTCTTTATGTGATGCCTTGTGAGTTGAATCCACAAAGTAGCAGGAACTTCAAATGCCAACAGGCCGCACCAAAAGGAAGGTGATAATGGCTTACAGTCAACATCACAGCATCCGTGCTCGTACGGGCTGCCCGCAGAGACAGGAAGTAGGGTAGTCTGCAGGGAATAGGATGCACCAACAAAGCACCTTTCTTTTCTTTCTCATTCTGAACCCCTTATCCCTCCACAGGCCATTGAAACAGAATGGACAAGCCTGTCGAATATTTGATTTACTCTGGAAATGTTTCTTTTTAGATTGAGAGCCTCTGGTCAGCTCTTCAAATGCTCTGGTTCATTCCTAAAAGTGGCATCTCCCTCTCTCCCCTGTGCTCTGGCTGGCCAAGTCCCACTGTGATATCCCATAGCAGATCCTGGCTTCTGAGACCAGTTTGTCACCGCTCACCCAAGGAGGTCCTTTTGATTTCTACTTGCCCTCAATGGCTCGTATTATGTGGAACGTCAGTCTTCAAACCACCCTTCCTACCAAGAGATTTACCCTCTCTATTCATCCACTTGCTTCACCCCATCCTTCAACTGACAAAACTTTTCAGTTTAATTACTTTTCTATGAAAATAATATTGGGACTAGAATTATTAGAATTCAAATTACTAGAATTATTTCTCCAGGTTTTAGTGCATTTTAAACATGTTGGGCCTCTGGGTGAAGGGGATGTTTATTTGAGCCACAAAGCTTGCCAAGAATAGATTTTCAACAGCTGTGAAACCTTTTAAAGGGGCTATATATAAAATTGTGAAGAGAATGGAGGGATGTCATTGTAATAATCCATATTTATATCTGGAGATGCTGATGAAGTAGACACTGGCATGAGAATCCAGTGTCTGAAATCATAAAAAAGACATTCGTAATCTCATATTTTTCTGTGGCCATTTTATAAAAAACCCTGACAGGCTGAATTTATCAAAACCTTGATAAATCTTCCACAGACCAAAATAATGGTAGCTGTTAAACTCATTCTGAGAGATGCATTGAGATATCAGTGCGAGAGAGAGGAAATTGAATTGTGTTATTGAATTACTAAAGATCTAGAGGTCAGATAAAGTCCAGAATTAACCCTGCATCTTTTTAAAAGAATACTACTTGTTGAATTTCCCAGGGTTGAGGTGTGTGATTGAAAGAGTAATGAAGGGGTAGGAAGAGATGAGGAAATAAGCAACTCTGTGTATAAAATTCAACAGGAGAGTTGAAGCAGGCAGAGGAGGAGACGATCATACACCAGCACTTCAAAACAGCCATCGCTTCAATCACCCAGGCAACCAACCGTCCAACCACACTAGCAAATCTATTCATTAATAGACTTTTAAGAAAGAGAGAGAGAGAAAGTAAAAAAGAACAGAGACAAACATCTCTAGGTGACAAAAGACTATAATATGCTATATAAATGCTTCATTTAGCTCTGATCCAAACCTACTAAGCTGCCTACCTAGACAGCATTTTAAGGCATCAGAGGTGCACTCTGGATGCGAAGCCTGTTCAAAAAATCATCCAAGACAAGAAAAATGCCTACTATATTCACTACTGTTCAAAAGGATGAGGTTAGTAAGATTTTTTTAAAAATATTTATATTATATATATATATATATATATAAGTCTTATATGCTCACCAAGGCTGCATTTACTTGAGTCAACAGTAATACTGTGAAATATTATTACAATTTAAAATAACTGTTTTATATTTGAATATATTTTACAATGTAATTTACTCCTGTGATAGCAAAGCTGAATTTTCAGCAGCTATTACTCCAGTGTCTAGTGTCCCATGATCCTTCAGAATAGAATCAAAAGAACAGCATTTATTTTAAATATATTTTGTAACTTTGTAAATGTCTTCACTGTCACTTTTGATCAACTTAATGTGTCTTTGGTGAAAAAAAAATATTAATTTAAAAGAAAAAACTTCATACTGACTCCAAACTTGCTGCTTTAGAAACTAGCTGCCTATGAAGGCTGAAGATGGCAAGGCAGCTCTCTAGGTTTTGAAACAAAATGTTTTGTTTCTGTCTAGGCTAAATTGAGAGGCTAAAAGCGTGAGGGCTGTGCCATAGCATCTTGAAAAGAAAAACACTCTATGGACAATAAAACCTAATTTGGTGTTGTACAGGCTACATCTTTGGAGCCATCTTCCACTAAAAAGAAAAAAAAAAAAGTTTTTGGGCTCACCTTTAGCTCTGGCTCATTTAACTTTCACAGACACAAGGGGTGGCTCATGCGATGCATTGAGAATGAAGGGAGCAAGAGATGGCATGCAGAACACACAGCAAAAGCACTTAACACGAGCTGCGCTGTGAGGTGCACTGCAATCTCACAGCACCGGTGTTATGATCTCACTATATGATAATGACACTTTTAATTCAAATGGTTAGCAACGCAAAAGTACAAATTGCCCAGTGAATACCAAGTGAATAAATCTAACAAATTAAATAGGACGGAGGCATTATACATACTGATTTCAAATCACTGAAAGAGAGATGCCTACAGGCTAAAAGCACACGGCTGATGTAGATTGTGTTTTTCTGTGAAAATACACAGTTCTGTCAGAATTTTTTCCACTGAGAATTTTTTTATTGTCTATCTTGTCTGACAGCCATTGCACCCAGGACAGAAATAAATATTGAGTTTCAGTGGTACAAGACAAAAACCAACCATGTTGTTTGAACAATCTGTTACGAATTCTGGGAACGGCATCTGTCAGTTTTTGATGCTGTGAATGACTACACACACACACACACACACTCTTAAGCTCTATTCCAAAACCTAGTGAGCTGCCTTGCCGCCTAATACCTACACAGGGAGCTGTCTTAGGCAGCATCCTATCTGTCAACGAAGTCTCATGAGTGACCAATGTTGAAAGTGCTACATATGAAACTTCAGATGCGACAAAAATGGTGCTCCACACAGGAGACTTGCAATTGATTTCAATGCAGTTTGGCATTAGCAGGTTGCTTAATAATGACTTAATACTCTAATAAGCATAACAATATATCACACATATGTATTGTGTAAAATAAATAATTGAATTACACCGACAATTTTGGTCACACTTTATTTTAAGGTCCTGTTCTAACTATTAACTACAACTTTTGCCTCAAACTCCTAATTACTGCTTATTAATAGTTAATAAGGTAGTTGTTAAGCTTAGGTATTGGGTATGATTAAGGATATAGAATATATGCAGAATATGTGCTTTATAAGCACTAATTAACAGCCAATATATGCTAGTAATATGCATGCTAATAAGCAACTAGTTAATAGTGAGAATTGGTCCCTATACTAAAGTGTTACCACTATTTTCATATTTTTCAGGACTGAGAAATCAAAAATTGTTTTGAATCCAATCTAGTGATCAATAATAGTATCAGTAATCAAAAATACTAATATATATATATATATATATATATATATATATATATATATATATATATATATATATATATATATATAAGGGGTGTAACGATACGCGTATTCGTATTGAACCGTTTGGTACGAGGCTTTCGGATCGGTACGCATTACATACCGAACGATTAGTTGGACTAATACTATTACGTCTGGAAAATAAAAGAGCTTAAAGTGTGTGAAATATCAGTGCCACTGCACTCAACAACGCAGCTCAAACGATGTGCTGTCTGCCCCGCAATAACCTCCCCTTGCTGGGGTGCGTCGAAAGATGATGATCTTGTATCGACGATAGCCAGAGATATTGTCAAAAACATCAGTTATTGGCAATATTAAGAGGATTTGGCATTTCCAATTAATGTAGGCCTAGTTACATTCTTATTTTTATTAGGCCTATTATTATTATGAAGTTTATTATTAATTTAATTTATCATTTATTATTAAATTAAAAGTACAATTAATTTGCCCCGCAATAATTACCGCATAACTGACGCGCTGCGAGGATAAGATTAGGCTATTTATTCCTCAATTAAAATGTTTTTTAAAAAGGTCTTTTAAAACAGGTCTATTAGCTATAGGCTACGGCTACCTACAATGAATTATAGTCCTATAATTAAAATATTAACACATTGCAGTCATCAATAAAAATCAATGAAATAAAAAGCTTTTTGTCACACAGTTCGTAGAACGGGAAGGAGGAGGCAGGAACCGGCGAACGTTCAAACACTTTAATAATAAAATAAACCAGCACAAAAGTAAAGGAGCAGCACCTCACGGACGACTGCCGCACACAAAACACAAAATAAAGTCTAGGCCTGGTCCTCTCTCGTCTTCCACAGTCGTCATTCCTCCTTTTATCCTTCCGGAGCTCATCTGTGGGACTCGAGACCGGTGAGTTGCGCAGGTGTCGCTCATTATCATTAACTCCACCGGCCTCGCTCCGCTCCCACGGCTCTTGGCCCCGCCCCACTCACTACACTTTTATTTCAAGCACCGACTTTCAAAAACAACCTGTTTAACACGAATGTACAGGCCACAAGAAAAATATTAAGAAAATAAATGAAAACAACTATAGGCTATACCGTTATCAGCATATGTTGAAGTAGATTTGTCTCTCTTTGTCTCTGAGAGAATATGCGGCGTCAGATGCCGAAAGCTCCGTCATTACGTTTTTATTTTCACTTTCTGCTTATAGTGAATTGACTGAGATTAAGACGTTCACTAGCATAAATCTTGCGCAAAGTTTGTCTGTGAAGGACACAAATTATACTGCCTTCGAATTTGGCCAAAAACAAGCTGTTTTAGGAGGCAGCATAATTAAGTTGCTTACCTTTTGGAACAGCATTGGGTGTGTGCCAGTGATGCCTTAAAATGCTGACTCTTTAGGCAGCTTACTACACAGTTTAAATTGTGTATTCACAACAGCAGCAGTCTTACAAATTCCTCTCACTTTCTATTTCTTGTATGCATTCCTCCTCCTCTAACCTTCATCTGTTTCTCCCTCAGACTCTCTGGCTGACACTCTCTCTCTCTTCTAGCTGCATAGTGTCTTTGTTAGGCTTGTCTGAGTCATTGCCGGGACGCCGGTAGCGGATGATATGTCTGATCTGCTTTGCCTGGAGAAGGATGTCCCATCGCAGGCTTCATGTCATATCCCATTCTTCACGACCCACCTTCCTGCCATCCCATGCTCGAGCACATGATAAATAATCACAAGCTCTCCGTTTCTCTACCTCACATGCTCCACATCTTTTCTTTTCTCCTTGACTCTTCATCTCGCATACACGAGTCCTCCGACACCTCATTCTTCACTGGCACAAAAAAACCTGGCTAGTGTGTGCCACAAATTATAATCTCAGGAATGAAGCCCAGTCTTCAGACAGGCTGTCTACGTCCCCTCTCTCCTGCATTTTGCAAATGACAGTTTTCACTTTAAAAAGTTCATTTATAAAATGGCATGTTTGCAAAACAGGAAACAATAAACGCTGGCAGCTCTTTGTGTAGATGCCACTGACGGCTTGCCTAGTAATCTGTGCCTAATTGCATTCAAGTATGTGTGTGTGTGACTAAAGCATCTCTCTGAGAAACAGAAACATCCTCTTCTGGCTGAAAAGCAGCACAAAGGCCCCGATGGGAGGGTAAATCTCACTCTATTCCCTCCCGGTAGTTTAATTCAGCCCTGTAATTATTGCCTAAGCCATTAGGCCAGTGAAGAATGGTTTGCTGCAACATGTACAGATGCTGGGTAATATTATGAACAAGCCCTCGTCTACTCAGCCAGTACAATAATAGAACAGCAACAGTAATAAACAGAACTATTAATTATTAATGGGTTTTAGTATCAGACATTGAAAAGCAAGTCCAAACAAATGATTTACTGATGAGGTTTTATAGTGGACAATGGCTGCTTCGGCTGGCTCATTTTCACATGTGTTGTACCTGCACCAATCACGTACCCATTAGACACTGTCTAACAAACAATAACATATGCGCAATGATGCATATCATCTATTACATCCATCATTAAGCTTTCTGTGACCTTCTGGCATCAAGTGCTACTTGCAAACTCCTTCAAAACCCCAGATGGAAACTAGCATTTTAGACTGATCTGGGATCAGAACCCTGCCTAAATTCTAAATCGGAGAGCCGTGACAGAGGATCCGCCTTCATTCAAACGATAATGGACTCTGCATGCCCATCACTGACCCAGGTCCAGTGACCAAAAAGTGGGGCGTGAAAATGAAACGCTGCTGGAAGAGCTTGATCAGATTCACCTGAATAGTATGCCAGTATGCTGTTCTGAATTCAGCCAAGTTATTTTTCTTCTCTCTTTAGCAAAGACAGCTATTTCTTGTACATTACTGCTCAAAAGTAGTTTTTTTAAATAAAGAAATTAATAATTTTATTCAGCAAGGATGCATTAAATTGATCAAAAGTGAAGACATTTATATAAGAATTCTGAGAGAAAAAGTTAAGCGGCATATCAGATTGATCACCAAAGGATCATGTGACACTGAAGATTAATGGATTAATGGCAGCTGAAAATTCAGCTTTGCCAGTTTACATTTTAAAATGTACAAAAAGTAAACAGTAAAATAATTTTAATTTGTGATAATATTTCACAACGTTAGTTTTCACTGTAATTCTGATCAAATAAATGCAGCCTTAGTGAGCATAAGAGACATCTTTAAAATGTCTTACTGATCCTAAATGTCTGAATGATATAGTGTACACGCACTAGAGCTGTGTTCAAAACCTTCAGTTGGTCACTGACTTAACAGATATTTTTATAAGGAAACTGACTTCAAAAACTCTGTAATGACATGCATAATGCTCTAGAACAAATTCAAGAGAGTTTTAGATATTCCCAATAACATACATTTAATGAATACAGTGCTTATTTCTTGATAGAAATTGTTCATATTTTTCATAACTGTCCAAATTATAAGTTAAAAATATGACATTTTTCCATCAGACTGAATATTTTTAATCTTCCTACCAACCACTGATCCGCACAAAGTGGGATGTCACAGGCAGTGAAAAATGAATTATGCTGCCTTCAAAAATTACCCAAACATTTAGAGCTGGATGCGGTCACTTCTCTCTATACTTCCTGTTTTACAAATTATTTTTCAGGTTTTGGACAAACCCTTGGTGTCGTAAAGGCCCAGGTATGGTATGATATTACCTAGTCATCACGAGGACAATGACTTTTAACAAAAAGGGGATTTTTTTTTGTCATACTGTAGGTCCCTCCCAAATATTACCTTTTTTGTATGCTTCCCTACTCATAATTGTAATAAATATTATGCAAACTGGTATATAAACAACTTTCATATTCAGATACATAGTTCAAATGCATACCAAGTCCAAAAACTGAACTAAGACCAGCTAAGAAAGACTTCAAGAACATCATGATCTTCATTCTTCTCATGACTCTATACTCTCTCCAGGCTTGCACTGCCTCTCAGCACCATGCCACATAAAAGCTGCTGGTCTTTTGTTGATCATGAGCTGTGGTACAATAGAATCAATATTGTCAGCAGCAGGTGGGATAATGACTGGCAAGCGACAGGATGGCACCACCAGTTTTATTTCACAGACTGGGACCTCTATGGGTGGCACACCCAGAAAATTCTGATTTTATCAGCACCCCAAACTCAGAACATGAAAGACGAGCCGCCAAGAACATTCTATGTGTATATTTTATCTTTGAGAAGAGCTGGGTAGCTGTTAAACTACATTAAGACCACCTATAGAGCACAAAAGTAAGCCATTCCGGTGTGTCTCCAACCAGACTATGACGACGAGCAGCTGCAGTCATCTTCTGGTAATTTCGTTTTTACTTGCAGACAGTCCACCATCAAGAGCATGTGATTTCTAACACAGTGCTGTTTGAGACATTATCTGGGTGATACATTCCATGTGGGAGAATGAAGTCGCTGCAAGAGGATGGAAGCTCGACACCAGGTGGGATGAGATTGTTCCTGCATAATGAGTCACTCATCCTGTCTTTTTTCCATGTTTTTCCATCAAACTCAAAGTGAAGTTTTCATATTTGAGATTAAAACAGAAAAACTATTTTCATAAAGAGTATTTAGTTTTAGTGTTCCAGTAAAATATCAAAATAATCAAAAATATTCAGTAAAATATCAAAACACCCCTAAAAAGGGTAAATTAGTTAAGAGGCAAAGTTAGGGTTAGTTGAGAGGAAAAACTGCATATTATGATATTACAATTTTTTTTTTTTTGCTTTCTTTTTTTTCTTGTTTTAAGCATAAATCAAATTTAAAATGAGGGTGCCCTAGTGAAAAATAAATATACTAATGTATTTGAAATACATGCATGTAATGCTAAGTATACTACAAATACATTTACATATTTATGTACTTAATAAAAATAACCTGCAATTGTACTTTTAGTATACTAAACTGGTGTACTTAAAGTCTCCTAAATTGGAACAACTAATTTTGTGCTTAATGCAACTTTAATTGTGTGGAAGTAGTGCTGAAGTCCAACTAAAGATACACTGAAGTATATTTGATTGTGCTAAAGTGGAACTATTGCAAGTATACTTTAGGTACACTTTAAATATCTTGCATTTAAAGACTGATATTATTCAAAGATGATATAATCCTCATCAATAGTGATATTAAAACACATTTTAGGCTTAATATTAAGTAGTACTCCAAATACAGTTTACTTATAATTTTTATATCAGTAAGTCTTGAGCAATATGTCTGATCTGAACTATACATAGCATGAAATAAATGTATTTGAAATATATTACTTTTTTACTAGGGTGGTTTATGTTTAAAACAACAAAGAACTATTTGCCAATGGGGTAAAAATAATCATTTAATAAAAATATTAAATAAATGATTACATTCTATTTCTATATTCTATATTATAAATTCTCTGAAAACAAATCTTATTACCTTAAACAAGTTGCTAAGTACTTTATAAGGAAAAAAAATATAAATAAAAAAGATAAATAAACAAAAGATGTTTAGACATTTTTACTGAAAAACAAGACTGAAATACTGATAGGAAAATTTTTTTTTTTTTTTTTTTCCAGTGAAAAAGTCAGGAAAAATGTTTTATTTCAAAGTCACAGAGGCGTTTCCCAGCATGTGGGAGAAAGACAGTGTTGACAGAATGAGAGCCAGATGAGGCATGTCAGCATAAATGTGAAATGTACAGCTCTGATAAACAGGGATGTCGGTAGAGAGCTCGAGTTCATTAACAAAACATCAGTAAAAAATATGGCAGCTTCGGTTTTAGAGCAGAATACCTAATCCCAGCAGAGACAGTTTCCTAATAGAGGACTCGAATGGACAACACAAATGGATTTCTCAAGTGTAGATTGCTGTAAAACATCCCAATTAAGAATGTTGCTCCTGTTGTTAAGAAGCTCTACAAATTCAGTGGAGGGTTCAACAACACAGCAACCAGGTATGATGGGAAGATGCTGTTCATAAGTGAGCCGTCTGTACCGCTCAGCTCTGTTTGGAGAACACGTACATCTCCATACCGGGCGAGCTGTCAACAGGCAACAGAGGCAAATTAAATGAGATATGGAGCAATGCAATGAAAGGCACACACAGGAGAAGACTAAGAAAGCATATTATCTGTACCTGCTGTATAACCTTGGGAAAACTTGTCTAATGTACAAACAAGCGCTTGCATTTCTGTGACGACAATTCTACAAAGAAAAAAAGATTAATCTCTATAATTAAAACTCCTAGAACTGGGAGCTTCAAAAGGTATTACCACAGTCTAATCAACAGGCAAACACACAAAAGCATGAATTTATTAGAAACTGCTGAGTTGGCACTGAGCAAATTCACTAAACAGTTGTGCCACTTCAAGTTCAGCGCAAAAACCTGTCTTCTGCACTAATCTCTAACATTTCAGGGGCTAAAAGCATTGAAAAAAGTACATTGAGAGTTTATCACTTCTGTAGTCATTTTTTTCATTTAAATTGGTATACATGATTATGCTGCCTTCTGAGAGCTCAATTGAGAAAAATTGTCTTTTAAAAAACTAAATCCATCCAAGATGGCAAAGCTGAGAAAAATCATAAATATGCTTTCATTCACATCAAAAATAATGACTGTTTTCCTCAATTTTTGTGCGCTCTATGTATTTAAGCTAATTATAGTGTAGAGTCGTTAGCTTAACAACATGCTAACATCAAATTCTACTGCAATCAGTTGTGAGTCACATTCACCTGTGCACTTCATGTGTGCACTCCTCCCTAAATGGTCACTTAAAATGTTCTTTTTCAGTTAGGATACTGTCCTTGAATGTAACTACCCATGTAAACAGTAGACTGCAATTCAGCTCACTAGGCTTTGGAATAGAGCTTAGGCTTTCATTTGAAAGGTTTCACAAGTTGGAGTCTGTGAAAAGTGTGCTGCTCAGGGACGGGAGGAACCACAGCAGAAATAAGTAAACATGATTCATCATCTTTTCCTTCACCTGATGTCATTATGTTACGTGAATCAGAGGGCTAAAAAAGGAGGGGGGGGGGGAGACATGTAATTAATTCATAGTGGCTTTATCTCTCACCGGACTACATTTTTTATGAAACACAACAATGGCTTCACTGCATTGTTTGGAATGAGGGCTAAGAAACACAACAGGCTTACTAATAGCTTCTCTACATGAACGCCACATTCTGTGACCTCTAGCACAGCAAATGCCATTTCAGTTAACACCAAAGAACATGCACTCATTAGCTCTGCTCAAAAACCTAGTAAGCTGCTTTTAAGCGATCACAGGCAGCCTCATGACTCTAGAGGTCACATTAACCGGCACCAAACCGATATATTAGAATGATTTCTGGGTCCACAGACCCATTGTCCCCTCATTGTCAATCTCATCTTCCTCAGAATCCTTAATTAATTCTCGCCTGTCTCTTTCTCCATGGATGTGAATAATGCAGCGAGGAAGCCTTCATATCTTTCATGGCTTGTAGTTTCAGGACCTCTCTGAAACTAAATGCTCAAGGCATAAAATGCAACAAAGATGCTTGGTGAATAAACAATGGCTGTGTGTCTCAGGTTCAGTTAAGCGACCAAAATCCCTCAATACTCTAAGCTGTCACAGCGGCCTCTCAAGCACACGTTTATGAAGTATGGATATATATCACACAGAGAGGAATCAGGATTGAAACAGTCCCAACGCACACTAACCTCAGTTACCCTGTTCTTTTTGTTGCATATTAATCACCAGGTGCCAATCCCATCTGAAATCAGACCAGACTTACTATTCATCTGATCTCTTGGAAAAATGTGAATCCTTGTGTATTCATATTCACTGCACTCTAGCAAAGAGTCAGGCGAGGTTATTTTTCCTGTTCAAATAAGTGCAGGTTTATGTCTAAAACAATGCCCAGTGCTTTCAGAGGCCTATAAATAAATAACCTTATGTCTCTATCAGAACGATTTTTACAGAATATAATGGGTTGGAAATACAGTCACGGTCAATTGATATTACAAACTTCATTGATCTTCCTGTTTAAAAAAAAAATTGTGTCTTTTAACATTTTAACAAAAAGGATTCATTTGTGATAATTAACACCTCAAAAACTAATGTTAAGTGGATGAGGAGTCTTTTTTTTTTATTTGTTGCCTATCGAACCATCCTGTAAATACAGTATAACATATGACACAAGACAGAACAAAAAAGTTCATCTGCTTGCTTGACTTGAGCTATTAAAAAGGACAAATCAGCTTACATTGGTAAACCACAACAATGTATTAATCAGTTCAATATCATCACAATTTTGCATAATAATGAGAAAAAGGCTAATTAAAGAGAGACGTGAAATGCTATTGACTTTGAACAGCTGCCATTACAACTTCATGAAACTGCTTCTTGAAGCTCCTGACCAGCATCCATTATTTATTCTAGAACATTCTGCGAGAACAAGGCCAGTTGAAACTTTTAACTACGTGACTGTTGTTTGTATCTGGAAGGTCAACTGGTCTCAAAGCTGTGTGAGAAAAGTGAAAATACACACCAGTAGACACACACTCAAAAACAAACATGGCTTTGTTGAGTTCTGCAATAGTCAGCACATTCTCACACACACTCTGTGTCCACAGAGAACTCTGTAGATTTCCGCAGGATTGCAACACCTATAGAGTCAAGATGTACTAAAGTGTTTGAAACCTAAAAAGTGCAGAAACGTCTACTACTGTTCAAAGGTTTGAGGTTGGTAAGACGTTTTAATGTTTTTGAAAGACGTGTTTTACCAATGCTGCATGTATTTGATACTTATAATATCATGAAATTACAGTAATATTGTGAAATATTTTTACAACAATATTGTGAAATACTATTACAATAATAATAATTAAAAAAAAACGGTTCTCTATTTTATATGAAAACTGTGATCCAGTTTTTTCAGGATTCTCCAGTGAATAGAAAGTTGAAAAGAGCTGCATTTATTAGAAAGGTTTTACTGTCACTTTTGATTTAATGCGATTATACTTAGTAAATACAAATATGAATTTCTTTAAAAAATACTTTTGAACTGTAGTATAAGTGCTCCAGTTTTACATTTTTAGTTTTATTTTCTATTTCCTGGTTACAAATCTTATATTATATTAATAACTATGACTGGGACTGTCATATACATAACATTATAATGAGAACACTATTATAATAAAATGCTGTGAATTTTTAGAGTTTAGTTGCCGTGTTTCTGCGCGTTGTTGGGTGAAGAACGCTTCCACAAAAGGAGTTCATTCAGAGCCGCGCAGACACGTTCATGACATTTGCATTCGGGGTATTTTGGGCAGATAGCCTATAAATCGTAATATTGACCTTATGTTGTATAAATAACGAACCGTATTCTATATGAGATAAATGATGAGTTAAATCCCATTGATTAAAAACCTGCTATCAAATGCTTCAAATCCAGAACATTAATAACTAACCATCATATAGGCTACATAACGTTATAATGAGAGCACTGTTGTAAAAAATGTTGTGAATTCTTAGGGTTTCGCTGACGTTTAATGTTAACTATCTTTTAATCAAAACATAAAACATTTATTTTTGTATCTGCGAGTCGTCCGTTACACATTTTCCCTGTGTGTTAACGTCAATAATTATGACCGTCCGATGTATGACTTGACTCTTGGTAATGTATTTTGACCCCGCCCCCAAACATATGATTCGACTATCGGCAAGATTCGAAAATTCCGATTCGACTATGAAAATCCTTATTCGGGGGGACACCCCAAGACATTTTTATTTTTTTACTATTTTAACATATTAAGAAACAAATACATATATATTTTTATGAGTAGAAAGTTCAAAAGAACAAGCGTTTATATGACAAAAATCTTTTGTAACATTATAAAGTAAATGTCTTCACTGTCAATTTTGAATGGTAGTGCATTTCTCTCATCTCATTCACCATCTTTATTTTATCACTGAGTTTGTCACAATGCACTTTGGGATCTCCTTTACAGTAAATTTGTCAGTATTGCCTTAGCATACTGGTATCAGTAGGCAGCTCACTAGGTTTAGCAAGTTTCACTTCCCATAAAGCTGTGCACTACAACCCTCAGTAGTCTAACAGCGTGTTGGCCATACAGTATGTGCTATTTTTAGACTGTATCTTAATGGAATTCACTTCCTTAAAGCAATGCACCTGCCTTTCATAACTAGATTTTTTCTTTTTGAGAGAAACCAAAGAGTCAGGTCTTTTTCTGTCCCTTTTTCAAAAGAGTGACAGCTTAAAGATGTAATAATTCTGTGGTGTCAAAAGAAGACATACCTTTAGTGGGTTCTGTGCGCTTGGGTAGGTCCAACGTGTCATAGTTTTTGTCATGCTCTCCGTTTTTCCTCCCTAAGTGAAGAAGGGGAAGACAGAGTGAGAGAGAGCGTGAGGGAACGAGAGACAGAAAGAGAAGTTGTAAGTGTCATTCTATGAGAGACGGAATTTACTGGTATGAAAATGTCAAGTAGACCCAAGTCTCAGACACACACACAGCCACAGACGTGCCACACATAAATCTAGCTACTACACAGATCTGCGGAGACAAACTCTTGACACCAGCTCCCAAGAGTGGGAACCCCCATTAAAAATGCAGAGCCTCTGTCATGGAGGATGACTTTCTATAACAGAGTGAAGTAATGAAGACCACTTCACTATCACACATAGAGAACATGTTATAGGGATAGTTCATCTACAAATGAACATTCTGCCATTATTTACTCACCTTCATATTGTTCCAAACATATTTGACAAGCATCTTAGAAACAGTCCACAAGACTCACACGCTGTATTTCAAGTGTTCTGAAGCCATAATATCACTTAATACCAACCCAAAGCCATTTTCTCTTATCTTATTTGTGCAAATTAAATATGCACAGTCAAATTTGATGAATTGCTAAAAGTGGCAAATTGCATGTTGTCTTGTAACCCAAATAATGATGCACCAAATGTAAATATGCACATCTCTGCAGTGGATAGGAAGAATTTTAATGAAAATTGAGTATCTTAATTATTTGATTAAATTAGAATTTAAAGTCTTTTAAATTTGTTTTTCTGTAACAATCTTTAAACAAGACACGTTTACTTGAGAGGGAATACTGTATGAGATATTTGCAAGATACTGGCAGATCTTTTAACTTGTTTAAAAGCAAAACCCTCTTTACAAAATGTGCCAGTGCAGTAAGACAAGTCTGAATTAATGACAAGTTTGAATAAAAAAAAAAAAAAGCCTTAATATCTTATGCAGTGTTGCTTCTCATGCAAATTTATCTTGTTTAAAGATTCCTAGATATTTTAACTAATAAGACAAAAAAAATCCAAATAAGAATAGTATATATATATAATTTTTTATTTTTTTATTTATTTATTTATTTTTTTTTTTTTTGCAAACAAAGCTATTACATGTTTTCAGAAGACTGTGTATAAAGTGCACACTTTGTAGGGATTGCACTTTTTGTATGGATGGTATTTTTTGTCATTTTTAGCCCTGGGTCAACAATCACTTTCATTATATGAAAAATGACAACATGAACATTCTGCCTGACATCTCCTTTTTGTGTTTTATAAAAGAAAAAAAAAATCATACAGGTTTGGATCAACATGAGAGTGAGTAAATTACATTTTTCAGTGAACTATCCCTTTACAGCAGGGGTGTCAAACTCAGTTCCTGGAGGGCCGCAGCCCTGCAGAGTTTTGTTCCAACACACATACTATGCAGTTTTCAATTAAACCTGAAGGACTTGATTAGCTGGATCAGGTGTGTTTAATTAGGGTTGCATCTAAACTCTGCAGGGATCTGGCCCTCCAGGAATTGAGTTTGACACCCCTGCTTTACAGCAATGGGAAAAAGGACAGAAAGCAAAAGCCAGGCCTCGTTAACAGATAACAGCAGACACACAGACATCTATTCCAGCTGAAAGGGGCTTTGAACCAGCTAAATTGGCACAGGTTAGACATTTCCTTGAGGAGAGGAACACTGGCCACTGGTCGTTTAAGAATGGAAGGCGAAAGAGTGAAAGAGGGGCAGTGATGAAGCATTTATTCTGATGAAGATAGAGGAAGGCATTATGTGAGAGTATAATGAGAGAAACAGACAGACAGAGGAAAAGCAGGAAGAGACACTCACCTTGATTAAACCATTCCTCTACAGTTAGCCAACGCAGGAACAGCAGCAAGACCAATAAGAAAAAAAAAGGAGGCAGGGAAGAAGAAAGGAGATTCAGACAGTGTGTGTATTAAAGGAGACAGAACTTATTTGTGAACCACTTGAAAGTACATAGGAAAGGAGAGAGAGTTTAAAAAAATGAAGCAAGTACAAAGTTGAGGAGAGAGTCAGTTCCATTAGTTCCCTCAAGTGAAGATTCCAGAAAGGAGACAAAAGAGTTTGCGCAGCTTTTTGCGGCAAATTCACTAAATGGTTACAAGAATCTTAGTATATTCACAGACTTCATGCATCATTGTGTTCTGCAATGCTGTCAGAACAATTCATAATGTAATACTATATTCTCAGCATGGCTGCAGGGCTGCTATACTGGACATTAGCATAATCAGTCTTCTACGGTCAGTTTTAAGGCCATCTACTGTGATGGTAGAAGAGAATCGGGCTGAGCACTTTACTTAGTAATATAAACTATCAAAGGCATGCTATTTGGCTAGCCACCTGAAAATCAACACATTTGATTTAATAGCACAGACATTTGAAAGTCTATCGTCCATTTGAGTGCTGAGCGTTGCTACTGCTAAGTGGAAACACAAAGAAAGGGAAATGTTTAATATAACCATCGTTTGCTTCAGTAATATAATGTGATATGTACACTATTGTTCAAAGTTTTGAGGTCAGAAATTATTGTGAAAAAGCTCTCTTATGCTCAGCAAGGTAGCATTTATTTAGAATGAATGAAAACAATTGTTTTCTATTTTAATATATTTTAAAATGTAATTATTCCTGTGATGGCAAAGCTGAATTTTCAGCAGTCATTACTCCAGTCGTCAGCGTCACATGATCCTTCAGAAATCTTTCTAATATGCTGATCTGCTACTCAAGAAACATATCTTATTATTTTCAGTGATGGAAACACTTGTGTTGCTTAATATTTTTGTGGAAACCGTGATTTACTGATTTTGATTGAGTGTCCTTACTGAATAAGGCTATTTACTTTTTAAAAAAGAAGAATATCTTTCTGACCCCACACTTTTGAATGGTAGTGTTATTTAAATGACATTAATTAACATTTTTTAATAATTAAGAATAAATACAGCATAAACCAATTTCCTATCATGTCAAAAATAATAGCGATGCAGAAATGACACATTTTCAGAAATGTCCAAATAGCTCGCCGGGAAAGCATCCCTTAATGCTTGTTAGGGGCATTTTCTGGTATAAATATAGGTCACTTGCATCTTCAAAGTACATCTCCAGGGCTGCTGACAGATAAACAAACCTCATTAAAAAGGGTCCATGAGGCACAGCATGACATCAATACTGCCATCTTAGCTGTTTACCCACATTCTTGCTTTTGCTCCTTCGTGTTGTTTATTGAGTTCCCTTATAGGTCTGTTCAAGAATCAATTCACTAATTGAAGTCATTAATGTATTCAAGAGGTCTCAAATCTATGGAAGCCCATTTGTGCCACTGAATAAAAAATAAAAAATGGTAATTGTGACTTTTTATCTCACAATTGTGACTTTTTTTCTTAGAATTGAGAGATTTAAAATCACAATTGCGAGTTATAAAGTCAGAACTGAGAAATATAAACTCGCAGTTCTGACTTTTTTCTCCAAATTGCGTGATATAAACTTGCAGTTGTGAGTTATAAAGTCAGTATTGCGTGATATAAACTCGCAATTGCGAGAAAAAAAAACTCAGAACTGCGAGATTTAAACTCAATTGTGAGTTAAGTCAGGACTGTGATATATAAATTAATAATTCTGAGAACATATCAGTCTTTTTTTCCCTCAGAATTGGACTTTACAGCTCGCAATTGCGAGTTTATGTCTCACAATTCTGAGTTTTTTCTCAGAATTGTGAGACATACACTCGCATTTGCAATAAAAAAAAAGTCACAATCGTGAGTTTGTATCTTGCAATTCTGACTTTATTTCTCGCAATTGTGAGTTTATATCCCGCTATTCTGACTTTATAACTTGCAAATGTGAGTTTATATCATGCAATTCTGAGAAAAAAAGTCAGAATTGTGAGATATACACTCGCAATTCTGAGAACATATCTGCCTTTTTTTCCCCTCAGAATTGGACTTTATAATTCGCAATTCCAAGTTTCAAATTTCAAAATTCTGAGAGAAAAGTCTGAATTGCGAGATACAAACTTGCAATTGCGAGAAAATGTCAGAATTTCGAGATACAAATGCATTTGCAAGAAAAAAGTCACAATCATGCGTTTTTATCTTGCAATTCTGACTATTTCTCGCAGTTGCGAGAATTGTGAGATAAAAAGTCACAATAACCGTTTTTTTATTTTTTATTTAGTAGCGGATACAGACTTCCATACACAACAGTTCATATAAGAGAGAACAAAAAATCTGGACAACTAGTACAAGAAAATGATAAAAACCTTGAATCAGCTCTCTTGCCATTATGTAAAGAATGAGTCCCTGAACAACACTCAGCAGTTTAAAAGCAAAGCGTTTTGAAGAACTGATTCAACTCATACACATAACAACACAGACAGTGAACCTACACCCACATCCATTTAAAGATGAATGTTGATTCAACATTGATACCCCAGACACACACTCCAGTTATGAATCATGAGCCACAGGCCAAATAAATAGAGACTCAAGCATCACTAAGCTTCCTATTACAGTATCTGCCTGCACTGCTATTTATGATGTTGTGTAAATCTAGGATCATACTGCTCTCTGTGAACCTGCTGTTGATGATCAAGGCTCAGTGATATAAAGGTGCTCAGTACTGTTTTAGAAGTATAAATCACATAGATGAGATGAGGAAGAATTCAATAATGACCTTTGGCTTTCTTTCCTCCGAAGCAGCCTGCGTCATCTTTCTTCTTCCTCTGAGTGCCAGCAGAGCCGGGGCCCTGAAGAGCTGAGGGGTCCTGGAACTTCTCAGCCCCTGGAACCTCCTTGTGCACATGGTAAGACAGGTTCCTCATGATGCAAACACAATTCTCCACAGACTAAGAGGCAGCAAGAGAGAAAAACAGAAAGAATGAAACAGTTTTTATACAGACATTTTGGAAGGGAAAAAGTATCTTTAAAAAAAGTGACCATTTCTCTGCTAAAAACTAAATAAATATTATTTCAATAATAATAATAATAATTGCTTTGTACGGTCAAATATTTTTGCATAATGACCACTAAACTGTGTAGTTGGCCGTTGTCCCAGGCAAGTCATTACTTACATAGCTGTGCTGGTTTTATGTCTCATAATACAACCATTTACACAAATCAATATTTTTTGTCAATTCGAATATTTATATCAGAAGTAGCCAGGTAATATGTAGGATAATGTACAGACAGGCAGTCATTTTCGCCAAAAAAAAAAAAAAAAACATTTAAGATGACAAGACTTCTCAGCTTTACATTATCCCTTTATGCCTTGCATATTTATTACAGTGCTCCCTTTTTGTGTGTGTGTGACCTACCAAACATATATTAAATCCAGAAAACAGTATAATGTTCAAACAAAGATGGATACAGGCTCCAGCTGCTCTCTCGGCTGAAGACACTCACTTTGTTGTCCATGTCCTTCTTTCCCACAGCAGACTGCAGCGCATGAAGCAAGGCATCTACCAGCCCCTCACACTCTCTCAACCGTCTGCGTGCCTCTGCACCGTCTGAGCTCACATTCCTACGGCAAACAGCAAAAGCATGAGTAAGCACAAGTAATTTGTATTAATTATACATCATAAGCTGACACATTAAAAGATTTTGTTGAGGAAGCTACTTTGAAACTGTAACTTGCCAAGCTACAAACTAATCATAATTGAAGTAGTTAAACTTCAGCCAAACTTCTCTTGTAAATGTAGTTAGATACAAGATACTGGAAAAAAGAAGTTAAGGAATTTCCAATATCTAATATCGAAATATGGAAAAATACATTTTAGATATTATATTATTATAATAATAATATACAATTCACAAGCATGTAATTATAATTATTGTAATATAGAATAATGTACAATTAGAATTGCCATTCTCCATTTAAACTGCCATTCAAAAGTTTGGGATCAGTAAGATTTTTAATGTTTTTTAATTGAGTCTCTTATGCTCATCAAGGCTGTATTTATTTGATCAAAAATACAGAAAAAACATTAATATTGTGAAATATTATTGCAATTTCTAATACTGGTTTCCTATTTTAATATACTTTAAAATATATTTCTGTGACACTGCGCTGAATTTTCATCAGTCATTACTCCAGTCTTCAGTGTCACATGATCCTTCAGAAATCATTTTAATATGCTGATTTATTATCAGGTTAACCAGTTTCAAAGTAGCAAGTTACTGGCAAGTTACAGTTTCAAAGTAGCTTCCTCAACAAAATCTTTTAATGTGTCAGCTTATGATGTATAATTAGTACAAATTACTTGTCTTGAAACTGTTGTGCTGCTTAATATTTTTTCGAACCTGTGATACTTTTTCTTTGATTCTTTGATGAATAAAAAGTTAAAAAGAACAGAATTTATTCAAAATAGAAATCTTTTCTAACAATATAAGTCTTTACTATCACTTTTATCCATTTAAAACATCCTTGCTTAATAAAGGCATTCAGGTTTGCTTCACAGGAATAAATTATATTTTAAAGTGCATTAAAATACAAAACTGTTAATTTAAAGAACAATAATATTTCACAAAATTACTTTTTTTTCTGTATTTTTGAGCAAACAGATACAGCCTTGATGAGCATAAGAAACTTCTTTAAAAAACATAAAAATCTTACTGATCCCAACCTTTTGAATGGCGGTGTATGTTTTTTTATATATGAAATATTTGTATGAATGGATTCACTAGAATGAACCTGAATTCAAGTGCAAAGCCTGATAAAAGTTTGACAAAAAGGCAAAATCATATAGACAGACACTGACATTGCTTTTTTACAACCAATGGTATTTTATTTTATTTTTGTTGGAAAGTGTATGATAAACAATACACAGTCACCTAATCCAATTAAACCCACATTCAAGCCTTGTTCTGATCTCAAACCTACCAAAATGACCAATGTCCCTCTTTAAACATTAATGGAGGACAGATTACATTATGAAGTTACATGGTTGGCATTATAGAAGAAAAATGAAGAGAACGTCAGATGTGTCCACAGCCTGAGAAGGCACCAGGAGCCATCTGGGTTCTTCATCCTTTACCCTAAAATTTCTTTCATACCAGCTGTTCAAGCTGTAGTTTTTATAACTAGATTGCAGAGTTAAAATCCTATCCGTAAAAAAGCCTCACTCCAGAGTCATCACTATCAAACGACAACTGCAGAAAACATAAATTAAACTAGCACCCTGCCAAACAAATGAGTCCCTTTCCAGCTGAAGAAATTTAAACCCATTTGCAGTATAACACCCATATGGAATGTAACATTTTCAAGCTGTACATCTGTTGTGGCGGCAGTCCAGATATAAGAGAGATGGATTGCGTTTTTACAGCTCCCTGTCTTTTTCCTCCCTAATGCCAGAAGGACAGTCAGCACAGTTACTGAATACTGAATATTATTTGGTGGCACTTCAAGCTTTTTTATTATAAATGAATGTGCAGGTCTTTTTTAAATAAATTATCTTAATAAATTACCAGCCCTAATATATTTTTGTATGTAATGATAACAGGAATGTATGATTCTTTGACTGACACAAGAGATTACATATCCTGAAAATACTGGAAGAATGTTACAAAATAAGTTGCTTGGCTCTGCTCTAGTTCATCCAAAAATAAAACTTTCCTGAAATGTACACACCCTCAGGCCATCCAAGATGTCTTCATTAGAACAGATATGGAGAGATTTAGCATTACATCACTTGCTCACCAATGGATCCTCTGCAGCGAATGGGTGCCGTCAGAATGAGAGTCCAAATCTTTATTTTAGATGGCCTGAGGATGAATAAGTTTATAGAAATGTTTCATTTTTGGTGAAACATTCCTTTTAAGACCTTCAAAAATCTGAAATAAAAACAGGACATGGATGCACTATTTGATCAGGAATTACAAACGTGCACATTTGTCACAATGAGCAAATAAATAAATAAAGGGTGCTTTCCCTCTGCCGAAGAGAGACAGGAAACGAAACTCTGCCTCCGAGCAGCTTACTAGGCAACAGATGTCACTGGATACAGTTTCCATGGATACAGGCTGAGCTGAGGCTAAAAAGACAGGATGAGGATGGAGTGGCGTTGTGCACAACCGCATGTCTGCGATGACCTGCTGAGAGGTGGCATCGTATGGAAACACATGATGCCATACCGCCACCTCTCCCTGATACATGCTTTAGACCCGCTGAGGTACTGGTTAACCTGATCATATTGATTGACCTGTCACAGGGCAATAGCCAGCGAGAGCCTTGGCAAAGGAGAAAGAGCTAAAGAGAGATAAGGAGGTTGAGAAAAAGTAAGAGTGCAGAGAAAGTAAGAAAAAAAGGGAAATTGTTTTAGGAAATCTTCACAATGTTCCTCTTTAAATGAAGAGAAAGAGGACGACCAATACTGGATTTGGCTTGCTTTATGATGCATGTATAAAAAAAAAAACAACACATATTTCTGATTGATTGATTGATTGATTGCAAAATATTTTTTTATCAACTTTTAAGGAACAATATTAGTTGAAGTCCAGCATAAACCCAATCAGTAATAGATATATAAGTAAACTATTGCAATAATGGGTCACACTTTATATTAGGTGGCCTTAACTACTATGTACTTACATTTAAATGAATCATTTGATACAATGCACTTATTGTGTACACACCTGTTTACATTGTACCTATATTTGAAAAAATACCTGCATGTAATTACGTGTAATTAATTCTGTAATTAATTACATTTATAATTACACTGTTGACCCTTCTCTTACACCTTAACCCACCCAGAAACCTATCCATACCACCAAACCTGTCCCTAACCTTACCCTTACCCGTGTTTTGCAATACAATATGAACACAGTAAGTGCATTGCACTTATTTTTTGATGTAAGTACATAGTAGTTAAGGCCATCTAATATAAAGTGGGACCCAGTAATGTCTATGCTTCTTATTTATATTTTTTAAATTTTGCTGATATCAGAGATCCCAGTACTGTAGGTCTACTTCCAAAAAAGAGTGTTTTATAAAACGGTATACTTCAAAAGAAAGGGAATAGAGGGAGAGACTAAGAAGAATGGATGAAGGCAGGGAGGTAGAGTCACACACACAGAAGCAAGCAGAAGCTGGACTTGGCCCAGCGGGTTGCAGCACAACCAGCAGCAGCAGGTGGAGATTAGAGGCCTGGCTGCTAAAGAGGAAACAGAGGGTGGAAACACAGCCCCGTCCCTCCGGAGCTTCAGTGCTGAGCTCACACACAACACAGGACACAGCTCAAATAAAGAGAAGAGAGCGAGCAATTAAATGCAATACCACATACAATTTCTGAAGCGAATTCTTGTAGCATCCAAATCCTGCTTCTGAAAGACCACTGATACAATCAACAGTGTAGTAAGGAACAGATATAAATATATTCCATCAGAATCATACCTCATACTGTATACACCAAAACTATCATAATTGCAAATTTATGACACAACCAGAACACAACACTGTGTTTGAAGTACCTACTCATGCAATCACAAGATAAAGGATTTAAAGAGAGCACTTGAGGTAACGAAACTGCACTACACTGACCCCGCTTCTGCTGCTAGCAAGCTGATTTAGACAATCAGACCTGTGTGCTGAGGCTTATCCGCAATAGCCACAGAAGTCTAGGTAGGTCAAACAAGGACAGTCACAGCCAAACAAGGCAACAATAAACTGACTTAATGCCACAGTGTCAAGAGTGCAACAACAATATGTGAAGCCTGAAAAGGAAGGATCACTGTAGGCACCATCATGGCACTATAACACATATTAAACTGTGGATCATGGGTTGTTGTTTCGACAGGTCAGTAGTGGTCAAGGCATAACAGTTTATGCTAGAGATTTAAAACATATTTATTATTATACATGGATCCAATGTCCATTTATAATTGCTGAGACAGGCAAAGATCGCACTGAATTAAAAAAAAAAGACAGCCTTTTCAGGCAAAGAAAAGAATCACCCTGGATCCCTCTTACACAGCAATTTTCTCAGGAGTGGGTGCAATGAAAAAAAAAAAGAAAAAAAAAGGACTCCATTTATTGTGGCAGGATGCATGGTAACCATGGAGATATAAATCCCTTTAGTGACTGGATATCTTAATCAAAAGCTGAGCTGCTAGAATGACCCCCAGAGGAGAGGATCAGTGTCTACAGAGAGTCGCGGAACATAATACCAAAAATGGTTAAATATAGAACAGACAGAGGCTATTGATTTTTGCCTTTAGTTATAATGTGGAGAAGTTTTTATATTTCGTCAGAAGACAAATAAGTTCAATCTACACAAAATCATCTGTTCCCACTTTTGTTTTCCATATACATCTGTTATCGGTTGCCTCTCTATATAGCAAAAGCTCTTTTTAACTGCTGTTGCCATTGGCAGAAATGATGATCTCAAACCTAAACAATAAGATCTGCTATTCTACACCTAGTGCACAGGAACCATATCGAGCAATATATGGCAGTATAACAATGAGTTACACACAAGAGAAACCAAAGTTGTCATATGCTATTAAAAATCAAGTTTTATTAATTGAAATGAAGCTGAAATAAACAATAAAGCATACTAAAATAAGATTGCAAAATACAGACCATCTTAAAGGATTAGTTCACTAACAGAATATTCCAGGATTTTTCTCCATATAGTGGACTTCATTGGGACCCAACGGGTTGAAGGTCCAAATTGCAGTTTCAATGCAGCTTCAAAGGGCTCTACACGATCCCAGCTGAGGAATAAGGGTCTCATCTAGTGAAACGATCTGTCAGTTTCTAAAAAAAAAAAATATATAAATTTATATACTTTTTTACCACAAATGCTTGTCTTGCATTAGCTCGACCTCACATATTACAGAGTCACGTTGGAAAGGTCACGCGTGACATAGGCGGAAGAACCAACCCAGTGTTTACAAAGCGAACATGCAAAGAAAGTCAAATGCCCTTTACAAAAAAAAAAGGTAAAATAATGCTGTTGGGCGATTTTGAAGTTTCAAATGAGATGGAGTTTTTCGCCCTACCCTACCTTTTTGAACTGAAGTACACAGACAAAGAACTAACCACGCGTAACCTTCTCAACATAATTACGTAATGCGAAGTCCCGCATGCGCATCACAGAGCTAGTGCAAGATGAGCATTTGTGGTCAAAAAGTGTATAAATGGTTATTTTTTTTAGACAACGACCAATCGTTTCGCTAGATAAGACCCTTATTCCTTGGCTGGGATCATGTAGAGCCCTTTGAAGCTGCACTGAAACTGCGATTTGGACCTACAACCTCAAGTCAAGTCAAGTCGAGCTTTATTGTCATTCTGCTACATGTGTGGACATATAGTGGAATGAAATGTCGTGTCTCGCAGGACCACGGTGCTACATACTAGTTAAACCTAAAATAAACATACAACAATGCAAGTATAGGAAAAACAATAGAGCTATACAACAGTTAACTATCTGACTATACATATACTAAAAATACTATAACTGCTATACCTAGTTGACCACACATACACAAACTGAGACTGTACAAGAACTTTACATAAATACTGTACATGAAATTGTGCAGAAAAATATATATTTTGTACATTAAATTATTGTGCAGAAGAGAGATTTTGTGGGAGACAGTGCATAGTGCAAAAAAAAGATTTTGTAGTGCAATGCTCAAGTAAACGTATTATTTTGTAGTGCAATGTTCAAGTAGACATATATTTTCTTAAGAGTCTTTGTGGCAGGGAGTGTTTGTAGAAAGTGTCTAGTGTGCATATAGTGGGATGAGTGCGTTACTACAGGTGGTTTGTATAGCCCACTCACCCGTGTGTAGCACATTCAGAATTGCACTTAGTAAAATTGTCAACAGTTTTTAATGAGTTGGGGGGTGGGAGGGCTGAGGTGTTCATGGTTTCAGAGGGGGACAGGGGGATTGGAGTTAAGAGCTCTCACAGCCTGGGGAAAAAAGCTGTTGAGCAATCTGATAGAGCGAGCTCTGATGCTCCGGTACCTTCTACCTGATGGCAGGAGCTGGAAGAGGTTGTGAGAGGGGTGGGTGGGGTCCTTCACGATGCTGGTGGCCTTGTTGGAGCATAGTGAAAGGAAAATGTCCAGGATGGAGGGGAGAGGGGCACCGATGATCTTTGCGGCAGTGTTCACTGTCCGTTGTAGGGTCTTGCGGTCAGCAGCACTGCAGTTCCCATACCAGACAGTGATGCAGGTGGTCAGCACACTCTCAATGGTGCCCCTGTAAAAAGTGGTGAGGATGGGTGGAGGGAGACTTGTCCTTTTCAGCCGGCGGAGAAAGTGGAGGCGCTGTTGTCCCTTCTTGTTGAGTGACGTGACGTTGGTGGTCCAGGTGAGATCCTCTGTGATGTGCACTCCCAGAAATTTAGTGCTGCTGACTCTCTCCACGGTTGAGCCGTCGATGGTCAGCGGGGGGTGGTCGACAGAGTTTCTCCTGAAGTCCATCACAACCTCTTTCGTCTTACCCACATTGAGGGACAGGTTGTTAGCGCCACACCATTCAGCCAGCTGTGCCACTTCCTCTCTGTAGTGCGTTTCATCGTTGTTGCTGATGAGGCCTACCACAGTTGTGTCATCAGCAAACTTGATGATGTGGTTGGAGCTGGACTTGGCAGTGCAGTCGTGGGTCAGCAGCGTGAAGAGCAGCGGGCTGAGCACACAGCCTTGTGGGGCACCTGTGCTCAGTGTGGTAGTGCTGGAGGTGTTGCGGCCGACACGGACTGACTGAGGTCTTGCAGTTAAAAAGTCCAGGATCCAATTACAGAGGGAGGTGTTAAGGCCCAGCAGGTTTAGTTTGTGGATGAGCTGTTGTGGGATTATTGTGTTGAATGCTGAGCTGAAGTCAATGAACAGCATTCTAACATAAGAGGCTTTCTGTTCCAGATGGGTAAGAGCTAGGTGGAGAGTGGTGGATATTGCATCGTCCGTGGAACGGTTTGGACGGTATGCAAACTGGAGTGGGTCCAGCGTGTTTGGGAGACTGGACTTGATGTGCTGCATGACTAACCTCTCAAAGCACTTCATCATGATTGGGGTCAGTGCTATGGGACGATAGTCATTCAGACAGGACACAGGTGACTTCTTTGGTACTGGAATTATGGAGGTGGATTTGAGACACGTGGGGACGACTGCCTGGCTCAGCGAGATGTTGAAGATGTCTGTTAGGACATCCGTCAGCTGTGCAGCACAGTCTTTCAGTACACGTCCAGGTATGTTGTCAGGGCCCGCAGCCTTTCGTGGGTTAATCCTGGATAGGGTCTTACTTACGTCGACTGGAGAGAGACAGAGTACCTGGTCGTTTGGAGATGTGAGTAGTTTCTGTGCAGGTGTGTCGTTCTGTATCTCAAATCGTGAGTAGAAGTGGTTGAGTGCCTCTGGTAAAGATGTGTCATCGTCACTGGCCTGTGGCAGGGGCTTGTAGTCAGTGATGGTCTGAATGGCTTGCCACAGGGTCCGAGTGTCTCTGCTGTCTGTGAAGTGATTGTTGATTTTTTTAGCATACTGATGTTTTGCCTTCTTGATGCCATGAGACAGATTGGTTCTTGCTGTTTTGAGGGCTGCTTTATCTCCTGATCTGAATGCTTCATCTCTGGTCTTTAGCAGCCCACGAACATCTGCTGTCATCCATGGCTTCTGGTTGGCACGTGTGGTGATGGTTTTGGTGACTGTCACATCATCTATGCACTTTTTGATGTAGGCAGTCACAGTTTCAGTGTACTCCTGCAGGTCTGTGTGGTTGTTGTAGGTGGCCGCCTCTTTAAACATGTTCCAGTCTGTGTCCTGGAAGCAGTCCTGCAGTGCTGAGGTGGCATTGTCTGGCCATACCGTGATCTGCTTTTGAACCGGTTTGGTGAGTTTGAGAAGTGGTCTGTATGCTGGGATTAGCATAACAGAGATGTGGTCCGAGTACCCGAGGTGGGGGCGGGGTTCGGCTTTGTATGCGTTCTTTACTGTTGTGTAAACAAAGTCCAGTGTGTTGTTTCCCCTTGTTGCAAAGTTCACATGTTGGTAGAACTTTGGCAAAACTGTCTTTAAGTTTGCGTGGTTGAAGTCACCGGATATGATGAAAAAGCCGTCGGGGTTATTTGTTTGTTGTTCGCTGATGGCGCTGTACAGCTCGCGAAGCGCGTCCTTTGCGTTTGCACACGGAAGAATGTAAACCGCGACAATAACAATGGCCGTGAACTCCCGCGGCAGATAGAACGGTCGACACTTCACAACCATAAACTCCACCAGTGATGAACAGTGTTTTGTCACTACCGCAGCATTGTTACACCATTCATTGTTGATATACACACACAAGCCACCCCCGCGAGTCTTACCAGACAGTGATGAATCTCTGTCCGCTCGGTAGCAAGTTAGTCCGTGCAATTGAATGGCGGAGTCCGGGATGTTGTCGTTTAGCCATGTTTCAGTGAAAACAAACACACAACAATCCCTTGCCTCATGCTGTGTAGACCGAATGAGTTGAATTAAGTCCAGTTTGTTTTCCAGAGAGCGAACGTTTGAGAGCATGAGTGTTGGAAGAGCCGGTCTTGTGGGGTTAGCCCTCAGCCTAGCTCGTATACCACCGCGCTTACCGCGCTTCCATCCTCTCTTGCACCGCTTGCGACGCCGCCTTGTGCGGGTAGCGTCAGTCGGCGAGGCCGCGGTCTCGAGGTCCGGCTCCAGAAGTAAACAAAGGCCTCGTAGCTTCTCAGTAGCCACTGGCGAGAGTTTGTGTTTGTATGTGTTGTCGATATCCAAAAGGCTTTGGCGATCGTAGATGTATCTCGGAGTGATCTCCCGATGAATTAGCGGTAAATCGACACTATTTGGAGACGAACAGATGACATTAAAAGACATAGTTTGTCTTTGGGACCTGAAGTGGCCGCTGCGTCTGACCGCGCCGCCATCTTGGAAGAACATCCGCCATCTTGGAAGAACACCTGTTGATCCCCATTGAAGCCCACGATATGGAGAAAAAAATCCTGGAATGTTTTCCTTAAAAACCTTAATTTCTTTTCGACTGAAGAAAGAAAGAAATGAAAGAAATCTTGGATGACATGGGGATGAGTAAATTATCAGGAAATTTTATTATGGAAGTGAACTAATCCTTTAATATACGCAAATGATCTTCTTTCGTTCATCTGAAACCTTTTAGCAATCCAATTAGAACAGAATAAACAGGTAAAAGGCTTTTGCAGAAACCCAATAAGACTTGCAAAAACCGAAAGACTGTTAAGAGGTTTCATTGTCATTAGACTAGGTCAGCTGACAAGGATGTGGAGGATGCTGTCAATCAGACCAGTGTACCTTAGACATCCTGATGTGTTCTTGAAGACGGTGGTCCACTCTGCATCTCTTGGCTTTGAGTCCTCGTTTGGCTCGTGTTCCCAGCCCGAATGAGGGATAATGACCTCGTTAGTCATCGTCTGAAGCCCGTGGTTAATTATCACCATCTTCAGTGGCTCATAGGAGGACAAGTTCCAAAGTGTTCCTAACAGGTGGAATAGGACAGACAGAGAAAAGAAACAGGAAATGAAAAAAAATGGACCTGTTACACTTCTTAACATGACACAAGAGCTACAAACAAAAAGTGGCAGCACTGTTAGATCTGTTGACACACCACGCATTACAAAAGCATTGATTCTGAGTTTTCAGACAGGAACCTCCATTACAGACCACAACTAAGAAGGATTGGACAGGAAAAAAGGAAAGGAAAAGCAAAGTTTGAGAAAAATTGCTCAAAGTAAACAGAACGTAAAGGGCCCAGGCTGTTATTTTCTAGACAATAAAACAGAGAAGCTTGTTCTATAAGCCAGCAGACTTATATACACCTA
Source organism: Spinibarbus caldwelli (assembly GCA_039654775.1). Lineage (NCBI taxonomy): Eukaryota > Metazoa > Chordata > Actinopteri > Cypriniformes > Cyprinidae > Spinibarbus > Spinibarbus caldwelli. The sequence goes on along the minus strand of CM077223.1, from coordinate 33,644,592 downwards.
CACAGTTAAGACTGGCCTTTGTTTTTATTAACTTGGCAAGCCCCATACAGCTACCGCTACCCTTGGAAATGAACAGTGAATAAATAAACAGCCTTTTCTTGGGTTAGTAAAAACTAGGACCACAGGTCATTCTCGCTAAAAACTGAAATAGCATAGTTGAATACAAACTCAAATAAATGTACACCCTGACACAACTCTGAATTGTTTTTTACTGCCCTTCATACACATCATCATCACTCCATGTTCTTCTCGCTCAGCAATTACTTCCAGATCCATTTCTGCTCACAAAAACTCCAACAGGAGACAAGAGGTCTATAAACACATCGTAGCTCTGTGTAAAGTGGGCTCGGGTTCTATTAACTACCAAAATAAATCTATTTACCCTCGGATAATAACCAAATTTGTACTTCCATCTGCGAGGAGGCTCCGTTGCCATCACCTCTTAGGCGCTGAATGGCCATTAGACCCTGGTTAAAGTCAGACGCCGTACACATGGCCCTTGCCGAATCTGGGAATGTCTATTTGGTAAAGTGGAACATTAAGGAGCATGGATCATTACCGGCCAGCTCATGCACTCGTGCATGTGTTATTGTGTCAGATGGGCTTGTAGTCAGAGGAGATATAGAGGTCTATACATAGCACATGCTGATTAACTTCACTTCATTGGCTTTAATAGGAAGCAGAAAACTGGAGCAGGCTGAAGCAGTCAAAGGCTATTATAACTGTTGATTACAACTGTGTGTGTGTGTGTGTATATACACATACACACACACACACAAACACAACTCCATTCAAAAGTGTCAGTAAATATGTTTATAATATTTGTAATATTTATAATGATCATGTGATGCTGAACATCAATAAATTACATTTTAAAATATATTAAAAATATATAAAATATATTAAAATATGTAAAAAAGTTATTTCAAATGTATGATATTTCACAATATTACTGTTTTACGGCATTTTTGGTCAAATAAAGACCAAATAGTAATAGCTACTTTTGCACTGATGTATTACCAGTTGAGCTAAAGTGGTATAATTATTTATATGAAATATTAATATATTATTATTAATTGTAGAAAACACACACCATACAATGGTAAAAACCTTACAGTGTTATTTCAGAGAGCTCTAGTGTTGTAACTGCTCAGTTCCCCTGGCATCTTTTGAAGGTTCCTGGATATCCCACAAATCTAATACCGAAGGAGCCAATGAAACCCACATGAGGGAAGCTGAACCTTGCAAGAGGTGCAGCCTGATTGAGTTTACTCCTTCCTGCTTGTCATTGGAGCCTTCCAGCTAATTCAATTTCCTGGGAGCAGCAGACATGCTGTTCTAACAGGCCATTCACTTAGGGCTATTACAGTCCCATCCTGCCCCCTGCCATTCATCATACGCTGATTGGACAGCCGAGTCAAGAGAAAGAAACAGGAAAGAAGGGTAAACGAGTTAATCATCTCAGAAATGCCACCGTACTCTGGACCTCTGGAATTTCTGAACAAATGTCATTTTGTAAGCTACGTTTCGTGTCCTTTTTCTAATGTCATTACATTTCTTTTTTCATATATCATCAGGTGATTTGAGGAGAACTCTGCATAAGTACGCAAACAGTAATCCACACAAGAACAAATAATCATTCCAACCGTGACATTCAACACAGTACCAAAATGGTTTATAGTTCAAAAGGAAACAAAACCAAACACTGACATTTAGTAATTATATGTCTAAATGGCTCTATGTACTGTAAATTGATAAAATAGTGCCAGTTAGTTTGTATTTTTTTTGCTCTGGCAATGAAAACGAGTTCCAAATATGCAAGACTGGAATGTGCCAAAAACACAGAGAAGTCATATAGTATGGATTATGGAAATAGGAAGTATGCCTTAAATCTGTTTCTTCTAGAAACTTGCCTGATCAGAGCAAAACAGACAGAAAATAAAGACAAATGAGGGGAGATGGTGAGTTGAGGTAGATACAAAGATACAGAACACAGTCATGGAAGCAGAGGTTCATGGCTACAGGTATAAACAAATTAACAAATAAATTAGTTCAAAAGACTTTAAATATTTAAGCTGGAGTGCTCTGAAAAGGAAATTATGATGCTTTGAAGTTGTATCAGTCTTGACCACCTTAATTTAAAAATATTAATATGAACTGCTAAATATTCACAGCGCATGAAGAACATTTGACACAGGGTCACCAAATTAAACCAGACAGTTTAATTAAAAATAATGCTGAAAAGTGGAAAAGGTAATGAAAAATTCTGAGCAGATACTTCTGAAGTAGAAACTGAACAGAAAAAAAAAGGTACTAGTAATGTCCACACAATGAGTTTCTTGGGTGCAAATAAGTGCTGCTGACGAGTACCAACCATGGTGTTCAAGAGCACACAGTGAAACTATTTTTAAAACGCTGCAATTATTTTTAATTGTAGAAAAAAACATTCCCGGTTTTCCAGGCTGCTGAAAGACTATTGTAAGGGGAGTGTTTTCATAGGGGCCTTGCAGATAAACCATAAGACTGTCCAGGGCTCGGTTTGGAACTGACACACTATATTCCCTCCATCCTGTAGAAAAGAGCTATTTTTAACTGAGACTGAAAGCAACAGTGTGCTGTAAAGTTAATCATTGAGGCTGTTATACGTCACTGTTTCACACTCCGGCAGTATGAGGACTCACTCAGGTATTTCACACACTAGAAACTTCTTTTCGTGATCTGTGAAAAAACTGAAAGTCTGGTCTGGAGAACCATCAATCAATGTCAATACCAGAAAAACTTTCTCTTTCAGTAGTTTCACCAAACCCTAGTAGAGGAAAGATCTGCATTTTTCTCAGTATTTTTTAAGCATATACACTACTATTCAAAAGTTTGGGGTCAGTAAGATTTTTTTAAAGAAATTAATACTTTAGTTAAGCAAGGATGCATTCATTTGATTAATGAAACATTTAATGGTACAAAAATTTCTATTTCACATTAATGTTGTTCTTTTTAACTTTCCTCATCAAAGAAACCTGCAAAAATGGTTTCCCCAAAAATATTAAGCAGCACAACTGTTTTCAAAATTGATATTAATAAGTAATTTCTGAATTTGTAAAATATATTAAAGTAGAAAACAGTTATTTTTATAGTAATAATATTTCACAATCATACAAATGCAGCCCTGCTGAGCACAATCATAAAACATCTTTGTTTATAATTATTTCATACACAAATGTTTATGATTATTATTTTTTCTTAAGATTTTGTAAATCCCTCATTGTCTGTCAGTGACACAAATCCCCTGTTCCAATAATAAAATGACAAACATGCGTCTTTGGTCTTTGTGCGTTGAGTGTCCAGACTGAAGACGGACCTCTTTTGCGTTCTCTACGTTCTAGTAAATGTTTGTCAGGTCATGGAGACCAGGCCGAGGGATTAAGGTCCCAGGAGGAGACACATAAAGCCCAGCAGGTCAAGACCCTGCTCAGCTGTCCTGCTGAAAGACTGACCTGGATTCAGTCAAAATCAGTCCGGACTCATCTAGTATTTAAACATGGTGAGAGTCCTATGGCTAGTATTAGTAGGATGCTTGCCAAGCATGACTAGATGAAATGAGAAAAATACAAATTAATGAATCATAGAAGATTTAGGACGGATAAGGTAAAAAAAAAAAAAGAAAAAAAAGATGGAAGGTTATTTTTGTCATTGGACTGAAAATTACTAATAGTGGTCAGGCAGTCACACTGAAGAAAGCCTGATGAATCTGGAACTGAATTTCGACCAGCTGGCATAACCACCATAAACATGTGCCCCTCAAATTTTAGATAAGCAGTGTAACATTCTTAAAAATTTTACCCATGTTCCCAAAAATTGACTATTTATAAACTACTGTTCAAAAGTTTGAGGTCTGTTAGATTTTTTAAAAATGTTTTTCAAATAGGTCTCTTGTTAAAACACCAAACGCTAAAATATAGTAATATTGTGAAACATTATTATATTTAAAACAACTGTTTTCTATTTTAATATATTTTAAAATGTAATTCATTCCTGTGATGGCAAAGTTGAATTTTCTGCAGTCATTACTTCAGTCTCCAGTGTCACATGATCATAAATATTACAAACATTATAAATGTCTTTACAGTCAGTTTAATGTGCAATTACTGAATTAAAGAAAAATAAAACATCTTTTGAACTGTACTGTACTGACGCATCTTACAATTGTTGAACTATTACTTTTGTTTCGTCATGTCTTATTTCATCTTTGGTATCAAAAGATCAAGGAAAGAATAAAAGTGCCTAATTTAAGAATAAAACTGCTTAAAAATAGCCTAATAAATTAGATGGATGAAACCTCCTAATTTTTATTGTATGGAATAAAGCATCTGGATTTAGTTATCATATCATACCTGTGATAAGTTCCCGAACTTCCATATCATTGGTTTTCCTCAGCAGACGGATGAGAGCAGGAATCCCATCACAACTCTTGATGGCCACTTTGTTATCGTGGTCCTTTCCATAGGAGATGTTTCTCAAAGCTCCGCAGGCCTTGCGATGGACTTCAGGTTTAGGGTGGTCCAGCAAGCCCACCAGCACTGGGATCCCCTTCAGCTGCCTGACATCCTTCTTTATCTTGTCATTTTCATAGCAGAGATGTTGCAGGTAGGCAGCTGCATTGGATTTGACCGGATCGATGGGGTGACCTAGCATGGCGATGACCTCAGGCAGGTCGGGGTCCCTCCACCGTGGGTCTTTGCGGATGCTGTCAATCGAGGGGGAGCGACGGCCGCCCATGCGATCTAGACTGGCCAAGCTGCCTCTCTCGGGTTGGGCAAGAGGTGCTGGGTACATGCCATGGATGTAGGGGTGTCTTTCATCAATTAATTCAGTCTCTATGGGGTCCTCGTAGCCTCTGTAACAAATGAAGAAAAAGAGATAGATTTTAAAGAGATTTATCAGTCATCCAACAGTATCCAACACCACACAATGAGCAAGAAAGAGTGAAAAACTCTATATTTGAGATATGTCATGTTTGTCAAGTTGGCTATAATCGTGCACAGTATGATTTTGCTTATGTGATATTAATTTCTTTGTTTTTCTATAAGTAATTGTTGGTTCATATCAAAATATGTAAGATGGAGTAAGAAAGACAGAGAGAGAGAAAAAGGTGATTGCTTTAGTTATTAACCATGGTGTCCAAAAATCCACAGCATGACAATAAGAAAAACTGCTGCCATCTCCCTATTAATTGTGTCTGTCAGGACACAGTGATGTTCTCTCTTTCTTTAATTAATGATGGATGGGATACAGCATGAGGGAAAACAGAGAGCCCGCATGGCTCAGAGCAAATATAGAACAGACTGGAAACAAAGAGAGAGAGAGAAAGAGAGACAGATGGATAGGGAGCGATGGATGGCTTCCCTACTATGAGTAATCTGAATACAGGACAGCATAGTACAGCATCACTCCCACTGGGAGAATCCCAGCTCTGGACTTTTCTGAGAGCTCCCTTCCTGTCACAAACAAGCAATCAATATGTTGAGATAGGAAATTAAATAATCAATGTGCATTTCTGAAATACTCATTGTAAACTGACACTGATAATGCTTTGAAAATTTGCAGTACAAATAAATACTATTTTTTTCATTCATCTGGTAGCACACAACTGTTTATGCTGCTACTGTGCTGTCTTAGAACATGGAGTAACCAACCGAAGAGTCCTATAGACTGAAAATACAGTTTGCAAACAGATGCTCTGTAGGAACATTTCCTGGTACTTCAGACACCTTGGAAATTAGCCGTTGTATCACTTCATTAAAACTGAGCTGAAACTGACCAAAAAGTGCTGTTTGTGGTGTTCAAACATATGATTTACAAAAGACGGACCCGCTGCTCCACAGGCGGTAGCAGAGTTTTGCATTTCTCTGAGGCATCACACAAACGCTGAAGTGGCAATGGCTGATTTTAACTTCTAAAGAGAACCAGCGGTTTAAAAAAAATAAATCAATAAAATACTGTATATACTACCATGCAGAAGTTTGAGGTCAGTAAGATTTTTATTCAGCAATACACAGCCTTATACATTTGAGGCTGTGTATTCAATAACCTGCAATACTTCCAAAAATTCAAAGAATGAATGCAGTAGAAACTGATTTTATTTGTTATTCAAAAAGAATGTATGCATGTCATCACTGTATAACATACGGATTATTTATGATAACTTTTATCAACATGAACATTCTTATTCTGCAGGTGTGACTGCAGGCGGCTGGAGGCTCTCATGAGCCCACATGATATTTTACTCCAACATTTCTTGTTCTCTACAGCGTAGAAGTTGGAAATAACATGTCTGGGGCTGCGCTGTACACATCAGGGAGGTTACATCAATCTCAGAAAGGAGTCTCAGCATGCTTCATTATCAGTGTGAACAAAACTTAGATGTCCCTGTGGTGGTACTCCTAAATTGGCATAGAAATATTAAACCCCTGTACCACTCACTCACCGTCACTCTTTCTCTCTCTCCATTTCCAGCTCATTTACTGTCCTCATCTCACTCTAGGTGGGAAAAAACAAGGTGTACTAGAAATTCAGAGCACTAGGGACCAAATGTGCAAATATAAAGCCACCACTACAATCTGACAGCATTCATGAATCCACAGAGGAAATGTTTTTTAGATCTTAATCTTTTGCTTGTAGTCTGAACAGCAAGGAAAAAAAAAAAACATTTCAAATTCTTATATATTACATATATGATCAGATTTCATCACTTCTAAAATGACAGCGCAAAAAAGACTGTTAAGAAAAGGCTGCTAAAGACCAAATTTGAAAAACAAATCGGATTTACGCACAGTGTGAACAGTCTTTGATGTGTGACTTGACAAAATGGGCCACAGCTGAGAATGTTGGCGGTTGTGAGGGATGCACTTTTAATGAGAGTTTTATGTTAATTATGTACTGCAACTTTGGAGGTGATTTGAGGGCACATTACAGAGGGAGGAAATCTCAGCAAGCTGTTACATGGCAGCGCTTTAAATGAGCAGTTCATACATCTGACATCGTAAAGAGATGATATGGTCAAGAAATGGGGCATTAACTCTATGATGGTACATGAGGAACACATAATCTGATTGGTCCCAGAGGAAAAAGAGTCTTAAGCACGCTAAAGGAACGTACTGAGAATGACAGAGCAGGATACAACATGTTGTCAGGTGAGACGTCTCTTTCTAGACACAAAGATTGTAGCATTTGCAACTTTTTGGAAAAAAATTAAAATAAAATAAATAATAATTTTATTCAAGGACACCCAATGGATCAAAAGTAACATTAAAGATTTTACAATGTTACAAATAATTTCTGTTTCAAAAATGGTGCTCTTCTGAACTTTCATTAAAGAACTGTGAAAAAAAAGTTGTTTCCACAAAAATATTAAGCAGCACAGCCATTTTCAATATTGATGATAATAAGAAATGTTTCTTCAGCAGCAAATCAGCAAATTAGAATGATTTATGAAGGATCATGTGACACTAAAGACTGGAGTAATGGCTGCTGAAAATTCAGCTTTGCATCAAAGGAATAATTTAGAATTTAAAACATTTAAAATTTATAAAACCATTATTTTAAATTGTAATAACATTTCATAATATTACTATTTTACTAAATGCAGCCTTGGTGAACATATGAGACTTTCAAAGTTTGCTTAATTTAAAACAATTCTTATTAAATACATATGAAAAAATATCTGTTTTCCACTTTCATTTCACCTCGGGTATAATGAAGGCATATAAGTTAAGTTTGCACAACACGACAAAAATAGCAAATCCATTCAAATAAATTGTTGGTTGCATAACAGGCTTAATGTAATTGTTTGGAAAAGTTTATCAATTTAATTATCTCCATTAGTTATTTTCAGAGTTCATAGTTATTTTTTTCTATAATTTTTCCTCTAGAAGCACTTAGTCCTTTAGTAAATTAATATATGACCAATTATGTCAATCACGGTTTAGTCAAATGTAATCAGAGACAGTCTAATTTGTGAAAAAGGAAATTTGGGAGAAACTGAAACAGTCAAATGTGGTACATATCTCCTAGGTGGCCAATGAGTAAAATGACATAATGATAAACTACTACTCTCTACTTCTCAATTCTCGTGTCGGTTTGCAGTTCACTGAACACTGCTGCAGTGCCAGCTCTGGTCATCATTCATTACAATCATCGTTTGCTTTATTATTGTAACATGCCAACAGATTTCATGCAAATTAGGAGAATGGTTACTGACCACATGGCAAATTTGGAAGCATTTTATTGCTTTGGAAATGCCATCCAAGTGCCATTCAGTGTCAGAATGATGAAATAATCATTAACTGACGTAATGTCTGAATGGCAACCAGTGCCAGACCTGTTGGGAGCAAACCAACATTAACACGGCTGGCACTCAGGATACATTATTTCTACTTGAGTTAAACAGTTCAATACTCTTCCTACCAAGACTCATGCTGATGCAAATAATTAACCAGAGCAGCTAATATAGAAAGGGCAGACAGGCTTAGACAGCATGACTCACGTTTGATGGTGTGTATGACCAAGTATAATAGGATTTACAGAGTGACTTACTGTTTCTTCCATCCACTAGTCAAGCTAAGCACTGGATAACTAAAAATAACTCTGCAGCAGCATCTTATTTTAAGACATTTTAACTCAAGACTAAGCTTGAAATTGAAAAGATGGGGTCAGCTTAAAAGGTATTCCTTAATTTATACACCAGAAAACAGTGTAACCTCTCAGATTCACCAGGCGCTGATTAAGAGCGGTAATTTGAGGTTTATGCTGCTGGTTTACTCAGAAATGGAAATTAAAAAAGGAGTGGACATATGCTGTATCCAAAACCTCTTAAAACAACATTTTTGGTTACAGAATGTGGTTATTTTTTTCTGTGAGACACAAAAAGAGGATTTTTTTTTCACAGCTCCTGTCCAAACATAGTTCACAGTGACCACTGGATCAATGAATGAGTGAATTAAACAAGTCAAGAATCATATCAATGAATGAATCATTCTTTTTAGCCAATTCCTTTCAATGAACTGGTTGATTTGGGGTACAAATCAGAATGAACGATCAGACGGTGTTCAACTTGATTCAAAGATCTGTTCTACATCTACAGTTTCGGAAATACCAGCTAGATGGAGAGGAAGATTATTATGAATAATACCTTTTGACAAATTTTGCTCTGGTCCTCACACAAAGCTATTGTGCTATTAGCTTTTGGCTATCCTGACTGCTTTTGTCAGGCTTTTTAACAGCCATGGCCAATGTAATTGGATAGACAAGACCAGATAAATGTATTAAAAATATCCATATTTTTGTACAACAGAAGAAAATACGGGTTTGGAACTGTATTATTTTCGAGAGTAAATAATGAATTTCAGCCAGAAATAATTTAGTGCCAAAAAGCTTCTGCCAGACCTCATCAAAAAGATGGCACAATGGTGTCAGGTGCAGATTGAAAAGATCAGGCTCAAGAGAGGGCTCAAAATGATTGTTTATAACACTGCCATTGTACAGATAGTTTCATCTCTTTCCTTCTCTATCTCTCTCTCTCTCTCTCTCTCTCTCTCACACACACACACACAGAGGGCTTTGCAAATTGAAATTATTTAAACAGTTCAGATGCATGCTAAACCCTGTGGACTGAGCAATGGGAATGTCAAGATTTGCATTTAAATTGCCGCCATTGTATATACGAGTGTATTCATAACACATGAAAGCACTTCGACTACACATGATGCTCTTCCACTAGATGTGGTGCTCTGAAGTTATTACAACAGATTCTATGCCTCGATAATGAGCCAAATGTTCTTCATGTTCCAGAAATATGTGTGTCTCTGTTTTTTGTTCGTTGCCAGCAAAAACCACATAGTTATGTGCCCATTACTACATCCATTTTGTTCCCCCATCATTTCCTTTCTCTGAATTATTTATTTCTAGATTTTTTTTTTTTTTGGATAAATGCCTATGCCTCCGAATAGAAAAAGAGGAAAATATTAGCATATTTGTAAGAGTTTCATATTATTCCAAGAGTCAGTACTGAGATATCGCTCATTTGAATAATCATTCGCTCCACTCTTATAATGAGCAATTACTTGTGGATTAATGATTACTTGTGGATTCAAGTGAGAAAAAAAGAAACAGATCTTTCACTTCATTTGACAAATCTGCACCTGATGAAATGCTTTATAAATAAATCATGAATCACAATAAATAATAATTAAAAAAGATTGCAGGTGCTTTTGCTGTTTTACTGTAAGGTACTTCATAGAAATGCCCCAAAATACCATTGTACCAAAAAACACTATAGTATATTACGCAATTACTGTACTGTCTTAATGCTGAATTGAAAAACACCAAGATAACATTTTTGAAAATACTGGGAGTAACATTAAACTTCAAACACTGTTTAACAGTTCCATTAGTGACTCTTCCAATACTTCTAAGGAACAGGCGCTTGTAAAAAAATAAATAAATAAATAAATAACTAATAAAAAAAAATAACAAATGGAAAATTCCACTCACTACAGTATTTTCTACTGGAAACAAACTACAATGGTTGTGTTAAATGTCTTTGATTCTCTAAAAAAAAAAAAAAAAAAAAAAAACCCCGCTTATTAGTATTATTCTTTCGGGAACTGAACTACACTGGTTGCACTGTACGTGCTTGATTCACTAGAAAGAACCAACTCATTCAAATCATTTGTTTGCGAATCAGACTACACTGGCAGTGCAGCAAGTTTTTGATTCACTTAAAAAGAAAAGTCCCACAAAATTATTTTTTTGGGGAATCAGACTACACTGATTGCTCTGTCTGTTTCACGCTGTAGGTTCAGATACACATGCT